>JAHLJT010000631.1:41727811-41748037 GCA_031308135.1 Acheta domesticus | reverse complement strand
AACACCACTCTCTTCTCCTCTATTAGGTGACCAAAGTTTTCAATGTCATTTCACTGTGAAGTACCTTCAGATACTACAATTTTGCTCAGATACTACACATCACTTTTGTCTTTCTTGTAAAACTATCTAGAAGATTACAATTAAATTAAGACAAAGCGCTGGGTATATTTTTAACATATGATCGCAAGAAAAATCTCGTTTTTTTCAGATGCAAACGGCGCGCGGAAAAACGAAATTTGCGAAATGACGGACATTGCAGACCGCATTTTTAGACAGACCGTACTCTCCAGCGCTGGCCCGGTTAATCGCACCCGGGCCACCTTGGCCCGACGGCCGGCGAAGGATTTGCAGCGCATTGCGCTGCTCTCGAAAAATGACGATGAAAAAGTTCCCGAGTAAACAGTTGCAACGAATGCAACCCGATGTCCGATGGTATACAAAATGCGACGAAATCAGAAAATTAGAACCAAACAAACTCTATGCATTTGAGGTTCGCAAAGGTAAAGGAATCACTTATTGCTAATATTATAAGAGGACAGGGGTGTTTTTTTATCTGCATGTAACGACTCTCCAGGTATCACAATTTATTGTATTCCAACTTATTTACTACTATTTTCATTCATTTATTGCAAAGGGACCAAGTTACAGCGACAGCGATGCGGTTAACCGGGCGGGGACAGAGCGGAGGCAAAGAAGTACAGAAGCTTCGCAGGAAGCTGGTACGTATTGAAGCTGCCCGCAGGTCCCACCAGATGGCGGACACCGAACAGAGAAGGGCGGTTCAGTGAGCGATGTGAGAAGGTACAGTCAGGAAGGGATTCGTAAGTATCACTCCAGTGCAAGGGATAAACCAGCAGTGTTAATAACAGGTCGCGGATCGACTCTTAGGAAACAATACTGTGCATCTTTGTTTACATAAAAAATCGCTTACGTCTTGCAACTGGAACGAATAATCTTTTTTAACATGAAAATATAATTAAAATGAATTTGATTTTTAAAAAGAGTATTTTGGCATTCAAAAACCAAAAAATAAAAAGAATATCAGTTTATTTTTCAAATATGTGGATGAATAAATCATTTATTTTTGGTCTTCTGAACGTTCACTATTTGGGAACTTCTTCTAGATCACTCATGAGTCTATGGTTCGAAAGTGCAATAGAATTGGTTGATAAATCGTATACAGTCATCCCAATTTTCGTAATGAAATAAGATGTGGCTCTCTGAAATCAAACTATATACGCATGGAGCAGTCTGGGAACGGAGGATACGAAAAGAATGCCTTCCAAGTATTCCGTATGAGACAAAAAAGTACAATACACGAAATACAATATACGAAAAATAGAGAATGACAAGCGGATTCTTTTGCTTAAAAATCGCAACTGTTACCCACCGGCTCGTAATACATTCAGAATGGACTAAAAATGAAGATTATAACAAGAGAAGACCTTAACAAAACTTGGACAACAAATATTTCATGTTATCTACTATTTCACTCACTTTGTAATTTACTTTGATATTTTACACAAAAATCAACATTTATATGATACTAATAAATCAATTATTATTTTGAGGTATAGAAAAATTTAATGAAATTCAAGACATTGGTTGCAAATCCCCTTTCAACTGAAAAACAAGATAATAACAAGAAATCTCAATGTGAATCGTAATCAACGCCACAGGTGTACGTTCATTTTTCTTTGCGAGTAAAACATTTTGAGAGTTACGTTGTAGAGTAATGCGCTTTGACTTATCGAATGAACCCAATGATTGATTGATTGAATAGGGTTTAAAGGGCGCTTCGACTGCTGTGGTCATTGGCGCCCATGCCAGAGTATTTGTGGAGAAAAGAATATTCAGTGTTGCATATGTAACTTACTCACTGTTTATTAAAAGCATGTACAGGGCTAAAAAGGAGGCTCGAATTCTGCATCAAGTATAACATGTAGAAATGGCAGAAGGAAAATAGAAAAAGGGCGCGTAAAATTTATCTTAAAACGTAAATTGGCTGTAAAGGGGCCAAAAAACAAAATAAAACATTGTTCTTTCAAATAAAATTATATATTCTGCTTTCTCTCAAAAAAACAAAAAAGTTTTGAGAGCGCAGAATCGTCATCCCCGAGCACCACTTGTAGCGAGTTGCCCAGGTCATGTCTTCGTCGACTGCCAAGAAATTTTCCTACAGTACAGCAGGACGTGTTCCACGGAAAGAACAGTCTGGCACGAGTCACAGATGGGGGCAGTTTCATTTCGAAGAATGAAACCGTGAGAGAAATGGCAGTGTCCGATACGAAGACGGGTTAAAATAACTTCCTCGCGTCTACAGGACCGTGATGAGGAGCGCCAGGGATACACAGAATTCTTTATCGCACTTAGTTTGAAAGTGCTATTGTGCCACTCTGTTTGCCACGCTCTAAGCACGGATCGTTTCAAGAAAGCCTGAACATCGGATAATGGCACAGAAGGGATGTCGATACGAGTTTTACGAGTCGCTGATTTCGCCGCCTGGTCGGCCAGTTCGTTCCCTCTGATACTCACGTGGCCTGGGACCCAACTAAGTACCAGGTCATAGCGGCGGGACAGAAGACGATGAATCAGGCTTTGAACGGATAAAGTCAGGTAGTCTGACGAAGGACGGGAGACAGCTTGAAGAGAGCTGAGAGAATCGGAACAGATAACTACTCGCCGCAACGTCGCTGATTCAATGTATTTTAGGGCCTCAAAGATTGCACACATTTCGGCAGTGAAAATACTGCATTTGGAGTGAAGCCGAAATGATTTGGTGGCCCTGATACAGTAAAAACCACATGCCACCGCGTCGCTGCACGATGAACCATCCGTGTATAAGAATAAATGATCCGGATAGGATTCTCTCATATCCAGAAACTGCTTCTGGTAAACCAGAGGACTAGTAGTTTGTTTGGGTAAATGGGAGAGTCTGAAGTCAATACTGGGAAGGAGGAGTTTCCAAGGGGGGATCCGGTCACTTGTGGGTCTCACAGGGGTGGGAAGTTCTACATTTAATTCCCGGAGAAGATTTCGTAATCTAATACCTGGGGGATGGGGTAACGAAGTTCGAAGATTGTACGAGGACTCATACTTTGGATGGATGATTATACGACGACAAGGGTGGTCAACCAGTCCCGACACTTTAGCCCCATAAGAGGCTAATAAAATATCTCGCCTTCGGCTCAGAGATGGTTCTCCAGCTTCGGCCAAGAGGCATTCGATGCGACTCGTGCGGTAGGCGCCTGTACTAATTCTTATACCGGCGTTGTGAATGGTATTTAATGGCCGGAGGGTTGATGGTGACGCTGACCCATATACAATACATCCATAATCCAAAATAGAGCGGATGAGGGTTCTATACAAACGCAAGAAACACACACGGTCAGCTCCCCAAGAGCTGCCTGTAAGGGTGCGAAGGAGGTTCAGAGGTGAGACACATCGGCTCTTCAGTTTACGTATATGATTTCGCCAAGTTAGGCTCTTATCGAAAGTAAGCCCAAGGAAAGTTGCAGAGTCCACAAAAGGTAGAAGATGGCTTCCAAGAAAAAGATCGGGGTGGTTATGAAGATGATAAATCCTGCAGAAGTGCATACAGCTTGTTTTTGATGCGGAGAATTTAAAACCTGTCGCATCACTCCATTGCTGCAATTTGTTGAGGACAAGTTGTAATTGTCTCTCTATCACTTGAATACTCTTGGAAGAGCAGAAAATGGCAAAGTCGTCAACGAAGAGCGATGCTTTCACCGGCTCTCGGATTATCGACGCTATACTATTGATAGCGATGGCAAACAGAGTGACACTCAGAATTGAGCCCTGAGGGACTCCGTTTTCTAAATGGTGGCTGGCGGATAACCTGTCACCAAGGCGAACGCGGAAGTATCTTGAGGAAAGGAAGGCTACTAAAAAAAGGGGGAGCCGGCCCCTAAGACCCCAAGAATGGATGGTGCGAAGAATGCCGTACCTCCAGGTAGTATCATAAGCTTTCTCTATATCAAAGAAAATTGCTACCAGGTGTTGACGTAGCACGAAAGCAGTGGAGATCTGTGTGGTGAGGGTGACAAGGTGGTCCATGGTTGACCTGTTCTTCCTGAAACCACATTGGATGGGTGTAAGTAGGTTTCTCTGCTCCAGGTGCCAAACCAAACGCGTATTCACCATTCGCTCCAGAAGTTTGCATATACAGCTTGTGAGCGAGATTGGACGGTAGGTTGACGGCTTTGTCTGTCCTTTCCATCTTTAGGAATTGGAATAATAATCGCTTCGCGCCAGGTTCTAGGGAAGGTATGTTCCATCCAAATCTTGTTGAAGATACGGAGGAGAAAGATACGTGCCTCTTCCGGCAGGTGTTTTAACATTTGGTTGTGTATTTGGTCTGGTCCTGGAGCAGAATCTTTCCCACGGGTGAGCGCACAGGAAAATTCATCCATGGAGAAAGGGGGCGTTATAATCTTCCTCCAGGCACGTAGAGAAGTCCAATCTGCATTTCTCCATTCTACTCTTCGTTTTCAAGAAGCTAGGGGAGTAGTGTAAGGAACTGGAGGAATTTTCATAATGACAGGCCAATTCCTCAACTACTTTTTCTGGAGAAGTAATAAGATTTCCATTAATAAGAAGTCCTGGGACAGATGATGGGGAAAATCTTCCTCCGATCTGTCGGATCTTTCGCCATACTACTTTAGGCGGGGTATGGCAAGAAAGAGAAGAAATAAAGGCTCTCCAGGAAGCGGTCTTACTTTCCCGTATTACTAATCTGGCTCTGGCCCGCTTTCTTTGAAATCGATCAGGTTTGATGCGGTGGGGAACCTATTGAGCCTCGCGAGTGCTTGCTTTCGGTCACGCACCGCGGTGGCACAGTCAGCATTCCACCAAGGCACCGGGACGCGTCGTGGCCGACACGTAGACTTTAGGGATTGCAATGGTGGCTGCGCGAAGAACGGCGTCTGTGAATTGGGCCACCAAGGTATCGATATTATTTGAGAAGTGGTCTGGCATTATAATTTTCTCGCTGAATGTATCCCAGTCGGCTCGATGGAATAGCCAGCGAGGAGGGTAAATGACGTCTAAATCAGGGACATTAAAGTGGACCAAAATGGGAAAATGGTCACTCCCATGTAGATCATCGAGTACGGTCCACTCTACCATGGTAGATAAGGATGGACTGCAGAGTGCCAGATCGATTGACGAGAAGGTGTTTGACGCCATGGAGTAATGAGTGTGATTCCCGGAGTTCAGAAGAATTAAGTTTTGCTGTTCAATAATATTTTCGAGGATAGAACCTCTCGGGCAGGTCCTCGTGCCACCCAGAGGGGATTGTGGGCATTAAAATCCCCCGCAATAAAAAAAGGGGCGGGCAACTGAGAAAAAACATCTTCGAGTTCCTCTTGTGACACGACTTGGCCAGGGGGGAATGTATATACTACACACCGTAAAAGAGAGGATGGTAGGTGTACCCGTACGCACACTGTTTGGAGGTCAGTTCGAACGTTGTGTTCCTCCGAGAACAGGAGTCGCGGATGAGTACCGCAACGCCGCCGTGAGCACGAAGTCCGTCGTCTTGATCAAACCGGTAGATGTTAAATCCCCGAAGAGACAGGGGATGAAGAGGGAGAAGATGAGTTTCCTGAAGACAGACTATAAATGGTTTGTGGCGAGAAATTATTAATCTTAATTCTTCTGAGTGAGCACGAAGACCATTTAAGTTCCATGAGAGAGCCATTATGAGAAATTATTTCTTTGGTTGCTTTCTTTTCTTTCTCACCTTCTGAAAGGTTTTAGAGGAACTCTCGTGGGGTTCCTCATCACCAGCAGAGTCATCCTGACTGCTGCTGGATAAGGTCGTCTGTGTCGGGGGGATTTCCCGACTTTTGGCCACGGGTGACCGAGATCTACAAGAGCTGGAGGATCGTCCGATGTGATTCTCGGAAACAGAAAGAGGAGGACGGGATTTGGATGACGTATTTTTCCTGGGAGGCGGTGTCTGCTTAAGATCGATTTCAGTAGAAGTTTCAGTTGAGGTGGTCGATGTCTGGTGGAGTTTCTGGACAGGTTTTTTGTACTTTGTGGGAATTATAATTTTCCCACCTTGGATGCACGCCGAATCTTCGGGGAAGTCGACCGGCGACACCTGACAACTGAAATGTGAGACTACCGCTGGGGTACAGTGAGTTTGACAACTCGCTGTTACCCCCGGGGACTTAGGTTTCACAGCACTGGAAAAGGATCGTGATAGGTCCACTGGATTCCTGGTTTGGAACCTACGCTTCGCCTCAGGGAAGGAAACCTTTTCGGTTACTCTTATTTTTGGATTTCCCTTTCCCGGAGAAACGTGGGGCACTTGTTGTCGTTGGCTGGGTGATCGCCTTCACAATTCACACAGTGCGGTGGTTTGTCGCAGGGTTGTTGGTCGTGAACTGACGATCCGCACTTCCCGCAAACCGCGTTTACTGACATACATCGCTGCTGAGTATGCCCAAACCTTTGGCACTTGAAGCAGCGCAAAGGGTTCGGCACATACTGCCGCACACGGAGGTTGTAGAAAGCGGTAACGATCCTTTCCGGGAGAGATGGTCGGTCAAAAGTAAGGATCAGGGTAGAAGTAGGGATCGCTTTCCCCTGCTCCTTCCTTCCGATCCTGTACACCTGAGTCACGCCATAGGTCTTAAAAAAGTTTAGAAGATCTTCCTCCGTTTCTGAAGCAAAGTCCTCGTGATTTACCACGCCCTTGCACAGGTTCAAGGTGGGATGGACCGTGACTACTACCTGGAGGCCGGCAATCTGCTTTGTATTTTTAATTTTTCCTATTTGCTCGTCGGTACGTGCTTCAAAAAGAATCGTTCCGTTCCTCTGACGCACGACCGCTTGGAGCTTCCCGTAAGCCTCTTCTATGGCTCGCGCCAGACGGACAGCACTTACAGTTTTAAAAGTTTTACCTTCCTCAGCGCATGACATGAGGAGGAAACGAGGCATCTTGGGTCGATCTTCTTCTCTAGAAAAGAAACTATTTAAGTCAATGGTTCTTTCGGCACATCTCCTCTTCCTTGCGGAAGAGGGCGGGGGGAAAGGTGAAATATCCATATAGATGGAATAGGTTCATCCTCGTGGTCCCCACCCACCACGGAGCCCAACAAGGGGACACTCCATCGGAGTGCCAGGGTTGCCACGAGGATATAGTGGGGGAATAACACGGCGCTGCACCGCCGTGGATTCCCCCGCTCACCCTGGAGTTCAGTACAAGACCTAGTCCGAGCCGATTGATCGGGAGTGGGTTAGCTCCCGACCGCCCGTCTAGAAGAGTCCGGGGCCAAAGCGAGTGTGTTGGAACCTACAGGGAATGTTTCCCAAAATACGTAACCAACGTACCCCTTAGTGCAAGGCGAACAGTAGCACTAGGACTAGATAGGGAAACAAACAGGTCCCTCAACTGCCAGGACACACATTCCCTCCGACACGGGTCGCCATGCACGGCAAACACATGGGTGGGCGTTCAGCATACAGAGAAGGCCAGTGAGGAAGAAAAAGGAGTGAAAAGAACGTACATGACATGAAATGAGAAGCAAGAAGATGAAAAAATGGAGAAAGGAACACTTGAGAGCCTTCTCTGCATCCCCCCGTCAGGACGTGGACCAACCCACCTCGACGGGGAATGAACCCAAGCCCTCAACTTCACCGTGGACTCCGAGCAGTCACCCTCACGCCACTCCCTTTGCCCGCTGGTCCGCCTCCACAGTCGCCACTCGCCCTGCAGCTGTGCCCCGTCTTTTGTTGCTACACCCCCACTCCCCGGATCACCAGCGATGAAGCACGGGCGGCGACGCCTACACTCCTCCTCTCTGCGTGGAAAAGGGTGATGAAGTCCATGGAAAATGATGTCGCAGGCTTCCGCGGCCAGTCATGATCTGGGCTGTCCGGGTGACTCGAAGGCCGACGTTTCGACCAACACATCGCGGTCTTCTTCAGGGTTTTCTTTCTTTTTTTTCTTTTTCTTTTTTTCTTCTTTTTTTTCAACTTTCCCCCCGCCAGTAGCCCTGGCGAGGTGGTAGTTTATTAGCTGTTGGGGAGTACATACGCCGCAGCTCTTTGGCTTATGCGGCAAAGAATGGGGCATCTTATTAAGTAACTTATAAACTAACTTAACCTATGGATGAAGCCGGCACTTTGGCCGGCAACCTAAGATTTACTTTGTGATTTTAGTTCTTTCTTCTCGCCTTGCTTTTGCTGGCATATTGCGTTGTTTTTATCATACACACACACACATTCATACTGAGACTTCTTCACGGTTGTAGTGCCTGAAGTCCAAGGTATCTGTGGCGCTTCCGTTGTTTGTGTGACACCATGTTGTCCATGTATCCATGTGATATTTTAAGTGGTAATTTAATCTGAACACACAACTCATTAAGTTTCTCGCAAAGTTTTGGCTGTTTAAAATTAATTATGAACACAATAGATTACTCCGATCAATACGAGGCAAATGCCCGAGCACTACGAAAGTGCCTCGGACCACATTAGATTTTTTTGTGTTATTTAAGGTCGCATTAACATCTAAATCGTTAGCGACCACTATTGGTTTTAACGGAATGGGTAACTGTGAACTAGATGAAATGATATGGTGATGATGGGGGTGAATGGACAAACACAAACACTACCACGCCTGAGGCGAAACTCGAATCCACGATCCTTCGGCCCTAGATTGCTATGGCACTGCTGTCTTAGCGATTTCGGCCATCGGATAGGCACGTTTATTTATTTATTTATTTATAAATAAATTATTAAAAAACAGTAAAAACTGCATATGACGTATGGGGGAAGACATTATCTGCGCACATTTTCTTGAGGCCCAGGGGAAAAAAGCACGAAATTAGCAACATTTGAAAAACTAGAAAAAGAATTTAGAAAAATTATTATTTTAGAAAACTAGAAATTAGAAAAATTTTTGCTCCCGAGTTATAGAAAATCAATTTCAACGTCAAATGAACTGCTGATTTGATTTTTTTGCATTGCTAACAAAATATTAACGAACATCATTTCTACTCCTACCACTTCAAGCCAAAGGAGTGCTCAACAAAACGTGCACACAGTGAAGCTACATTTACGTCCAGAAGCAAAACAAGGGGCCATCTCAGCATTTGCTCAATGGATAAGGGAAACTACATCTTTCTTTCCTCATCCTTGTCCCCTCCTCTCCTCTCAAAGACGCTCACGCACTCTTTCGCGGATTACATTACTACACATGTCAGAAGACCACTCGGGAGCTTAGATCTTGTCGCAGCTGTGGCGGTGTTCCTCAGAAGGAGATTTCTGGAGGGAGAAAATCTGCAAGATGTCTTTTAGGCCGGTGCCAGATCTCACACTGCTACCTTCTCGATATGGCCTGGCCTACACATACGAGAGAAGTGATACGATGAGACAGCTGCGGACCCTTACGGGATGTTCAAAAACAAAACAAATCAATCTCCACACTCGATTAGGTCCTACAAAAGTGTCGGCACTGCTTTTCCCGTTTTTTCACTCACTAGTTTCACAATAATATTCTACTCATACTTATATTACACGTCAGAGTGTTTACATATTCAAGATAAATAAAATATCATCGCCTCCAATTTTCCACTTTCCATCATTATCTCTGAAATTGTTTATCACGGCACCTTCGCATGCGCTGTGAATGTTTGCTTATTATCACTATGCTGTTATCACTTGTTTCCTACAAATCTCAACTAAATGCCTAATGATCAGTGCCTGTGCTGACGATGAAGATGACCATGAAACGCAAGCGCGCTCTAGGAGCATAAAATGTCACAGAAATCATGACCACACTTCGCAGAACGATGGAGGACTAGGCACTCAGGCAATAGCTGATGGGAATTAAGAAGGTCAGTGATCAATCCAAATTTTTGCGCATGCGCAATGGAAGAGTTTTCTTATGCGGATAGACCAATCAATTCAAGTGCTAGAGTTCAATACCCCATTGACAATGCGAACATCGCGTTGCCTATTTGTTTCTTCGTGACCGAAAATGATCTTAGGGTATTGTCATGTCTAAAAAATAGTAATAAAAAAGGAATTACTTCAAATTAGTTAGGCCAAAGAGTCTACCAAAACATGTTTGCTTTTAGATTTAAGCTAGAATTAAGTTATTTTAGGGTATATAAATTTAAAATGAAGCCTTTCCTCTAACAACTAAAGCCGCAAGGCAGTATACAATTGAAACGTCCCTTTGCAAAAATAAACACTCACCTCGACAGTGCTACTGTGAAGGGAAAATTATCTTAAAAAGGTTTGTCATGTTCGAATACACACAGCTGAAGTCTAGAGACAGAATACAAGGCACAAACCTTTGCTAGTACCCAGAAAGATATTTGACAGCGCCACATTGCTTTACCAACCACTCTGCTCCCGTCTTCCAAGTGTCTCGTGGAAAACACGGCATTCCCGAAACTGTGGCTCAAATAGTTGAGCCAATCTAAGCTAGTGTAATAGATCTCTGTAGCAACCTCTTTGATCAAAGAACCTATATTCTCTAGCCACCTTTCTCTACACTCCTTTTCACCGCAAGGCCCTTGGGATACAAGGCGTTCGAATTAAGACTAGAGAAAGTCAAGCAACACTATATACCATTTAACCGCAAATATATTTTATCACAAACACATCTTACTAAAAGGACTTCACCTTCTGTAGCCATCCCACAACTATGACAACTTCCACGAGACCTTGGGTACGTTTTCGAATGCAGTTTCGAATCCAATGGGAACGCGCGACATCGTATTTGACATTCTACTATGAGGGCAAATTTCATGAGGGCATCAGGAACAACTTTCGGCCACATGTCCTCCGCGTAACTCTAGAGGAGCACCGCGTTTGAGATCGGATTTTGTCTTACATAGCAAAAAAAATAATAAATAATGTTCCAATAAAGTAGGCAGAAGCAACTAGCCCGTATCATTATTGGGGAAAGACATTCGAGAACCGACGGCAGCGACGGGAAGTTGAACATCCCTAGAGGACACGCACGTCAACATGTCGTATAACCTCAGGTAAGGAAGGAAGAGGTAAGGAAGTCTTTATGTACGGGTGCAAATAAATCTCAAATCTCTTTAGCCATATATTTTGCTTTGAGGGCAAGTTTCCGCCTTGAGACACCTCCGCGCCACCTATTTCCTGCGTGACCCTTGGGGAACACCGCAAGGATCCGTACCGAGTCCGGATTTTGACTCTCATAGCTAAAAAATTAATAAACAATATTATCTTAAAATAGACAAGCCTTTCAGCAACTCCTATCCTATATCATTATTGGGGAATGATATTCGAGATCGGACGGCAGCGACGGTAGATAGAACAACTCTAGAGCACACGCGCGTCAACATGTATAACCCCCCAGGGAAGAAATAGTCTTTGTATACGGGAACAAATAAATCCCGTTCTGAAATCCCTTTCTCCATATATTTTCCTTTGAGGACAAGTTTCCACCTTGAGACACCTCCTCGCCACCTGTCCCCCACGCGACCCTTGGGGAACACCACGTTCGAACCCGGCCGTTAACGGCGTCTGCGTCACCGTGCTCGGCGACGGGGCCCGCGTAATTGGAGCCAGCGCCTGCCGCCGAGCCGCGCCATTCCCCGCATGACTCTTGGGGAATACCACGCTCGAGTCCGGATACTGTCTCCCGGAGTAAAAAAATAATAGACAACGTTCTATTAAAATAGAACAGCCTTTTAGCATCTTCTACCCTTTATCATTATTGGGGAATAACATTTGAGGACGGTTGACTAAACAATTGTAGATGACACCCGAGTCAACATGTAGTATAACCCCACTGGGGAGAAATAGTCTTTATATACAGGAACAAATAAATCTCGTTCTCAAATCCCTTTCTCCATATATTTTCCTTTGAGGGCAAGTTTCCACCTTGAGACACCTCCTCGCCACCTGTCCCCCACGCGACCCTTGGGGAACACCGCGTTCGAACCCGGCCGTTAGCGGCGTCTGCGTCACCGTGCTCGGCGACGGGGCCCGCGTAATTGGGGCCAGTGCCTGCCGTCGGGCCGCGCCATTCGTCTCCCTTAGCGCGCGGCGGCGGCGATGGCGGGGCGGTGGCGGCCCGGAGGGGGGCGGCGCGGCGCCCCGCGCGGCCCCGCGGGGTGTCCCCGCAGGTAGATGGATCACCTCGCGGGCGATTAGGCCGCGCCGCCCGCCCGAGCAACAAGTGGCCGTCGCCCGGCACCGCGCCGCGCCGGGCGGCCCAGACAGATGACGCTTGTGGGGATTCGCTCCGTCTCTTGACAGATTTCGGCCTCCCCGGGAGTCCGGGTAGTTCTAGTGGAGCGGAGTCGATGCTCCGGGGAGAGAGAAACAGGTCATCTCCGAGAACAATTGGAAACTCAAACAACCTGTTTAGAAAGGTCTGTCGGAGGAAAATCTAAATGGATTCCCCTGGAGTATTTGTATAGTGTAATAATATGTGTTTGTATTCGATTTTTACTTATTCCACTTTTGTGTTTTCTTTAACAAAATGAAAGAAAAAACTTTCCTACACCGCCATCCTGCATCGGGCAATGATACTTTTCACTGTAAGCTGCCCCGGGCAATGATAGTTCTGAAAAAAAAAGTGTGTTTTCTTGAGTGAATTTGATTGTTTCCAGAAGCGTCAACTGTTGCGGTAATTTGCCCCATAAGTATAGTACACGCTATTTACCGGGGTAAGGCAGTATTCCTTCCTGTTCGAACATGAAATCCGGGGTGGACCTACGTGTCCACTTACTTCTTGTAAAAACCTGAACCATTTATTACATATTTTTGTTGCACCTACGATTCGGACTGATTGAGACGAGAACGAAATCTTTCATTTCTTATTCTGTGACGGCTTCTTTAAATGATTCAATAATAATATCTTGCCCATTTGTAAAGATTCAACCCAACGACTGAACCCAGCGACCCAACAATCAGTAGCGACACCGTCTGTACTGACTTGTAGAGATTCCCCTATTTAATTTTTTGCTGGGATTGTTAATGATTAATATTCAGCGAGAATGACTTCTATCATATAAAGAGTGCTCAATGTTGTATCATAACGCCTGCAAATTAGATTACAGTACGGTAAGTCCCTTCAGTGAAGTCCGTGAGTGAAGCTTTGACAATTCAAAGTAAGTTTCATTGATGGATCGTCAGTCGCCCAGATCACATTATCTTAATTGTGTGTATATATATATATATATATATATATATATATATATATATATGTGTGCTTTCCAAACTGTGATTTTAGTTCTCATAAGTGCGTGTAGTGATTAAATTACTGAACTTTGTTGAAAAATTTTCGAGTTCGTGGACGTATACATTTGACTAGGTTTAAATATTTTATATAGTTTTTTTATTTATTATTTAATTCTATGTTTGATTATTTGCTACGTTGCTTAAGGATGTATATTTTAGTCATTTAAACTGAAATACTTAAATAAGGGGCGGCGAAATTTTCCTCCAACAAGGGCAGCTGACATACACGCTACACCATTGGGTAAGCCACTACGAGGCTCAGATAACGCATGTGATAGATTTCTATGTTTCCCAATATATTTCAACCAGCTTAGGAGTTTATGCAAGTGTTTTGAAGGTTACACCCAAGGGGGAGGAGAGAATAACCACCTGTGGGAACATGAAAGAAAATTATTCACATTTTAGTATGTAAAGTGCTTCTCTTTCATGAACGTCTTTTTTTATTTTTAGTGAATATTATTAGCCTAGTTATTTAAAAATAGCTAAAGAGGAACTTCCAACTCAAAAGGGTATGAATTCAGAAAGTTGTGTGAAAAATAATAATCGTCATTCGCCCGTCTATGTGAGAGAGTTGGCGCTTGTCGTTTTCAAATTTTCTTGATGTATTTCAAACTGGCGGGAGATCCGTGTATGCCTATTGAAATTCCAAACATCAGCGAGGTAAAAGGAGTGCGAGAGATACATATTTTTAATATGTTATAATGCGAATATCTTTAAAAGAGAATGTTGGGTAACATAAGGTGTAATCACTTAAAGTCCGTTTATTTAATCATTATCGGCTTATATTTTTCTGTTACATACCACTTAGATGTACGATTCCTTTATCAGCTTCATAATTATAGATTATGTCAGCAGTATATTGTAAGCGTGTATGTGGCAAAAATATCAAAAATTACGACAGACATTCAAACAATTCGAGCCTAGGTCTTCGGTCCTTATTTTACCTCCAAAGGCTTCAGAGCTCTCGTGAATATCGGAACGTAACACGTTCCGAGTTTTCGCTACAACGCAAATGTATTCATACCTTTTTTCAGGGTAGCTCGAGCATAGAACAGAACACATGCCACATTATTCAGCAGCGTGATGTATTTCGAATTGGCCGTGGAGGGAATAAAGAGTGAATGCATTTTAACAAAGGTTGAAGTGAGAGCTACTATAAGCGTAAGCGGTGTAGGTATGTATGCGGTGTATGGTAAACTCTTTCACCGGATTCGAAATGGCGATTAAAAGCTGAAAAGTAGAAAGTGAGAGGATAGGTCAAATGAAACGTTTCTATAAACATGATAATGAAAGATTTTTTTCTGATATTTAGTAGTAGCATTATGCATGCGTTAACGTGCTGATTGCGGCTCTTGCGAAGCGCACAGCTGCAATGCAGATTAGAACCACTTTCATTATGCCCCTTAGAAGAGGAACAAATTATTCGTTTTTGATGTGTGATGTAACGAACCAATTGAAAGAATGATGAGAGGTTTCCTTGAAGTTTGAAATCACCAAACCACATGCAAATTATTTGTTCCAAGAGAATAAAACAACAGATGGAAAGAAGATAAGAGTCGATTCTGTCTAAACTTTCTGAACTTATGAAACTTTTAAGTTACTTGATACGTAAAACAGTTTTAAGAGAAGTGCTAAACTTAAACACCGTACATGCGTAAGTAATGCAATTGCCCTCCCCAAAAAACAACAAAATTCTTTGCTCGAAGTAGAAAATTTTGAATTTACTTTGGCACGTCGCCTTTGAATAAGTTTTTAATAACACGCTGTTGAAAATGGGAAGAAAGGAAGAAAGAATAAATAACCGCCAAGAGATATCTCGATTGTGAACTCGCCGTCTTTGAAACAGTTAGTACATTGGCAAGAGAAGATGTAAGCTTCATTACAAGCGATGGGCACATTTTGTTGGTACATGTAGAGCCCGGGCTGGGGGTTGTTATCTTATTAGCAATAGTACAAAATGGAAGGGTACATGGGTTGGGCGAAAACTTATAACATATTATTAAATCACAGTATTCACCCAAAACAAAAACAATTCTGTCGAGCCACCAATGACCTAGAATTGCGTCGAGTTTGTGGGTTAGCTGTGTGGCCGGAACACGAAGTTGGTTGTTACGCCATCGGATCAAAGACATCCAAAGACATCCCGCGAATGATCCAAGATGGATGGGCGCGACGCCCTCCTGCGAGGAGCGAGCGGAATCAATGAGTCCGAGGGGGCTCCCAATCTCGCACCCACAACTCTGGCCCTCCCTCCCCTCGGCCGCCACGCGTCGGCCTTCCTGCCCCACACCTCTTCCATCGTCATCGTTGCAATTTCATACAATATATTGGGTTTCGGAAGCTGGAAAACAGTAAAATCGCATTTCTGTCATTGATGTTGATTGGTTATTTGTGATTCCGTGTCAACTTCTGAGGTCATTAGTACCGTAAGTATAGCGCATGTTTTTCATTGGGAGGTGGCGGTGATCTTCCCCGCTGGATGGCGAGATCCGGCACCGACCTAACGTCCGAACAGGGGTTTTCCCAGTAAGGTATCTCCCGCCAGTGGGGCACTGTTGGGACCCGGAACAAGTTCTGAACCTCCGACCTGTCTTTCGGCATTTGTGGTAGTGTAGTGCATGTTAGTGTAAGTGTATGTGTAAGTAAGGGCGAGGATAGGTCAAGAAAGAGGAAGGAAAGATCCGGCGCGGTCCGGGGCCCGTTTGTTAGGATACTACTCCGGCATTCGCTTGGTGTTGATTGGAGAAACTACTGGTCAGAGCAGCCGGTCGTCAGATTTCTCCTCCAGACAGAGACTGCATTCGACCTACAGTAGCTGACAAGTTAGTGTCGAAAATCCTGCCTCTTCGAAATACATGTCACTCAATAAACTACAAGTTAATTTCATTTCTGGAAAGGGTATTGTGACGTCATGGGTACTCACAGCGAACCCAGACACAGAGCTTGCATATATACAGTTATATTTACAAATAAATATGTACAGTTAAATGGTTACATTTTATACGATCGCTCTGATAGACTTTCTACTATCCCCTAATTGCGAAAGCGATCTCAAATCCGATTGAGAATCGGTTTAACTAGTAGCACTCGCCACTCGTTAATTCCAAGCGCGCACAAAGCCCAGCTTCCGTGACCGGATGTCACATTTGGACACAATGTCCTTACAGGCGCATCATTCCGTGATGTGCCTTGATCACAGGAGCGATCTTAACCGATTGATGTGTGAGTTGTGGATCTCAACCACACCTCACTCGGAGCTCGCACACAGCATCACTCCTGTGTGACCGCAGAAACATCTGGGACACAAAATCCCCGCAGGCGCATCATCACGTGACTTGCCTCGCGAGCCCTGCTCGCCGCTGCACCGCCCTGGAGCAAATTTGTGCATCAGCACGAGGTCCTCACTCCTTCTCTAGAACCTGCCCATTCCCTTCGTCTACTCTCTTATATACTGGAGGCTCACGTGACCTAACGCCGCATCCCCTGCCCTGCCTCTAGAATGGCCTGCCCTTTGTTCAGTCTTTGGGTGCTTTCTCTAGGGTACCTTTCTCTTCCTGCTTGGTGAGGCGATTTCCTGTTGGTAATCCCTTTCCACCCATACCCAAATAACTACCACGAGGTTCGCTTGCCAAAACGTTACAATATAATAGAAAATACAGTAACATTACTTTCCACAAGTCTTCAACATAAATTCCCATGCAGATTTATTGGCAAGAAACGAACAATCAAAGTATGGGTTAAACAGTGGTAGAAAGGCACGCTCATTGTTTCGAATGGTGCACACTGTTTGCTCTATAGAGAAAACGCGCGGTCAGTCGCCTCCTGCGGGAAGCCTTGCATGTATCATATGTTTCTTTCCGAGAACAGAGGAACGACCGAAAATAATGTGCTATGTGTGAAACTGCATGCCCAAACTCGATCGAAGAGACAAACGTGGAAACTGAAGCCCTCACTACCACACCGCCCCAGTTCACCACCATGTCCTTCACTGACATCGTCTATCTCAATTTTTTGTATTATTAAATTGTAGAAGTTGGGTTCCTGATTTAATCAATTATATTTCGTAATAGAAAGTGAAACATGTAGGAAGAAAAAATTGTGAGGAGTACAAGGGATACCAGTTCAAATGGAAGACAACCTGGTAGATCGATGAAGAGGCGGATGCTCTGGACAAACGGGATGGAAGGCTAAAGAGAAAGCGGAGGAGAGGGCGGCGTGGGCGGCGTGGGCGGCGTGGGCGGCGTGGGCGGCGTGGGCGGCGTGGGCGGCGAGGACGACGAGGGCGACGAGGGCGACGAGGGCGACGAGGGCGACGAGGGCGACGAGGGCGACGAGGACGACGAGGGCGGCGAGGGCGACGAGGGCGACGAGGGCGACGAGGGCGACGAGGGCGACGAGGGCGGCGAGGGCGACGAGGGCGACGAGGGCGACGAGGGCGACGAGGGCGGCGAGGGCGGCGTGAGCAGCGAGGGGGTGGGGACAGCGGGTTGGGCGGCTGAACGGGCGCCGGGAGCTACAAGGGGTGCTGGGGGGTCGAGGGCGGCCCGGGCGGCGGAGATGGCGAAGGAGGCGTGGGCGGCGAAAGCGGCGGAGGGGAGGGCGACTGGACGGGGGCACTGGAAGTGGCAACGCTCACGCCGGCCTCCCCACCACCCCCACTCCATCCCTCTCCACCTCCGCTCCCGCCGCGCGCGCACCGCGTTATGAATCAAGCGGCCTCCTGACGTGAACTAACGATCGCGGCCGCTTGTTATTCAATATCGCCGGCCGATAGACGCGTCAGTGATACCGCAGCCGCGCGCCCCGCCTCCGCTGGAAATACCTGCGCTCCCATAGCTTTCAGCCCGGAATATTTGCTCTGAGATCCGGTTCCCGCGGGCGAGCGTCCGCGAGTTGCAAGGTGCGACGCGTTAAGTGATTCGAGCAGGACGGTGCTGGGTCATCCATAATGTTGCTCCGTTTCAAGTTCCACAGCACCTTTCAAAATTTCAAGTACCCCCGTCAGCATGTGTACCTATTTCCGCGTCCTGCGTATTATGTTTCGTTACGGGAAGCGATTCAATTCGGGTGAGGTTAGTGGTCGTCTGTTGTGAGGTGTTGACGATGTGTGTAACGAGTTAGGGCTGAGGCCACGTAAAAGCGGACGAGAAAAGCGCTGTATTTGTTTATTCCTACTGCCACTGTTGGAGAACAAGCTCAGTTTATCAATTTACGTAATACTGTACCTGTGACGCTATAAAAACAACGTGTTTTTGTGAGGAGATACTCCGTTTTATTCCAGACAGAAAACGTTACAACTTAGTTACGATCAACAACCCTCCTTCGTTTTTCTATTGCATTACACATGAACGTGCCACACGAAACGTATTATACATGTTTACCAACAGCCACCATTACTATGTGAACGTATTCACTAATTAATTGCTATTTTTTGTTTCAATGTATATATAGAAATGTTCTCTTGTGGAATTCAACAGGCACAGGAAACTCAATTTCCTTTCGAATAAGTCCATTTTATTTAGTTACAATACTCTGGCCGTAATGGCTATTTTCTGCCATAAGGAAATGAAAAAGAAAAGAATAAAAAATACAAAATACAAATAAATTATTGCAATAGATATTGGAAGTGAAATTATTAAAAATGAATATGAAATATTCTCAATGGTGAAATGCAAGGTGACTTAGATATTATTTAGGTTTAAATCCTGAAGATTGAAGAATTTTGACGCAAGTTACGTCCTGCATAAAAGGTGACCAGCATCTGGGTGTGAATTTGCGAGACCATTCGTCGTAATCACCCATCAAATAGCACGCCTATCTAATAACTTCTACCCTAACATAAACTCAATAAATGAACTCAAACAATACAATTTAGCCTCAACAACAACGCACAGACCAGAATAAACAATAGATACCCGTTCGATTCCTTCCTAAAAATATTCTCAAAAAATTGTGAACTGTAGGTACTCTCATGAGGAATCTACCCCAATGTAATAGCAATGGTAGGTTAAGTATAGTTTAAGTTAGTAGTAAGTCATCAATACATATGAAAGAGTAATAACTGATCTATGTACAACCCAACAAGCAATAAAAAAAATTCGTCGTTTCGTTCGTTTCCTCCAATCACCTTCAAGTGAATGCCAGCACAGAACTTTAAAACGACAATCCACGTACCACTTGCGATCCTTCCTTTCTATTTATTTTCTTTTATGAGTACACCTGTACACTAAAAGAAAAGTTTAACTTCCAGAGCGAGAATTTGATACAAAAAATTTACAAATTTGCTCCCTAGCATTTTGTATAACAATAATAGAAATTTCATGTTCAGCATACAATGTGTACATGTACCGGTTTCTAATAGCAATACAAACCTGCCGAAACTATCACCTCGATTACCTTGTCACTTCTATTAACAGATATATGTTCGCGAGATTGATTTTTCTCTTCGATGAGTGCAATAATTCCGACCTTTAGGCGGTTGCCTGACCCCGTTAAACTTGTTACAGGTCACAACCCAATGAAGGCTTTGCGATTGTGAACCCGAAATTTATAAGATAAGAAAGACATAGTAGTTCATACAGTTTCTTTCTTTGTCTTCTTGTCAGATTACTTATCAAAGTGCTTATCTCGAGATTCATTTGTGTTTCAGATTACAATATATGATTGTATGTGCATTTTAACTGCATCGCGCTGCATCGGGCAGTCCATTGTATACAAACAAATGTGATAAACGAATGAATTACTTCCCTGCAAACTATGAAGTTTCTTCGTGCTTTAGTTTGCAATTTCAAATTCGTCGGGTACAAAATCAACTAATGAAAGAAGCGACCAGTGGTCTGATGAGTGAATCATTTGTATCCGTAATGGAGTTCCTTCCAAAATGCTTCGGTATTTGTGTTTAATGCCAATGCATCAACGCTAAGGGCTTACAGTTTCTTACCGATTGTGAAGGCCTGA
>JAHLJT010000631.1:41349666-41726811 GCA_031308135.1 Acheta domesticus | reverse complement strand
AACGATTTAGATGTAATGCGACCTTAAATAACACAAAAAAATCTAATGTGGTCCGAGGCACTTCGTAGTGCTCGGGCATTTGCCTCTCGTATTGAACGGAGTAATCTATGTGTTCATAATTAATTTAAACAGCCAAAACTTTGCGAGAAACTTTAATGAGTTGTGTGTCAGATTAAATTACCACTTAAAATATCACATGGATACATGGACAACATGGTGTCACACAAACAACGGAAGCGCCAAGATATTGACTTCAGGCACTACAACCGTGAGAAGTCTCAGTATGAATGTGGTGTGTGTGTATGTATAAAAACAACGCAATATGCCAGCAAAAGCAAGTCCCCCCCCCCCCCCCCCGAGAAGAAAAGAACTAAAATAACAAAGTAAATCTTATGGTTGGCGGCCAAAGTGCCGGCTTCATCCATAGGTTAAGTCGTTTATAAGTTACTTAATAAGATGGCCCCATTCTTTGCCGCATAAGCCAAAGAGCTGCGGCGTAGGTACTCCCCAACAGCTATAAATAAACTACACCCCTCGCCAGGGCTACTGGCGGGGGGAAAAGTTGAAAAAAAAGAAGAAAAAAGAAAAAGAAAAAAAAGAAAGAAAAGAAAACCCTGAAGAAGACCGCCGATGTCTGTGTTAGGTTTTTCCCCCCCGTGAAACGTCGGCCTTCGAGTCACCCGGACAGCCCAGATCATGACTGGCCGAGGAAGCCTGCGACATTTCATTTTCCATGGGACTTCATCACATTTTCCACGCAGAGAGGAGGAGTGTAGGCGTCGCCGCCGTGCTTCATCGTGGTGATCCGGGGAGTGGGGGTGTAGCGTCGTGTAGGTGTAGCAACAAAAGACGGGCACAGCTGCAGGGCGAGTGGGCTGACTGTGGGGAGGCGGACCAGCGGGCAAAGGGAGTGGCGGAGGGTGACTGCTCGAGTACACGGTGAAGTTTGAATGTTGAGGGATTGGGTTCATTCCCCGTCGAGGTGGGTTGGTCCACGTCCTGACGGGGGATGCAGAGAAGGCCTCTCAAGTGTTCCTTTCTCCATTTTTCATCTTCTTGCTTCTCATTTCATGTCATGTACGTTCTTTTCACTCCTTTTTCTTCCTCACTGGCCTTCTCTGTATGCTGAACGCCCACCCATGTGTTTGCCGTGCATGGCGACCCGTGTCGGAGGGAATGTGTGTCTGGCAGTTGAGGGACCTGTTTGTTTCCCCTATCTAGTCCTAGTGCTACTGTTCGCCTTGCACTAAGGGGTACGTTGGTTACGTATTTTGGGAAACATTCCCTGTAGGTTCCAACACACTCGCTTTGGCCCCGGACTCTTCTAGACGGCGGTCGGGAGCTAACCCACTCCCGATCAATGGCTCGGACTAGGTCTTGTACTGAACTCCAGGGTGAGCGGGGGAATCCACGGCGGTGCAGCGCCGTGTTATTCCCCCACTATATCCTCGTGGCAACCCTGGCACTCCGATGGAGTGTCCCCTTGTTGGGCTCCGTGGTGGGTGGGGGACCACGAGATGAACCTATTCCATCTATATGGATATTTCACCTTTTCCCCCCGCCCTCTTCCGCAAGGAAGAGGAGATGTGCCGAAAGAACCATTGACTTAAATAGTTTCTTTTCTAGAGAAGAAGATCGACCCAAGATGCCTCGTTTCCTCCTCATGTCATGCGCGAGGAAGGTAAAACTTTTAAAACTGTAAGTGCTGTCCGTCTGGCGCGAGCCATAGAAGAGGCTTACGGGAAGCTCCAAGCGGTCGTGCGTCAGAGGAACGGGAACGATTCTTTTTTGAAGCACGTACCGACGAGCAATAGGAAAAATTAAAAATACAAAGCAGATTGCCGGCCTCCAGGTAGTAGTCACGGTCCATCCCACCTTGAACCTGTGCAAGGGCGTGGTAAATCACGAGGACTTGCTTCAGAAACGGAGGAAGATCTTCTAAACTTTTTAAGACCTATGGCGTGACTCAGGTGTACAGGATCGGAAGGAAGGAGCAGGGGAAAGTGATCCCTACTTCTACCCTGATCCTTACTTTTGACCGGACCATCTCTCCCGGAAAGGATCGTTACCGCTTTCTACAACCTCCGTGTGCGGCAGTATGTGCCGAACCTTTGCGCTGCTTCAAGTGCCAAAGGTTTGGGCATACTCAGCAGCGATGTATGTCAGTAACGCGGTTTGCGGGAAGTGCGGATCGTCAGTTCACGACCAACAACCCTGCGACAAACCACCGCACTGTGTGAATTGTGAAGGCGATCACCCAGCCAACGACAACAAGTGCCCCACGTTTCTCCGGGAAAGGGAAATCCAAAAAATAAGAGTAACCGAAAAGGTTTCCTTCCCTGAGGCGAAGCGTAGGTTCCAAACCAGGAATCCAGTGGACCTATCACGATCCTTTTCCAGTGCTGTGAAACCTAAGTCCCGGGGGTAACAGCGAGTTGTCAAACTCACTGTACCCCAGCGGTAGTCTCACATTCAGTTGTCAGGTGTCGCCGGTCGACTTCCCCGAAGAGATTCGGCGTGCATCCAAGGTGGGAAAATTATAATTCCCACAAAGTACAAAAAACCTGTCCAGAAACTCCACCAGACATCGACCACCTCAACTGAAACTTCTACTGAAATCGATCTTAAGCAGACACCGCCTCCCAGGAAAAATACGTCATCCAAATCCCGTCCTCCTCTTCTGTTTCCGAGAATCACATCGGACGATCCTCCAGCTCTTGTAGATCTCGGTCACCGTGGCCAAAAGTCGGGAAATCCCCCGACACAGACGACCTTATCCAGCAGCAGTCAGGATGACTCTGCTGGTGATGAGGGAACCCCACGAGAGTTCCTCTAAAACCTTCAGAAGGTGAGAAGAAAAAAAAGCAACCAAAGAAATAATTTCTCATAATGGCTCTCTCATGGAACTTAAATGGTCTTCGTGCTCACTCAGAAGAATTAAGATTAATAATTTCTCGCCACAAACCATTTATAGTCTGTCTTCAGGAAACTCATCTTCTCCCTCTTCATCCCTGTCTCTTCGCGGATTTAACATCTATCGGTTTGATCAAGACGACGGACTTCGTGCTCACGGCGGCGTTGCGGTACTCATCCGCGACTCCCTGTTCTCGGAGGAACACAACGTTCGAACTGACCTCCAAACAGTGTGCGTACGGGTACACCTACCATCCTTCTCTTTTACGGTGTGTAGTATATACATTCCCCCTGGCCAAGTCGTGTCACAAGAGGAACTCGAAGATGTTTTTTCTCAGTTGCCCGCCCCTTTTTTTATTGCGGGGGATTTTAATGCCCACAATCCCCTCTGGGGTGGCACGAGGACCTGCCCGAGAGGTTCTATCCTCGAAAATATTATTGACCAGCAAAACTTAATTCTTCTGAACTCCGGGAATCACACTCATTACTCCATGGCGTCAAAACACCTTCTCGTCAATCGATCTGGCACTCTGCAGTCCATCCTTATCTACCATGGTAGAGTGGACCGTACTCGATGATCTACATGGGAGTGGACCATTTTCCCATTTTGGTCCACTTTAATGTCCCTGATTTAGACGTCATTTACCCTCCCTCGCTGGCTATTCCATCGAGCCGACTGGGATACATTCAGCGAGAAAATTATAATGCCAGACCACTTCTCAAATAATATCGATACCTTGGTGGCCCAATTCACAGACGCCGTTCTTCGCGCAGCCACCATTGCAATCCCTAAGTCTACGTGTCGGCCACGACGCGTCCCGGTGCCTTGGTGGAATGCTGACTGTGCCACCGCGGTGCGTGACCGAAAGCAAGCACTCGCGAGGCTCAATAGGTTCCCACCGCATCAAACCTGATCGATTTCAAAAGAAAGCGGGCCAGAGCCAGATTAGTAATACGGGAAAGTAAGACCGCTTCCTGGAGAGCCTTTATTTCTTCTCTTTCTTGCCATACCCCGCCTAAAGTAGTATGGCGAAAGATCCGACAGATCGGAGGAAGATTTTCCCCATCATCTGTCCCAGGACTTCTTATTAATGGAAATCTTATTACTTCTCCAGAAAAAGTAGTTGAGGAATTGGCCTGTCATTATGAAAATTCCTCCAGTTCCTTACACTACTCCCCTAGCTTCTTGAAAACGAAGAGTAGAATGGAGAAATGCAGATTGGACTTCTCTACGTGCCTGGAGGAAGATTATAACGCCCCTTTCTCCATGGATGAATTTTCCTGTGCGCTCACCCGTGGGAAGATTCTGCTCCAGGACCAGACCAAATACACAACCAAATGTTAAAACACCTGCCGGAAGAGGCACGTATCTTTCTCCTCCGTATCTTCAACAAGATTTGGATGGAACATACCTTCCCTAGAACCTGGCGCGAAGCGATTATTATTCCAATTCCTAAAGATGGAAAGGACAGGACAAAGCCGTCAACTACCGTCCAATCTCGCTCACAAGCTGTATATGCAAACTTCTGGAGCGAATGGTGAATACGCGTTTGGTTTGGCACCTGGAGCAGAGAAACCTACTTACACCCATCCAATGTGGTTTCAGGAAGAACAGGTCAACCATGGACCACCTTGTCACCCTCACCACACAGATCTCCACTGCTTTCGTGCTACGTCAACACCTGGTAGCAATTTTCTTTGATATAGAGAAAGCTTATGATACTACCTGGAGGTACGGCATTCTTCGCACCATCCATTCTTGGGGTCTTAGGGGCCGGCTCCCCCTTTTTTTAGTAGCCTTCCTTTCCTCAAGATACTTCCGCGTTCGCCTTGGTGACAGGTTATCCGCCAGCCACCATTTAGAAAACGGAGTCCCTCAGGGCTCAATTCTGAGTGTCACTCTGTTTGCCATCGCTATCAATAGTATAGCGTCGATAATCCGAGAGCCGGTGAAAGCATCGCTCTTCGTTGACGACTTTGCCATTTTCTGCTCTTCCAAGAGTATTCAAGTGATAGAGAGACAATTACAACTTGTCCTCAACAAATTGCAGCAATGGAGTGATGCGACAGGTTTTAAATTCTCCGCATCAAAAACAAGCTGTATGCACTTCTGCAGGATTTATCATCTTCATAACCACCCCGATCTTTTTCTTGGAAGCCATCTTCTACCTTTTGTGGACTCTGCAACTTTCCTTGGGCTTACTTTCGATAAGAGCCTAACTTGGCGAAATCATATACGTAAACTGAAGAGCCGATGTGTCTCACCTCTGAACCTCCTTCGCACCCTTACAGGCAGCTCTTGGGGAGCTGACCGTGTGTGTTTCTTGCGTTTGTATAGAACCCTCATCCGCTCTATTTTGGATTATGGATGTATTGTATATGGGTCAGCGTCACCATCAACCCTCCGGCCATTAAATACCATTCACAACGCCGGTATAAGAATTAGTACAGGCGCCTACCGCACGAGTCGCATCGACTGCCTCTTGGCCGAAGCTGGAGAACCATCTCTGAGCCGAAGGCGAGATATTTTATTAGCCTCTTATGGGGCTAAAGTGTCGGGACTGGTTGACCACCCTTGTCGTCGTATAATCATCCATCCAAAGTATGAGTCCTCGTACAATCTCGAACTTCGTTACCCCATCCCCCAGGTATTAGATTACGAAATCTTCTCCGGGAATTAAATGTAGAACTTCCCACCCCTGTGAGGACCCACAAGTGACCGGATCCCCCCTTGGAAACTCCTCCTTCCCAGTATTGACTTCAGACTCTCCCATTTACCCAAACAAACTACTAGTCCTCTGGTTTACCAGAAGCAGTTTCTGGATATGAGAGAATCCTATCCGGATCATTTATTCTTATACACGGGATGGTTCATCGTGCAGCGACGCGGTGGCATGTGGTTTTTACTGTATCAGGGCCACCAAATCATTTCGGCTTCACTCCAAATGCAGTATTTTCACTGCCGAAATGTGTGCAATCTTTGAGGCCTCTAAAATACATTGAATCAGCGACGTTGCGGCGAGTAGTAGTTTATCTGTTCCGATTCTCTCAGCTCTCTTCAAGCTGTCTCCCGTCCTTCGTCAGACTACCTGACTTTATCCGTTCAAAGCCTGATTCATCGTCTTCTGTCCCGCCGCTATGACCTGGTACTTAGTTGGGTCCCAGGCCACGTGAGTATCAGAGGGGAACGAACTGGCCGACCAGGCGGCGAAATCAGCGACTCGTAAAACTCGTATCGACATCCCTTCTGTGCCATTATCCGATGTTCAGGCTTTTCTTGAAACGATCCCGTGCTTAGAGCGTGGCAAACAGAGTGGCACAATAGCACTTTTCAAACTAAGTGCGATAAAGAATTCTGTGTATCCCTGGCGCTCCTCATCACGGTCCTGTAGACGCGAGGAAGTTATTTTAACCCGTCTTCGTATCGGACACTGCCATTTCTCTCACGGGTTTCATTCTTCGAAATGAAACTGCCCCCCATCTGTGACTCGTGCCAGACTGTTCTTTCCGTGGAACACGTCCTGCTGTACTGTAGGAAATTTCTTGGCAGTCGACGAAAGACATGACCCTGGGCAACTCGCTACAAGTGGTGCTCGGGGATGACGATTCTGCGCTCTCAAAACTTTTTTGTTTTTTGAGAGAAAGCAGAATATATAATTTTATTTGAAAGAACCAATGTTTTATGTTGTTTTTTGGCCCCTTTACAGCCAATTTTACGTTTTTAAGATAAATTTTACGCGCCCTTTTTCTATTTTCCTTCTGCCATTTCTACATGTATACTTGATGCAGAATTCGAGCCCTCCTTTTTAGCCCATGTACATGCTTTTTAAACAGTGAGTAAGTTACATATGCAACACTGAATATTCTTTTCTCCAAATACTCTGGCATGGGCGCCAATGACCACAGCAGTCGAAGCGCCCTTTAAACCCTATTCAATCAATCAATCATTGGGTTCATTCGATAAGTCAAAGCGCATTACTCTACAACGTAACTCTCAAATGTTTTACTCGAAAAGAAAAATGAACGTACACCTGTGGCGTTGATTTACGATTCACATTGAGATTTCTTGTTATTATCTTGTTTTCAGTTGAAAGGGGATTTGCAACCAATGTCTTGAATTTCATTAAATTTTCTATACCTCAAAATAATAATTGATTTATTAGTATCATATAAATGTTGATTTTTGTGTAAAATATCAAAGTAAAAATTACAAAGTGAGTGAAATAGTAGATAACATGAAATATTTGTTGTCCAAGTTTTGTTAAGGTCTTCTCTTGTTATAATCTTCAATTTTTAGTCCATTCTGAATGTATTACGAAGCCGGTGGGTAAAAGTGCGATTTTTAAGCAAAAAGATCCGCTTTCATTCTCTATTTTTCGTATATTGTATTTCGTGTATTGTACTTTTTTTCTCATACGGAAACTTGGAAGCATTCTTTCGTATCCTTCACAGACTGCTCCATGCGTATATCAGTTTGGATTTCAGAGAGCCACATCTTATTTCATTACGAAAATTGGGATGACTGTATACGATTTATCAACCAATTCTATTGCACTTTTCAGAACATAGACTCATGAGTGATCTAGTAAAGAAGTTCCCAAAATAGTGAACTTTCAGAAGACCAAAAATAAATGATTTATTCATCCACATATTTGAAAAATAAACTGATATTCTTTTTTATTTTTGGTTTTTGAATGCCCAAAATACTCTTTTAAAAAATCAAATTCATTTTATATTATATTTCATGTTTAAAAAGATTATTCGTTCCAGTTGCAAGACGTAAGCGATTTTTTATGTAAACAAAGATGCACAGTATTGTTTCCTAAGAGTCGATACCACCTGTTATTACACATGCTGGTTTATCCCTTGCACTGGAGTGATACTTGACGAATCCCTTCCTGACTGTACCTTCTCACTCGCTCACTGAACCGCCCTTCTCTGTTCGGTGTCGCCATCTGGTGGGACCTGCGGCAGCTTCAATACGTACCAGCTTCCTGCGAAGCCTGTACTTCTTTGCTCCGCTCTGTCCCGCCCGGTTAACCGCATCGCTGTCGCTACTTGTCCCTTTTGCAATAAATGAATGAAATAGTAGTAAATAAGTTGGAATACAATAAATTGTGAATACTGGAGAGTCGTTACATCAGATAAAAAACACCCCTGTCTCTTATAATATTAGCAATAAGTGATTCCTTTACCTTGGCGACCTCAAATGCATAGAGTTTTTTTGTTCTAATTTCTGAATTTCGTCGCATTTTGTTATACCATCGGAACATCGGGTGCATTCGGTGCACTGTTTTACTCGGGAACTTTTCATCGTCATTTTCGGAGCAGCGCATGCGCTGCAAATCCTTCGGCCGGCCGTCGGGCCAAGGGTGCCGGGTGCGATTAACCGGGCCGCGCTGGAGAGACGGCTGTCTAAAAATGCTCTGCAATTCCGTCATTTCGCAAATTTTCGTTTTTCGCCGTTTGCATCTGAAAAAAACGAGATTTTTCTGCGATCATACTTAAAAATATACCCAGCGCTTTGTCTTAATTTAATTGTAATCTTCTAGATAGTTTACAAGAAGACAAAGTGATGTGTAGTATCTGAGCAAAATTGTAGTATCTGAAGTACTTCACAGTGAAATGACATTGAAAACTTTGGTTCACCTAATAGAGGAGAAGAGAGTGGTGTTTTTCTACGATATGAAATGTCTCATCCTACATAATTTAACAGTATCAAACGATTCCAGATATTCCACACTATGTTGTAGCCGAATTATTTTTCATTATGTTTAATACGGCTGCAACCAGTCTACGTCGTATCCGTCGTTGGTGCTTGCTCCTGAAGCACTAACATAGGACAGCTCCCTTCCTGGACGCGCCCTCTTGCCCGCGCTCTAGTCGTCGCCGTCCGGTGTCGCCATCTGGTGCGGCCTCCGACAGAACGACCACCCTGCTGGCGCCCAGCCCCGCCCCGCCCGCCAGACCCCACCACTTCCCCTACCGCGCACCATTACTCCCCGCCCCGCCCCAGCCACTCCCCCCGCGCCACGCCACCCACTCCCCCCGCGCCACGCCACCCACTCCCCCCGCGCCACGCCACCCACTCCCTCCGCTCCGCCCCGCCCCGCCCCGCCCCGTCCCGCCCCGCCCCCGTCCCGCCCTTCACCGCCCCGCCCCGCCCCGCCCCGCCCCGTTCCGCCCGCCCCGCCCCGTCCCGTCCCACCCTCGCATCGTTTTATAGGCCGTTTTATTCAATCGGAGCGCGGTGACCGCCGCCAGCGCCGCATGTCGGTCGAAGCGGGAGTTAGGCTGTGATTTACGCAACTCGCCGGTCAGTTAATTCACCCTGCAACCGCCAACCCCTCTCCGTCAGGCCGCGCTCCGCCGCGCCCCGCCCCACCCCGCCACGCCCCGACCTCCTGGCGCACCGTCGCGACATCCGGTGACCTGCACGATGGCGCCTGCGTGCAAACTAGCTGCAATAATGCACGAACAACTTGCACGCAATAATGATCTGGCATTGCTATTTAAAATAGTGATATAAAAAATAAAGTACCATACGTTGATTAGGCCCTGTCCTCTAAAAATTCTCGAGAAATTAACAAGTTCACATAATTTTGGTGGACAGGAAAAATGACACATCTCTTTAATCGATTTTTATTTATTTGAAGAAATACATTTATTTAATCGTCAATTTTCTTTTATAAAATATGAACGTAGTTCTCAAAGTAGACAAGATCCACCAAATCACCTTGTCTGGTAAGCAAAATCCTTTCCTCAGACTAACACCATTCTCCTTCAAAATGACAATTGTTAGACCTGTACATTTCCTTAAGCACCAACAACTTTTCTTTGTAATAACAAAACTACATTTTATTCAGGAAATAATATTTTCGTCCCATAATTAATGGAGTCAAACTACCTACCCAATACCGTCCAATGGACTGTATCTCGAACTATTTTGAACCGGGCCAACAGGAGATAGAAAGCTGGGGAAACGAGAGAACCCACAGAAAAACTGCCGCTTTGCCCAACAAATCGAGCGCTTGATCGAGTGATTATAGAAACCCAGCCCCCACAGTGTTAAGTGACATTGATTGAGGCTTCCGAATGGTCAAGGCAAAGGTCATTAATCGCGAATTGTGGCGCATGTTTTTATCGCGGGTTGGCATGTATCATCCTCCTGGATCCGTTGGCTTGCTGGGTTTTCCTCAGACATGTACAGAACCACCAGCTGAGTGCCACCCAAAGCTCTGAATTCTAAGCTCCCTACTGGTCTCCCGGCCACTAGAGAGAATATTGGTTGTGTTGGTGTAGTGCATGTGAGTGCATATGTAAGAAACGGGCGAGGATAGGACAAGGAAGAGGAAGCAAATATTACACGCGACCTGAAGCCCGTTTGTTAGGATACTGCTGCGGCATTCACCTGGTGTTAATCAGAGAAACCACTGAAAACTACCGATCAGAGCAGCCGTCCGGTAGAATTCTCCTCCAGACAGTGTCTGACTTCGACCGTGCTATGTAGCTAGTGTCGAAAATCCTGCCGGGGGACTCCGTCGGGATTCCACTGCTGGGACCTCCCGGCCAGAGGCACTGAATGACATAAACTAATACCCTGAGCCACCTATACTGCGATTGTCGTAACTTTGTCCCTGAGAGAAAACAGCTGTTCACGGTTTCATCCAATCGGGAGCTTGAATGTCACCATAGTGACGTCACTGTCGCCAAATGTAAGCTCCTGGTTGGATGGCAGCGAAACAGCTGATTCCTGTCAGGGACAAAGTTACGAAAATAGCAGTACAAGCAGGGGAAAAGACGAATCACCGTCCCGTCTGAAAAGTCCGAATAGAATAGAATAGAATATTTATTTCGCTACTTAGGATACATGAAGTAATTTCGGTGGTAGCGTTTTCTAATCAATTAATCTACATAAAACAAACATCAAACAATTACATAAATACAACAAATACACAAAATGAACATCAAACAACATTACTGAATACAATTTTATAAAATTAATGTATTAACCCTATGCTAAAGCTAACCTTAATATAAAATAACAAGAATACAAAAAAAATAATTTTAACGTTAACATATCCTAAAAAAAATTACAATTTATTTAATCTAATTTTAAAATGTTTGACATTCTGAGGGAAAGTCTCCAGCACTGCTGCAGATAATTTGTTCCAATTTTGTATGTTCTATTAATAAATGAGAATTTACCTACATCTGTTCTCTGTTTTCTTTGCCGAATTTTGAAGCCATGATCTTTCCGCGTGACAATGGCGAAAATGCAGTAGCCGTCCAGCTGCATTGCTTGTCGGAGCCACTGAAGGCGACCGGTGCACTGACAGAGGGGTGATGGGTGATGGGTGAGGGGTGAGACCCCACACGTCCTCCGCGGAAGGGTCAGTGCCGCGGGCGGGTGGGAGTGGGGGGGGCGGCGCTCAATGCTTTTTAATGACCGCGGAACCGGGTGATTTACAGCCTGCTCCCTTCCCCTCGCCGGCACCACGTGCTACATCGTTTAGGATTTCCCTCAACACATTGACTTCTTCAAAATTTACTGGGATGCCGTTTAGAGGATGAATCACTGTCGCTGACTCAATGCTCAATTCGAAAAACCTCTGTAGAGAGGGTCGTTTAACTGCCGGAAATATGTTTCCGTTTATTAGAAATTTTCGTGCGGTTTGTTGTGAAGTCGGGGGACTTCTAAATTTGAACATGGGGTTTTGATTTTGAATGATGTTTGTGGTCTAATGATGAATTATGTGTGTCAAATTGCAAATAATTGACAATATTGATATTACTTATTGTCGAATTTAGAACTTGTAAGAGTTCGATAACATTGCAGAAGACACATGGAAGTGTCTGGTTAGGTTTCTACCAACTAATCATAAAAACTGTTTGACATTGGTTGTGATCATGAGAGCAAATGTATCATAAACAAGTATGATACCAATGACCAAATATAATAAGTATGCTTATGAAGGAATACATAGGAAATTAGTTGAAATGCCATGATAATAAGTTTTTGCTACCTTGAGAAAAAGTTCCAAGTGACATATTTTATCCCCACAATTTCAAGCGCGGTACTTTTAATCTGACCTTTCTTTCAATCTTCGTAATCGGGGATGAGGAATGACAGTTTTGGTGGTAGCGACACATTCAGTACACATAGGTGACATCGCTGCTACGACACTCGGTACACAGGGAATCTCAAGGTAACCTGTGGCTGTGGTGCGCCTCGCGCCCTGAGCGCAACTAGTGTCGGGAGAGGAAACAATCTGTACTTTGAGCTCTCGGTGTTCCTAGAACGATAACGCTGTCGAAAAGTGCAGTAGTCTTTTGAAAAAAAATTAAATAAATTCATCCAGCAAAACTCAGGACAACCGACGTGGATGGCCGAGGCGGCTAAGAGCGTATATCAACTCCACGCTTCAGACTGAAGGGTCGTGGGTTCGAGTCCCAACTTGGGCTTGGTTGTTTGTCCTTGTCTATCGTGTATGTGTTGTCACGTGGAGTTTAGCGTTCTCCTGACCCCAGATCAGAGGAGCCTGCAAGTGTGTTGGAGTCCAGTGTATGGTCGAAGATGCGATTCATTAGGACGTAAAGTGCAACCGGATGTCGGCTGGATAAAAATTATAGAAAAGAATAACTCAGGACAGAAATAGAATGAATATGTTCAGAAAAATGAAAGTGGAAATGCTAATATTCATAACGAAAAAGTTATTTGAATGGACGTTTTTGAAATATAGCCTAATAACTTTGCACGTGAAAATTCCAGTCCCGCTTCACTAAAGCTTCCATATGGCGCGATGATCCACTTCATGGAGCGGAGACTTCATTGTGACATCCCTGCCTCAGAGAGAACGAACTTGACAGTGTTCTTTTTTCTTTCATTTTTCTCTTCACAGCAGCGGTGTTCAAGCAGAAGTGTATTTGTCTATGAGACAAGAGGCAAAGAACATGTTTTATAGTACTGACTTGCGTCTGTAGTTGTTAGAGGGTGAATTTCATTTAAATAATCGAACTAAAACTGACTTCTACCTTAAATATAATAGTAAAAAAAACGATCGATCGATTGGCTACTTGGCCAACATCACTTGAAATATTTTCCTCCTTTGAATCCCTTTTTTCTTTAATCCTAATTGTTTTCATTTACTTAGAATAAATTTTCATCTTCCTTTTTCATTCACACAACATTCATAACTTGTCATTTACATAGAATTCATTCAGCACATTCACTGTCACTCTTGACAACGTGTCTCTTCTGTCCGCCCCGGAACTAACTAAACTCGAAGTGTCGGCGGCGCGGATCTCAATATGCAGCGGAAGATCACCGCCACCTCCGAAGAAAAACATGCACTACACTTACGAGACTAATGACCTAAGAAAAGCGCTTGATATCACGAACCGAGCAAGTAAGCGAGGCGGTCGAGGAGCAGCACGGGGCTGAGTTCCTTTCACCTTGACCCCAGTGCTGTACGCAAAAAGCGCACTGCATACCCTGCAACTCGCTCAGCACCGTACCTCCGCCGTCCATCAAGGGCGTCTAGTGCGCGCCCTCGTGCCGCGCCCCGCGGCGCCGGCGCTGAGGCGGCGTCTCGGCGGGCGACGTGCCTCGCGCGCGGGGCGTGATCGGGGCGGCGCGGGCGGCGTGCGGACACGTGTTGTGCGTGCCACCACGCGCACGGGCCGCTCGCCACCTCGCGCGTCGACGGCGGCGGCTGCGGCGTCACGGCGGCGCCGGCCCGCGGGGCGGAGGCTCGGATTTCGGCGGCGACCCGCCGGCCGGCCGGCGCCGCCCGCGCCCTCGGCCACGTTACCCAGCCCCCCCAGGTGGCGAACCCGCCTCAGCCACCGCCACTGCCTTCATCTCCGCCCCCGCGTCCATCTCCGCCACCCTTGCCTCGCCCCGCCTCCCCCCCGCCACCCCCGCCTCCCCCGCCTCCCCTGGCCACCCCCGCCTCCCCCGCCTCCCTCGCCTGCCCCGCCTCCCCCGCCTCCCCCGCCTCCCCCGCCTCCCCCGCCTCCCCCGCCTCCCCCGCCTCCCCCACCTCCCCCGCCTCTCCGCCTCCCCCCGCCTCCTCCGCCTCCCCCGCCTCCCCCACCTCCCCCGCCTCCCCGTCTCCCCCACCTCCCCCGCCTCTCCGCCTCCCCCGCCTCCTCCGCCTCCCCCGCCTCCTCCCCCACCTCCCCCGCCTCCCCCGCCTCCGACGCCTCCCCCGCCTACCCCACCTCCCCCGCCTACCCTGGCCTCCCCCGCCTACCCTGGCCTCCCCCGCCTCCTCACGCCCCCGCTTTCCCCCGCCTCATCATCACCTCCGTCTTCGCCTCCCCCCGCCCCTATCTTCGTCTCCATCCCCTCATCCGCTTCCACCACTACCTTCGCCCCCTTCAATCTCCGCCTCCCGTCCGCCTCTCCCCCACCTCCGCCCACTTCTCCGACACCGCCTCTATCTTCACCTCTCCTCCGCCCCCCTCGCCTCTATCTCCACCTCTGCCACTGCACTAAGCCTCCGCCATCTCCCCTCTCATCGCGCCACAACCCCTGCCCTCCACCATCGTCTCCGCCACCATCTCTGCATTTACCTCCGTCCTCGCCACCGTCTCCGCCAATGCCTCCGCCTCCGCCATCACTTCCGACTCCGACTCCGCCCCCCGCCCCCCGCCTCCACCACTGTCTCCGCCATCACCCCTTCTTCGCCACCATTTCCGTCTTTATCTCCGCCCCCGCCACTGTCTCCGCCACCGCCTCCGTCATCACTTCCGCCTTCACCTCCCAGTCTCCGCCATCGCCTCTGTCTCCGACTCCACCACCACCTCCTACCCTGCCCTGCCTTCGTCCCCACCAGCGCCTTCGGCTCAGTCTCCGCCTCCACCACCCCCGCACCAACCGTCATCGTTGTTCCTCCCGCATCGCTTCCCTTACCTCCGTCTCCGCTCCTCCGCCGCCACCCCAGCCCTCGTCGCTGACTGCGACCGTGTGGATTCCGCCGTCCGGCTGCCGCCCCCGCCCGTGTCATCCCGCAGGCACAGACGCCCGGCGGCTGTCGCTGCCCTCGTGGACCAGCCGGCGGACGCACGCTGGGCGGCCTGCCCTCACCTCTCCATCCAGACAGCGTCGGCACAGCATTTACCTCTGCGAATGCCTTTTATGAAATTCCAATGATCGTCTTTTAGGATTGCAAACAGATTTCAATTTTACCTTTCCACTTGGTGACCTACTGGTGTTGATATGTCAGTTTCCACTGTGTGATATGTTAAAATACGAGAGCATATTAAAATACGAGAGCACTTACTAATCAACTAGTAGTGTTTGTAAATATCTAATTGACTTACAATTATGTGACTTACAAATATTTTATTTAAATGTTCTTAGGCTTTCTGTTTCTATTAAGTAGCAAAATAATTTCATAAACATGACTTTTTGAATCATTAATTTTTGTATTTTTTTTCCTTGCACTTTAAATGGGACTAGGACTACGACTCCATAACCTTCCTAGAACTTACCTTACAGTTCATTGAGGGCCGAAGCATTAAATCTAATTGTCCATAATACAATAGTCTATATAATGTAGATTTTGTGCAGTACAGCTCAAAGTACGAACATCGAGCGAAATACAAAGTGCAAATGGGGTGAAACAAACTGAACGTAAAATTAAAGTAGAAATCTTAAATTTCAACGCATTTAAAAATGAAGCGATTGAGATTAATGACGAGAACCAGCCAGAGTGCCATTCTGTATGTAGGTTAACTTAAGCATTAAGGACTATTTTAAGATTAGCACCAGCTAGACAATAAATATGACTGATATTTCCTTCCCATTTCTAAGTTTTTTTTGATAGAGCTATTTTTTAGCCGACAAGCCTGTTACCCTTCAGGTCCCGAAGGGACGCATATTCGACCATACATTAGACACCAATACGCTTGCGAGCTCCTCTGATCTGGGGTCAGCAGAACGCGAAGCCCTCCGCCACAACACACACATGAGAGACAAGTGAAACACAACCATTCCTCAGGAGGAACTCAAACCCGCGAATCTTCGGTCTGAAGCGCTGAGTCGTCCATGCTCTTAGCTATCTCGGCCATCCAGGGCGACAGCGATTTTAAGTGTAAGAGCTAAAATAGAATAGCACAACGGCACGTGCAGATCTGCACTGCTCCCTGAAGCAAATAAATTCCCGCCTCGCCAGGAGACCACCTGGATGGGGAAGTGAGAAAAAATACCCGCTCGCGCCAACGCACGTTGTATTCCATTGCCTAAATATTAATTTATTAGTACAGGATATTTTCCAAGGAAGGTCTACATTGACTTTCCCTTTGTAGCAAACACTTTGCTTATGAAAGAAACAAACCAGAACATAAAAGACTTAGGAGATCATTCAGAGCGCAGTATTCGATGGAACTACTAGTTCACGTCTGTAAGACGCTCAACCACGTCGCTGGTGTCGGAATGGTCAGATGGTGTCGGTGCCTATACAAATATAATAGTACTAGATATTTTCCAAATAAGGCCTGCATGGATTTTCCCTTTATAGTAACATGTTCCCTACTGAAAAAAACAACAACAAAAACAACAACATAAAATTTAAGGAAACATTTCACCGCAGCAGTGTTCGAATGGAACTCTACCAGTTAACGTCTGTAAGCCGATCAGCCATGATGTTAGTGTCGAAACCACACTAGAGGAAAGAAAGAGTGGCACCGCGGCACGCGCAGATCTGTATGATCCCTGAAGTAAATAAATTCCCGCCTCCCCAGGGAGACCGGGCGGGTGGGGGGGGTGAGAAACAAATCCCCCCGCTCGTGCCATCTCCCTGGCGCGGGGCCCCGCGCGCCGCGAGTACCTGCTGCCGCCGGGGCGCGGTGCGGGCTTGTGTCTCCTCCCGACCGGACGCCGCGCTGCGCCGCGCCGGCTGGGTCCAGGGCACAGCTGCACCCCGACCTCCTCCCCCCCCCAGGCAGCCATCGTCCCTCCGCCGCGGCCGCCCCGCGGAGCGCGTCTGCCGCCTGTCGCGTCGTCCCACCCCTCCGGGGGGGCAGGGCCCTGTCCCCGGCCGCAGCGCTGATCCGTATCTCGGCCCGGGGCCGCCGCGCCGCCCGCCTTCATTTGTCTCCGGGTCGCCCGCCACCGGCCGGCCGGCCGGCCCGCGTCTTCGGAGGCGCCACTCGCGACGAGCAGTTGGACGAAATGACGCTCAACACTCGCGCGATATGACGCACTGCCTGTGATTTCCGTTTTGCAGCATCTTTTTGCATAAAAGGGCACCTACTACTAACCCCAATAAAAAGACGTCTGATGTCACAGAGTGAATATCGGCGAAAACGATGTTGAAAGCACCAACTCACTGAAATGGGTCTGACTGAAATAGGGCTGTGCAACAACTATTACCACTGCAGTACTTCTGACCGGGAGGTCCTAGGTCCAAGCTGTTCTTGAAACGGTCGCGATCATGCGACATCTAGCGGCACGACCGAGAAGAGATGAGAAATGTTGTGACATATTCCATTGTGAAGACAGAACTTGACGCGCTACGTTATAAAAACCGAAGTATAGTACGTATCTAGGTGAAATTCAGCCACGTTCTGAAGAATTCTAGCGGCCGGCTACTCTGATTGGTAATACTATTCCGAGGATTCTCGAACAGGCAAATGCCGGAGCAGTTTTTAACGAACAGGCAAAGGACCGCGTGTGATGTTTCCGTTCTTATCCTTGTCCTGCCCTCTCGCCTTAAACACACATACACACCTCACCACCACCCATTTCAGAAGACCTATCTGGTGTGTAGAGCTAGTACGAATATATTGGATTATTAAATGTTTCCAAACGGCTTCATTTACTTTCAACTGGATTCATGCAGAGAAAGCATATTAGTTGTAATGACTGGGGTAGAATATCTTTTTATTATAAACGAAAAACAATCCAATGTCTTCTTTCATACAATTTTATCAATGGCAACTTTTCTTTTAGGGAGATGTCACTGACTATTCATTTCATGATCTTGAATTGTTATTACGAATCCATACTCATTATTGTATCTGTAGCCATTATTCACAGTCACAACATTCATTTTGGCCATTCTCTCATTTAATTACTCCCAAATGAACAGTAGTTTTAGATTAAACCTTCGGCGTACTTTTCCCTGTTTTTCCTTGGCGCTTTTGAAAACAAAATTGGTACTTTCCCTCTCACTTTTAGCCAATGTGGCCTGAGCGGCTCATGAGAGTTCTCCACTTCCAGAGGCCCTCGCACCGCCTTCTCGAGAATGGAAATGTAGAGAACCACTCTCAAGAATGGAAACATAGAGAACCTTCGCAGCCACTTGCTATCCACTCTCCCAAGCTTCTCATGGTTCTTTGACCTGAGAAGTCCAGGAATTGTAAGATTGCGTTGCGATTCTTTTGTTCGTTTTTTTCTATTAAAGAGACAAAAATACACTGTTATTTTCTTTTTCAAATTGTACATATGCTGGAACTCGTATTATCAACATTTCAATGGAATAAACAAACTCTGCAACATATGCGACAAATTCCAGCAATTCTATTTTTATCTATAAAAGAAGTATACAAATTTTGTAACGTTTTTATATCACTTAAACATGTGATATTATCTTTTTACAAGTTGTTTTTAAATGATGCTTGTTTCCACTAACTATTACTTCTTGTAGACTATTCTACATTTACATTTGTAGATTTTATTACATTTTGTAACTAATTTGTGACGTGGTTATGCAGAAGAGAGAGACTGATTGCCCGAGTCTCACCGTATAAATAAAGCTATTTAAATAAAAATATGAAATAAATGTCATAAATTTTTAAATTATATTTTCCCGGTCGATATGAGGATAGTTTAAAACTGGAATAATAATACAATTATAATTTGTACTATATTAATTTTGTTGGCATCAGCATAAGGAAATGAGCTACAGAATTCGTTATTTGGGTTATTAGCCATGTAACGTGCAATTCTTTCTGTTAAGGCTACGAAATATTTTCTTTAGCAGTTTTGCGAGAGCATTGAGATGACTCATCTGCCGCCGTGTGTTGAAATAATGGTAACCTCTGCAGCGACAAACAATTATGGTTCCTGGAAAATAACAATTACGTTGTCAGCACTTACAAGCGTGAGAATCTTGTTATAAACACTAAATACCTCAAGTACAATCTAATATGTCACCTGCTTGTCATTTATTTCTGCACATTTTTTCAATTACTGCGTGGCGACGGAACCAGCTTATTTTGCAGCTTTTATCGAACGGCAGCAATATATTCGAGGAGTATATATGGTCACTCTCAGATTTTTAATAACGCTCTGAATATGTTTGACAACAGTGAACATGCGTATACACTAAAGCGTGATCATATTCTACATTTACCCTTTAGAGTCACTTAATATTTACTTACATCGTGTGTACCATTTACTAACTGTTCCAAGTGATTTTTTTACAGATTGCAAATTAGCAGTACTGAAAAAACAACTTTCAACTACTAGCCTGGACTCGCATTTCAACAAAGCCTCTAGAAGACGATTCCGTTCGCAGCGCCTACATGGAATTCCCAGTCGTGTCGCCTGCCTGCTCTCTTAGTCAGTGCTGCGCCCAAGCGGCATTATGATGTACTATTCAGTCTATGTAAGTGTATTTTGACTGCAGGGTTTTTCTAACTTCAACGTTGCGATTTTGGGCAAAGTTATTACGAGTCTGAGATTAATAAGATTAATTTAGCCTGGCATCTATGGCATTTTCAAACTTCTGGAAAACGGTTGAATTTTTTCTTGCTTTATTGGCTGGAATAGAAGAGTGCACTTATAAGTGTGATGTAATTGATTTTATTTAAACCTGTGATTTATAAAATTATTTAAACCTAATAAGTATTTAAAAAGTATATGAATAATGACTAAATCTTTACTAATAACAAGAGATTAAAAAGTGAGTTAGGGTTTTGTTTAGAAGTAAAAGTTTTTTATGCTTCTCACGAAATTTCATGTTTTTGCTTTAAATAGAAGATGACTAAAATGGCCTCCAAATGTCTTATTTTTATAGTAGTAACCACAAAAGTTGAATATAAATCCTAAAATTATTAAATAAACACTAATCTGCCGTCATTTGTTCAACTGGTCGTTTGTTTGTGTCAAGAACTTTAAGATGTTTACAATGAGCAAACGTGTGCAAATGTAAGTTAGGATTAGCGTCTGGAAATACAAACATTTAGCAAAATAATTAGCACAATTTATTGGTCACAGTTCCCAACTGCATTTGTGTTCAGATCCTGGAAAACAAGACTTTTCAATTACATTTTCAGAAACATGTACAACTTCGTATTCACAGTGAATAATTATTACATTGTTTCAGAATTTTTAAACCCCCTTCATTTCGTTAACCTTAGTACTTTAATACGGAAAATGAAACAATGTTTTCAGAGTTTTATTTTTTCCATGTGTGTGGGATATTTGTGCAGAAAAGTAAGAAAAGTTCTACATATTCACTACATCTCATTTTCGGAGTGCATTCTTCCTGCTCAAAATTTTAGGATGTCCCAACTTTCTTGCCATTTTTAAACCATTATTTATTCTTGTGTCATGGATGCTTTCTGCAAAACTTCATTCAATTTTAAATCTTTAAATAATGTCATGCTAATTTTCAAAATAATCTGAGTAATTGATGAGTAATAGGAGTAAGTTTTGGTAAGTCTCCGCATTCCCATTAGTTTCTTGTAAGAATCTGCTACCTACTATTACAAAAAGTATTGCACGACATTCGACCGATAACACAAATAACGAATTTTACTTGGAGAATGCAGATATTACAAAATGTCTGATCTGATCTTGTTGTTTTCTCTTTTATGCTAATAAATAATACGATACATTTTTTCGTTTCTCAATTTCTCGAAATTTGTATCATAATTATAGGAGCTGTAAATTATCGCGTATGGAATTTTAATTACGTTTTCGCTTGAAGTAATTCTAACTCACCAAAAAAATTATTTCCTTCTTAATCTTAAATTTACGCTTGTTGAGAAAATAAGGTTTATCCGTAGATTATTCGCGTCAGTTGGTTTACTTCGGCTTAGAACGGTCGCCCCTCGTCGTCGTTTAGGGAATGGAGTGGTAGAGATACATCGCTTTCAAGCCATCTGAAGCGTCGAACGTCGCATTGGCGGGTAAAATCCGGAAAATGAGAGATTCTTTGGTGTCTCGACCGCCATTCTTTTGTGTATTTGACAAAACTCAAGAAGACTCTATTCTCCTTTGTGCCTTAAACCCTGAAACTCAAAGATTGTACCTCGTAATTCTGGTTATGCTCGATTAAGTATTCCCATAGAAACTATAATTTGAGGATTAGTAGGCTGGCGTTTACAATACCTACCAAAAATGAGATCAGTGAGTAAACTGTCAAAAATGTTTACCAAAGTTGTTGAGAGTATTATTCGACAACATCCACGCTTATAAAAATGTAAAGCAAATTTTAGTAAAAAGAAGAAAACAACATATTTCAAGCTAAAAGTTTTAATGTAGTTCTTTGACTTTGGAACGAAATTGTTGTCTTCTTTTACATACTATCCAGTGATGCTATTCACCGTAATTGTAACTCAATAAACGGCCTTCGTCATAACAAGAAATCTTAAGCGACGTTTCAAGAGCAGACCTATTCAGAATTATGACCATGTAATCAGGTTCATTGACGTCTTTCATCGCTCCCTTCTTCTTTGGTGTAAAAACTACTCTAAGGAGTTTTACCGAAATTGAAATAAAATACTGTGAGACAATGAGAATGATAAAAATTTGACAAATAATTTGATAAAAAGAACAATACTTAAGAACATATTAACTTTAAACAGGTGGCCGATTTCTATAGAATACATCTCGGTTGTTTGGTTTCACGTTTACATTCGTTCTTCTGTGCCCACAATCGCACATTTTGACTTTGTCCTGTTTAGCTTTTAGCACTGTCGCATATTTGAAAAATTGATATCTATTGACTGGGTCTATGGATACTTCACACCTCTTCAGTGAGAGAATCATCGTCACAGCGAGAGAATCCGGATGAGGTAGAGGTAAACGGAACAGCCGACCACGGCACGGATTTCAATGTCCGAGACATCACAGGAAAGTGGATTCAAAAATTTGATTCTCTTATAAATTTATAATACTGCCATACAAAACAATTGCGTATGCAACTAGTTTATAATGTTGCTTTATTGCATTCCTACAAATTTGAAAACTCGCTCCTAACATCGCTCGTTTTCAAAATGTGTACTCATGTAATAAAGCTTAACATTATAAACTAATTACATAAACTACTATTACCAATCTTTCATGCTTATGCTACTCCTTTCTATAGCAATTTCTCTTGATGAACGGCTGTCTTTTGTAGAGAAAATATCTTCAGCAGCAGTACAACGGCGGCTCTATTAAGAACCACGCCCCTTAACCCGGGAGTGCTCGCAATAGATCTGTGAGATCCAAGCCAGAGCAATTTTGTGTTCGTGAATTACTGCGATGCATTAGGCGTATGATATTTCATGTATTTGTTTATTGTACTTTCTGAGAACGCCTAGCCTTCTATTTTTATTTTTTCGATGGGTCATTTCCCGTGAGCATGCTGAAACTCGATCACTGCGCTGCGCGATATCTGTAAGATACGTTGTGTACAGTGGCGCCAGTGCATTGTGAGCTCCTGGCGTAAGCGGTACGTATCATGATATTATTTTCAGGCGTGTCTAAGATAAGTGTACTATTTATTAACAATTACATTGAGAGACATGCACAAACCAATAAAATGCGTTTTTAAGTTAATGCAGCTTCAAATCATTCCCATTCATGAAAAGTTTCAGCTATATCTGAGAGATACATTGCACTGGCGTGAGTCTACCTATTGTGGGAACTCCCGGGTTAATCCAGTTCGTCTACGTCCATACTGCGATTTTCGTAACTTTGTCCCTGACAGAAATCAGCTGTTCACGTTTTCATCCAATCGGGAGCTTGAACGTCACCGCAGTGACGTCACTGTCGCGAAATATAAGCTCCTGATTGGATGGCAGCAAAACAGCTGATTCCTGCCAGGGACAAAGTTACGAAAATCGCAGTATGTCTTCGCCCAACGCTGGTGGGGGTTTGTCATGGGTAGAACGCGACCGATTTGTCGCGGGGTCCTCTCGCAGCTCGTCCCCAACGCCGACGGTTTCGATTTTCGCCGCCTGCGGTCGCGCCGATCGGGGGTAGATACGCGCGAGCGGCGTGGTCGACAGTCCTTTGTCTGGCGCAGATCGAGATCGTCCCGATTCGTCTCGATGCCCTTTTCAGATCTCCGTTCGTGCCCCCCACCCCCCGGTCCCATCCCCTGGGAGTTTCGATTTCTGGCCGCGCGCTGTCTGAGAGAAAGTTCATTTGCGAATGCAACAAAGCGACTGCGCCCGCCCCGCCGCCAGTTGGTTCTTTTCGTCGGTGGGAGGGTGGGCGGGTGGGTGGGATGGGCTGACGGTGCGAGCGACTGTCTCGGCCTACGAGGGAAGGACACCGGAGTGAGGTGTTCGGCAACTCAAGTGTTTGGCGCACGCTTTGTAGACCTTTTTTTAGAGAGGCAGGTAGAGCGCGCAGAAATTGAAGAAGTGTACGTTACCACATGATTGTCGTCCTATCTGAAAATCATGGAATCTCGAATGAGGGCTTTTGATAAGGGAAGGTTTGGCTGACGGCTATAGTAGTTTTGAACCTATCGTGAACATATCTTACGGTCGAAATGGTAGATCTTTCTTCTGTCAGAGAAAGGGAAAAAAGATTCTTGTGGTCACAAAATAGAAATAAAACGATTTCAGAAATGTTTATCTCTTTATAGATCAGTTTCCGATTGCAATTCCTCCTCCCATGCTTCTGAGTTTTTATCACTACATGTTGCAATTTAGAAAGATCTCTCAAGACGAAAAAAATAGTATATCTGTTCAATTGGAGCAGACTCTCAACACCGCCCCATTTTTATATATTTTGCTTTCTTCTACATCCCGAAAGTAATGCTACGAAATATCGACGCCAATAATTTCATTTTTACAATTTTTCAGAGTTTTCCACTTTCATTCATTTCTTCTGATATTTTCCTCATTGTAAATTATTAACTCCGTATATTGTTTACCGGTGACTTCTCATTGATGTTCCAAATAAAATTATTAGAGAATTGTCTTTGCCAAAAATATTGTTTATTGCAAGAAAAGCTTTCGATGGATATTCGCCGTCGACTACGTGATGGACTATGCTAGCACCGCAACCGTTCAGAAGATGTTCTCCAAAATTGATATTCCTCTATCGATTTAGAAGAACGAAAGGCTCTGCGGGTTTAAAACGGATATTCGTGTTTTGGGGGTACTTTCATGAAGCATCAACAACATTTCCAAAATTGTCTCAAGAATTGCTCAAATTTTTCTGCTAATTTTTCTTTTACTGCGTTTTCGGAATGTAAAATATCTTTAGAAATGGCGTGAGTCTCATTTTCGTTGAAATCCTGTTTTTTTTGTCGAAAAGTTCAAAATTTGGAGGGTTAAATTTTCGAAAATTACGAAAGTTAGAAATAATACCAGGAATTATGGACACCACTAGTTTTTTCAGGGAATTTTTCTTTCCTTGTACACATAATAGATATACCATGCACCCTATAAAGGGTTCTAAGCGTGACTTAATTTTGTGAATCATTAATAATATTGAAATAAACAAATCCATGCAATTGAAATTGAATATGAAATAAACTGTAATTGTCGCAATTTAAAGACAGAAAATTCGATTCTTATAACTTATCCATTAATTCAAAGTTTTGAATGTTGTATCAGTCATGTGCCTATCAGTCCTGTCAGGCACGGATCCTACAACACGCAATGATTTTTAGAATTTCGTACACCGCCGCGAAGGTTTGCCTTAAACTCAACCAGGATTGAATACCTCTACGTTTTTTAAGTCAGACATAGGTCAGCATACTCAGTGTCTCACTGAAATACAACCGTTAGTAATTTTTGTTACACTTATAATTTTCAATTGCGACTTTCCTACGACCAGGTCACTCTCTCAAGGGAGCGACTTTACTTCGCGAGGCGTTTAGCAAATGATTCATAAAGCAGCAACATCGATGCTTCTTTACGGCGGTCGACTCGACTTCTCTAGGTTTATTGAGGCGCATTTTTATTACTCCATTCCTGGGACCGGGCTTAAGATTAAACTCACTCGTAATAGTTGTAGTATTACAACCATCGCATTGCCCACAGTTACTACGACGATTTGGGATCTCCACCGCGTCAAGAGCGGCGCCCGAAAAGCGAGGGCCATTTAAAAGGCTAGTGGTTGGGATTATTGCTCATTCAGCTGGAAAATACAAGTCGGAATTGCAATTAGGTCGAAAGCAAATCCGCACAGTTAGATTTATGTTCCTATTAAGCTAGAATTCAATTTACCCACTTTAAAGGTTTTTCGTTTCATTACCGACGGGCAAGTGACGTCATTGGCTGGAGATGAAGATACAGAAAAGTAGCGGAGGACGCCAAATAAAGAAAAGAAACGCAACGGAAATCTTCTTGCCATTGGAATCGCGTTCTACATTCTTCCTGCAACTCTTGTGTCGTATTGTTGCGAGCAGGAAAAGATTTCCGTCTGTCGTCGTTGGCCTTATCGGCGGGCGCAATCGATACGAAGGAGTGTCTGGGGTCCGTGTACGTTTCCCGTGTCATGTCGCCGTGCCGCCCCGCGCGCCGGCAGACGCAACTGTTCCATTTGTGAATAGACTCCTCGCGAATCGCAGGGCGGTACGTCAAAGGACCGGGTTGCCTCTTCAGTTGTCCCCGCGGCCCTTGAACCGCCCGACCAGCACAGTGGCCTGGAAGATGTCATAGACGGAGCTAAAAGCGATGGATGGGCCTAAATTGGATCCAAATTACATCCGCGGGTATTTCAGTGGTTGGGTCGCGGGTTGGTTCGTTCAATTACAAACTAATATTTGCCGTAATAGAAAGTAAATATGTGTATTGGAAGCTTGACTAGCATTGCTCGACAAGTGTTTTCCACCTTGCAAGCAAAGCTTGACATAGTGTTTGCCACCATTCTTAATAAATTTTATAATATCATACCTCTACTTACTGTTCGTAGTTTAAAACACAGGTTTTTTTTTACAAAATAGATATAGTAAATTGATATCCCATGAGCATTTACGTAAACTGTTTGATGTTGAGAACGGTACAATTAACTTTGTGTGAGAATACAAAATAAACAACATTGCAAAATACTAATTTAAATTTACTGTCAACATAAAAAGCTGTAATACGAAGAAGCCTTTATCTGCTATACAGTTATTTCATTATAGATTTGTAGGAGTGCAAATACAAGCATAAAATATTTAATTTTTATAATAGAAAATAGAGAAGCTCGTCTACATTAATAAAAACAATAATTTCTTCATCATTTGATAAAAAAATACAGAGCACGGTATGTCTTTGGGCGTTTTTAGTAATTTATAATATAATTCAATTACTTCATTTTCAAAAGTTTCAAACAAGCCAAAAATCCTACAGTGATACTTTTGATAGTTATTTTTATTAAAAAACATAACTCTCAAAAGTAAATGATGTCATTCCACACTGGATTGACATTATTTTTTTTGTAACACTGTTTACCAGTTATAGGCTAAAAGTATATATCTTCTTTCGGCCACGATACTTAAGTAAGAATATTTTTCTTACACAAATTATTAATGTATAATTTAAGACACTGATTTTATCCAGTACTCATTAATTCACGACAACTAGTATATAATAGGACTATAAAACTTGTAGTTTGTGAACTACTATAAATCTTTCCTTGCCCATACAATTAAAGGTAGTTTTCAGGAGGCAGAAAAAATCTGCAAGCAACAAAGCAGGTTGTTGGCACGGCCCACTGTGCGCGTGGGCCCGCGGTGGCAGTGTCCGCGCTCCGCGCTGCGCTCCTCAAGTGGCCCCGTGCCGACGCGGCGGTGCTCATTCAGGCGGAGGACGCTGCCTCGCGGCCCGGCTCGGGTTGCGGCCAGGGCCAGCGCACATTGTCACAGTTTCCGTCAGCCGCTCTGGCGGGAGCACCGCCGCCGCCGCCGGCGACGACGACGACGACCGGGGAAAATATGCGCATGCGAAGGGGCGGTGCTGAACGTTTCCGGAACATATCCGACTACATCCCCCCCGACTTAAATATAATAATAATAATAATAATAATAATAATAATAACAACAATCTAGAATCTCTTCATAGCTTGAAAATTCAGAAATATGTACCGTTGACTCAAGAGCTTCGTCACCAATGGAAACTTCAGAATATCGGCATACAACCGATAATATATCCACCACAGGATTAGTACCAAAACATACAATGCATGCAATTCAAGTGCTGGAATTACCATTCTCATGCGTGGAACAAATGCAGAAAGCAGTAATACTGGATAGCTGCAGAATAGTAAGAGAATTCCTGGGATGTACGACTGATTGGGACACAATTGATTGAAATGTCAAGAGTAACATTCGTTCGTGTCTTGTCTCTGCGAGACCGAACGAGCCTAGACCAGCAATGGTCAGGTGAATGTTCCTGCACATAGTGCAGAGAGTGAAAAATTCAGATAATAATAATAATAAAAATGTGTTTATTTCTGGCGAGGTTCAGACTATAGGGCCTGCTCTTCCGCCTAACCACTAAAATTTTTACATTTACAATAATTGCAATTGAGGGGTTCGGGTGGAAACAATGGTAGCTGACATTTCACGTTAATTACGAAAGTGCAAAGATCGTATTAGCTAACGGAAATGTGCTGCACACAACTAATGGAACATAAAGTATGAATATATTTTCATTGGTAATTTTTGGACTCTAAAACTAACATGATATAAAGAGAGCCCATGTTTCTTATTTTCAAGAAGGATGTGGAATGTTAATAATTTTATGTTCGCAAAATGTCAGAAATTATTCCCTACACCCGAATGCCTCAATTATTGGCACTTTACAATAAGGAAGGAGGGCATATTTTACTTGTAAATCTGGGATGAAAGACTGTAAATATCGTCAATTGGCAATGAAAACTTCGTGTCTCCAGCTTCCTACATTTTATAGTATAAAGAAAGAACTGGTTAACAAGGACAGAAAGTCAGATCACGTAGTTTTAAGTGTGTAGTACAAACTTATTGTTAGTATTGGTATTCGCCTAAAGAGCATCTATATTTGCGGACCAGAAGTTTTTGCTTGTATTGGAGTGTGAGGTTTTCCTTGTCTAGTGACGTTTATGTGAGATTTAGTGCTTCTTGAAGCATTATAGAGGAAAAGAGGTAGGAATATGAGATAAGGCAGAAATATGACGTAGCAAGGATTTCCTTCTGTAGAGTGTCGACCTTTGTCGAGTGACTGGAGAACTACATTGTATAGCATCATCATTGCATTTCCTCAACGGCCGGTCACTTCAGTCGTCGAAGTTTCCCGAGGTGAACATTTGTAGTTCGTACTGCTGTGAAAAGTTTTTGTAGCTCTGCACTGAAGTGCAATTTTCTTCCGCGTATCTTGTGATTTTCCAAAAAGTGTAGGGAGTAATTTAACATTCAAATATCGCAATTTTTTAATATCCCTGAGGGTTTGAAATAAAATGGAATGTTCTGTACGATATGTTGGCAAAATATAAGTTGTCGAGATGGTTTTAATATGAGGCACTTGATTGGTAGCATTATGAGATCGTCTCATATTACTACCAGACTTTTTTAATGACTGTAAATTTTCTAACGATTGGTGTATTGTAGATTCAGTGTATCGTATGCAAAACGTGGACCCACAGGGATTGTGCCGGTCCAGAGAGAGCAGTCTACATTTGTGATTATTGTAAAACCAAATGAATTGTAAACCGGTATTTCTACTTATTGTACATAGTGTAAGTCAATAAAGCCGTTTTGTAACTTTTTGAAACGTCTCAAGCTTTTTCCTCTACAAAACACTACTGTATGATATTACTACCCGAGTTTCCAATTCACTGGTAGTGACACTATTTAGAAAACTTAAATATTACAGAAAACTTATTAGTTCCACAAGATTTAGGTTAACACGGCACCTTTTATATTAAGCACAGTAAGAAGCCACATTTCACTTTTCTGCTTACGGTTATTCTGGTACCTTGTAGGTCCCAAAACAAAATGGGTATCTCACATTCCTACTTCTTCCTCTAGTACATACGATAGGACCCCACTATTAAGCTTCTGCTCACGCGAAAACCTCTTAAAGTTCCCATCGAGCTACGAAAAACGATACTTCACGTGAATTACGGCGATTATCATGTAATGTTTTCTGCACTACAAGTTCCATGATGCCAATAAATGATGTTTCACACTTGCGGCAGTGTGCCGACGCCTGTGTATTCCCACGATTCAACATTATGTACAGGACAGCCTCCTGTATATAGACAAACCAAATTTACGAATCTAGAGCTTGTGACATTACGAGAATTCAGAATTATCGTTACACTTTGCCACTACAATTAGGAACTGCTGTAATTAATGGTAGTTTTAAGAACGAAAACATTGTGCATAATGGTTTTAACACTTAAAACATCACCTGGCTACCACCAATGCGCATCATACTATTATTTTACGACATGCTCTGGATGTCAAGTGCCTTTCTGCAGAATTCAAAATTGCACTGAACGTGTCATATTTATAAACATATTTTCTTGATGTGAAAATCACGTATTGTCTTCACTAAATAAACAATATTTTTTGGTAATGAAAAGTAAAAATTTTCGAGCTGAACGATTCAGTTTTATAAACAAGTTTGCACAGCAGAGGATAGTTTTACTGTAACTATGATATGGGTAATACATAGGACCTTATGTTGTGAAAATCCTAATCCAATACAGAAATTAAAAGTAACATTTTCTGAATTATGTTGAAAAGCTTCTTTTTCGTCTGATGAAAATTAATGATTTTCTCATTAATACTCAAGGTGAACTCAACACATTTTAATTGACCGTACATAGCCTAAAATATTTTGCGTTAGTAGGAAGTACACAGTTTTTGCGTCAGAATAAAATAATATTAACAATAAGCAAAGAAACAGGTAAAAACAAATAAAGTGTTTCTTACAAGAAGAAAACATTACCAAAATTCTATAATCTGAGATATTTTGGTTAGTTATTTCCTTCACCTGGCGCTATCTACTGGGACATTTCCTTTCGGTAAGTGCCAGACACGTTGAGAGATACACGTTGAGGAATTCATTACTCTGCACGACTATACTATCAAGGTTTTGGTGCCTGCTGAAAAATTTCGAATTTGAACTAGTTTGGTTCTTGTAGGAGCCTTGAAATACATGTTCGTCATCGGTTAAAGAATAGAAACTGAATTAATTTTCATAGTGTTGCACATTACATATCTGTCTTTCGGTGTTCATTTTCGAGGGAGTTGAGACGATTAACTGTTGGATTAGACATTCTTGTTAATTACGATATATTACAGGTTTTTCATCAATGATCTTTCACAAACCCCTTCCCTTCGTTTAGTGAAATCCTACATTTACTAATGCAAGAAAGTTGATATGTTGTTTTGTGAGAGATTATACAATCGTATTACGGAATTCATGAGAGAAAGCCTGGTTTCAAAACCGAACATCTTAGGAACCGAAACATCTTAGGAAACTTGATGCGTTACTTACTACGCTAGATATGTACTAGTACATAACGTAATCGCTTCAGAACTCTTTTTTGACTGAGAGATAAATTAAAAATGCAATGTTACAGACTAGGTATGTACATGATCTGACAAATGTGAGTATATGAAAGATAAAAATATGTCCAATGTATTATTACGATTTTGGGGTCGATGCAGAAAAAAATTTAAATTCTTTAAATCCTTTTTGTCATACAATTCCTCTTTTTCACATAAGGAATTTGCAAAGAAAGAATTCGTTCGTGAAAAATTACAAATTTTAATATTCTCCTTAGTAATGTATGAATATATTTAATTCGGACAATTTTCTTCATTGTTTCCTATACTTATTTATTATACGCAATTCAAGCACAGATAAAAATATTTAAAAAACATAAAAATATAATTTTGGCTAAATTAAAACTAGTAAAGTCCCCATATTATGATGATAATTTATTACGTTTAAGATAATCTTACCTAGATTATTGACTGAACGAGCAGGCATATAAGTTGGTTACATTTACCATAACTTGTAATCAACTCAATGAATATAAAAATATTTTCAATGTTAACATTAAAAGATCTGTTAAAATGTATTAAAATGCTCTCTTCTTCAGCGGCGTCTATTTTTAGAAAGAACTAGATGAAAATAATAAAGTAATATATGAAATATGACTTATACATACATTTATTTTATAGATATCATTATTATATACTTGTATAATAACGATTGGTAATTCACAAGATTTGAAGACAAAAATCAAATATCAAAATGCTGATAGATATGAATCAAATACAACTATATTTCTAGTCAAAGACACCTACAGTCAGGGATAAAACCCAGCATTAGTACAGTACATTAAGTTAAAAAGCAATTTAGAACTCTGCCATCTTTAAATAAAAATAACCATAGTTTCAAATACTTAAAGGAAGATTTTAAATTATAATTTCATTAAAATAGTTAGGGTCCATTATAATCATAACACTATTTAATAAATATTTGTTGACTTTTGGTAACCTGAAAGATCTGAGACAATTTGTTATTGTTAGAATAAGCTTCTGCTATCGGTATTGCCACTCTGATATAAAATATTTTTTAAACTTTGTAAACAAATAAACTTTCAATGGGAAAAATTGTTTTGTTTGCAAAATAACGCATAATAACTTTCTGTTTTAGGGGATATTCAGTAATATTAAGAAATCATTTTGAGATAATTTCAGCCTAGCCACATAACTTTAAAACTTTCTTCCAAGCAATGTACACCATGTGGTAGGTTGAGGTCGCCTAACTCAAAATAAAACACCCTCAGTGAATTAGAATATTCATTTTAAGATATATAATAAATTTAAAATTTTACTTTTTGTGAGAGGTTCAGATATTGTTTTCCCAAAACGCTTTTTACTCAAAAGCCTCTAAATATTTAAAACTACTATTCTTTTCTATTATTTCAAATATACAGTTAATCAATTCTTAGTTTCAAACGTTCAATACTTCCACATTTGTAGCAGATTAAAACCATTCGCAATACTAAAATTTACATGCTGTTCGATTTTTATTGATAATCATTTTATTTGCCAAGCACCATTTTCTTAAAAGATCTTGGTGTATGTTATTCAGCCAACAACAAACTTGCAAGATTACTAATATTGTAAATCAAATTGCATTTCATACTAATTCCAGTGAAATAGGTAATATTGATAGTAATTATGTAATGATATTTATTTGAATGAATAATTATATGAATATTATTTGAATTGAAAAAAATGTTTATAATGTATCAATCAAATTATTAACTTATCTAAAGAACTTCCACAAAAATTAAAATATTTCGAGCTTTGTATCGATGTTACGAAAATATTAAAAGAAAATATTAAAGCTTTGTATCGATGTTACGATTTTCGATTTTCGCGCAATCTCGAAATGTTCTCCGGATCGACCATAAAGCAAGCAGTGGTGAGTGGTCAGCCGAGGAAGACGGTGGTGTTTGTGCGGACTCATGGTAGCGCGATAAGGCGATCGGAGCTGATAAAGAGAAAACGACAAATTTGTGGTGTCCATTTATGGAGACGCAGCGGAAAGTCTTTAGGTAAGCTTCGTAAATCAGAATTACTGTTTTAATGTTATTCAGACGTCAACGTTATGTAGTTGTAATTCCGTTTTATATTCAAACTGAAGGATATTTACTCCTGTGTGAGATGTCAATGTCTCTCCAACCAGTCCTTTTTTATGTCGTAACAACTGCTCAAAGAAAAGTAACATATCTAAAAATGGTTTTTTGTTAAGAGAAGAAATACCCATAGGAAATAGTATATTTTTATTGGAAACAATTTAATAAATGTACTATTAACGTATTTCATAATACAGCGGCTATACAGTAAAACACTTCGTATTTGGCTGCGAAATTAACGGCTACTCCGGAGGTACAACAGTTCTCCAAAAACGATAATTTTTTAGATGTGCATATCACTAAACTTCGCCACCGACGACGTAAGTGAAATTGAATATTCTCAACCAGTGTTTCTTCCTATATATCTGATAAATATTATATCTATACTGTTGAGAGTTAGTTAAATTTCCCATTACGAGGTGCCAGGAACCCTGAATTGCTGACCTAAAATTCCTTGTCCATATCATATTCCAAAAAAGTAATTATTTACAGTTTCTTATCTTAGTTTATACTTTTTGAACTTCGGGGACACTCAAGACAAGCTGAATAAGAATATTAAGTTTATTAAATAAGGGGAAAATATAATTCATTACTAGCACAAAAACATTTAATTCTTTGCATAACGTAATAAAAACTCAATATATTTTCACTTGCAGTTAATTCATTTTGATCTGTTATCCCCATTTGCGTCAATACTTATTCTAAATGTCAAACCACTTTATGTATAATACTGTATCTTCTAAAGCCATATTAAATTAATAATTCAGAGCGACCAGCACGGAGAGTATGAATCTCTGTTCATAAATCCGCTCTCAGAAAACTTTGTGTCCAGCAAAGGGCTATTCGGAAGTGGCAAAGAAGGCTAAACTTCCTTAGAATGTACCTAGTTTTCGCTACATACTTCATTACTTTTCTACACTTATTGTATTGCGGAAGGTTATTCTGGTTAGTGAAGGACGCTTAAGACGTGTATTGCTATATTCATTTAAATTAAGTGTTTGTTGATCTAATTCTTACTAATTTTTACCACTCCACGACTGCAAGAGTGTTAACACTGACTGAAGCCGCCTTAGCGCGATTCTCAGCGCATACGTCCTTCACGCGGTTGTCTCACATTGCCATAGCAATCTGTGGCGGCAATGGCACAACATAAATGATGCCGGAACCGACTTGGCCTCCCAGCACAATTTTCCGACGATACTTGAGTTTCGCGCTGTATTGTTGAAGGGGGAGTGTACTTTTTGATGCGAGTTTGTTGAAACTGGACTAATTAGTTTATTTATCGTCTTTCTGACAATGCATATTTAATAACAATATACTCTTATAAATCTGATTTTATAAAAGTATCGCACTGATTTAATTTCAAGTTTCTTCAAGATGAATCTGGTATTATGACAGACATGACATTTCAAGATATGAACCTTCTCCTTTATCGTTGCTTAAATAGGATAACACTTAAGTATAATATTGCCTTGTTCATTGTAAACTAATATAAAATATCTCTAATCAAAATCTCAGCCGAATTAACAATTTAGAACGTGCAGTACCATGATCAAATTTAGATGTTATAAAACTGTAACTTCAAATTTTATCCTGGTATTCCCGAATAATAAAGCAATGAACCGCTACAGTTACAGTTTTACACCTATTTCCTATTCAACACACTTCCCCTTCCAGGACTTTGTATCTCTTCTCGTAGCCAACCTCGAGGGCCATCCCATCAATACCATCCAGAGTACTAATCGTTTCGCAGAGCGAACAAACAGAAACGCATCCTGTCGGCAGTCATGGGGTCCTGCCTTCGACTCCCGTCGCAGGCGGACACGGACCGATGCCCGTCGCAAATGGCGGTCGCACGAGCGACGGTGTTCGCGTCCGAGGCAGAAGCATCGGTTCGTGATCTCCTAATAGAATCACGCAGGTGGACACCAAGCGGATGTGGGATGACGGAAATGAACGACTATTTTTATTTCCACTTGGTTACCTTGGGGACGGTGACGGATCTGAGCGGAACTTCGCTATATTCCCGCCTAGTGAGGGGTTGAAGCAAATAAAGTTACTTGCTGTACTTGCGTCTATGAATAGTGGAATTGGCTATGCCCTCCAATTTACGATACCGGTGCTGTCAATTAACCGTCCCCCTAAATCGTGGTTGGTCTAATTTGTGTGTTGCCTATTTAACATACGTACAGTCCAATTATACTGGACTTCTCCAATAGATTAAATATAAAAAGAAAAGGTGTACTAGCACTAGAAGTTGAAACCATTGAACCAGGTATTGCATGTTTTGTTTGTACCGACTTCTTTTCACAAAAAGCATTTTAGGCGGTGTTGACGTTCTTGAAACATTTATTGTGAGAATAGTATTTATTATCTTCAGAGGCTAGAAATATTTTTCGGACACGGACGACACTGTCAATAGGCGGCGGAAAACTTGGTCCCTGAAAGCCGCATGGCAAGTGTTTTCGAGCGGTGCTCGATTGCTGCTGCCATCGTGCGGCTGGACACAGTACTATAGCCTCCCTTCTCGCGTTACCTCTGTAGATGGCTAGTTGGACCAAGACAAAGAAAGTTAGAGGACAGTGAAAAGATAGGCAAATGATTCATTTGAGTGTAAACAATGGTGTCTGTCGATTTGGTCGAAATTGAGATTATTGGCTTTCGTGAAGAAACAGCCGCAGCTCTACTTATATTACAAGTGATTTCAAGAACGGGCAAGAAATGGAAGAAATAGTTTACTCACAAGCGATGGTAAGATATGATTTGTTACAATGATGGAAAGATACAAAATTAAAATAGTTTGTAGGTAATATAAATAAAAAAAGTTAATATCTTCAAAAACGGTTGATAAACCGATGAAGTGATTACGGCTTGTGGCTGCTCCCAGTTAAATAATTTTCAGACTTAAAGGACTTTTAAAATGATAATGTAACAGCATGTTTTGTATTATTACAACTAGTCGATTCGAAGCAAACTAGTTAGAAATCGTGGCATAGAACTTATTTTTTTCAGTTTTAGCTTATATATCCATTTTTAATGAGTATTTTTTCAACTTTCCATTTTTTGTCTTTCTTCTTAAATGTTTCTAAAGAAATACTACATTTAATTTAATAAATAAATAATCTAGAAAGATGTGTAGGATCGGTCTTTAGAATAAAATGGGCACGTGCCAGATAAATTTTAATTTGTAATAGCTGCACTTTTTAAAATGTCTTAATCTGTTCTAACATTTCTTTACGAACACTACAGATTTGCCCAGTGAAATAATGTGTTCATTTAAATAATATTTTAACCTCTCGCGAAAATTTACAAAATACTCAACCGTGTTTTCAGTAATTTAGAGAACAAGCAACCATCGAATCATTCACCTTTGTAGTAAGATTAGAGACGTCCGTTACGACTGACCCTTTGCCAGTGTCTCTCTGTAACATCTGTCTGCCCCCCTTCCTGCTTCCACCTCCGCCCCGCCGCCCCGCCGCCCCCGCCGCCCCCCGCCGCCCCCGCCGCCCCCCCGCCCCCCGCCGCCCCCGCCGCCCCCGCCGCCCCCGCCGCCCCGCCGCCCCCGCCGCCCCCGCCGCCCCCGCCGCCCCCGCCGCCCCCGCCGCCCACCACACTGCCCCACGACCGGCATGTCCACGAAGCGCGCGTCACTAATTGGCAGCCGCCGTAGAGACACCGCAGCCCAGCGATCATCCCCCGGCGTCCGCTCACCCGCGTTCACCCCTGCCCATCAATCCTCACCCCTGAAGCCGCGCCCGTCACCCGCATGGCGGCCGCTCGCCTGCTCCCAGATAACGCCACGCGGCGGTGCCCTAAGTAAATGGGCGTTTCTTGTTCCCGTAAGTGCGGAAGTGGAGTGGAGAGCCTGTGGTAAAGCGTATTCCACCGTGCCACATATTGGGGATGTTCTTTTACGTAATTGAGTGTTGCCCCCCGGAGAGTCAGTTTGCCATCAGTTACGATCCGTCTTGCTCCGACGGACCTTTTAATGCCAGATGCTCTTTGCGAGCACAAGTTGGAAAATGAGTTTCGGTGGCACGTCATGATGTATTGGTGTACTTATGGTGTAAGGAAGTTGGAATAAAGGATCCTTTCAGCAAGGGATGGACCTGTATATCTTAGTTTCAAAAATATGAGGAGTTAAGGAATGGCTTTCCTTGCGTTAAATTATTGAGACCAGAAATGGGACTTAGATCATGAAAGTGAGGTCGAGAAAACAGGAAGACGTTATTCCATGTGTGATTCATCTCCCAAACATCTCAATTTTTATTAGAAGGGCATTCCGAAGATGACTCATGGTAATAACACATTTTTGTGACTCATGCAACACTTTTTACCGGAATGATATATGTCAAATGAGCTCGTATTATATAATATTCCGTATTTGATGTGAAAAGTACATATTTGCAAAGACATTTTTGTACTAGTTATTCAATGTACACTTTCTAAAATGTTTTACGAATTTCCATGGCGGTCTGTGAAAAAGTATCATGAGAAAAGTTAGTTTGACAACAGTTCAAATAATATTATAAAATGCTGAGGAATGCGATAAGACACAACATTTACAGTTACAAAGTAAAATTTTTGATTCGAATTGCTGACTTGTATTCCGATTACAAGAGAACTTTTCTTAGGTGCTGGCACCTTTAAATTAGTTCTGTACCATACTATTAGTGACACTATATTCCTATTGTTTTGATTTATTAATATTTTCTGAATTGTACTAAAACATTATTACAATAATATTTTTCAAAAATTATTCTAGAAGCTATACGAGTTTTGTCTTCAATCTCTGGAGATATTAATTTACCCTGGCTTCCAAACTCCATGTTAATGGAAACAGTAGACTTTGGAAGAGCTGATATGTACTCTGTGTGTCGTCATGCCCGTTGAAAATGAAAGGCTCACTCTACATTCCCGGCAAAAGTAAAGCCTCAAAGCCTCCCTCTTTTGGTCTCCACCACCAAACAACACAAGGAAATAAATAGGAAGAGATTATTGTTGGGTCATACCTTGACGGTATTACAAATGCATGTAAGTTCTTGAGCTTAGAGAGAAGCTAAATGAGAAATACACATAGCTAAATAAGAAATAATCAATATTTTTCAGAGCCCAGGTAATAAGAATACTTCTAGTACCACTGCCAATTCACCACTATCATCATCATCATCATCATCATCATGACCAACACTGTCAACAGAAAGGATGAAAATGTTTTAGAATACCGGCTACTGGGAAATGAATAGTTTAAATAAAATCTTGTATTTCGATAATTGTGGGGTGGAGGTGGTGAGAGAGAAACAGAAAAGGGAGAAAAACAAAGGAGAGGAGGGCAGAAAGAAAAAGGAACGAAGAAGGAAAGAGAGTAAGTAAGAGATAGAGGCGAACAGAAGAGAAAGTGTGATGAATGGAGGAAAAAGAGAAAGAGGGGAAGAGAGAATAGGAAAAGGGGAAGAGCAGAAAGGAAGAGGGGGGCATACCATACGGATGGATGGTATAACACTTAGAAAAAAACTTACCAAAAATCGAAACGCCGCAGTTGAGCAAACTATAGGGCGACAATTATACTTCGTTTTATCTAACGTGACACATGACATTAGAACATTGTTACATCTCCTGCCTTCTAAAATGAATATTTTTAACAGTGATCAGCACATTTATGAGGCCATGAGCCCCGTTGAGAAGGACGTTCGTGAAATAATTAAAAATAATTATTTTATAAGGGAGGGGGTGTAACAATGTCTCAGTGTCATGTGCCACGTTAGAAAAAACGAAGTATAGTAAAGAAAAACAAGGGCAGCGATAACGAGAAGAAAGGGTTGCCGAGGAGATAACGCAGAGAAGAAGCGAAAGCAGAGGCATCGACGGCGGCGTGTCGACGCGCGGCGAGCAGCGGGCAGCGGCGCGGGGCTCTTTACGAGCGCCGGCAGACGGACGTCTCGCCGCGGAGGCGCCAGCGGGGGCGGGGGCGGCGGCCGATACGCGACAAACGCGCCGCCAGGGACGCCCCGCTTATCGCCGGCCGCTCCGCCCCCGCAGGAGGTGGTGCTGGGAATAGAAGCCAATTAAAGAGGCGCCGCCGCCGCGCCGCAGCGGCCTCGTTGGGGCAGCTGGTCGGCGCCCACGCGGCGTGTCGCCTCTCGGCTCCCGCCCGCGCCAACCGCTCGCCCCTCATCACCAACGCGACCGTCTCCCTCCGGTCTCCCGCTGGTGGGAGGTACTTGGTTGGGCAAAATCCCGCTAGTCGACGGTAGGTCGGCGCCGGATCTCGCCATCCAACGGGGCAAGATCACCGCCCCCTCATGATGAAAAATAGACTACATTTACGGGAATAATGACTTCTGTGCTTGGCACGCCCGGAATCAATAACAATCAACCAACACTGTCCGCCCCGCCATTGCGCCAGCGATTTTCCTCCATCCCCGCCGCGCGCCGCAGCGGGCGCACCCGTCCCCGCGGCCTCGTTGTGGCAGCTGGTCGGCGCCCACGCGGCCATGTCGCCTGCCGGCTCCCGCCCGTGCCCACCGCTCGCCCACTCCTCGTCGCCAACGCGGCCACCCACTCCCCTGACCGTCCCCGGTGTCCCGCAGGTGGGAGATACCTGGCTGGGAGAAACACTGCTAGTCAACGGTAGGTCAGCGCTGGATCTCACCGTCCAGGGGGAAAGGTCACCATCACCCCCCCGATGAAAAATCCTTCACTATGATTACGGGACTAATGACGTCGGTAGTTGATGCACCGGAATCATTAACAATCAATCAATTAATCAACCAACCCTGTCCGCCCCGCCCTCGCGAACGGATGTTCTCAGCTCGTTTATTACCCCTATTCCCACTACGTCTTCTCACCGACTTAGCTGCCTTGGCCATCATAGATCGAATTCTGCCGCTGTCTGGACGAGAATTCTAGCGGGCTGCTATTTTGATCGGTAGTTTTCCGTGGTTTCTCTGATCAACACTAGGTTTCTGTAGGAGCCGTATCCTAACAACTGGGCCACGAACCATGCGCTATCTTTCCTCCCTCTTCCTTGTATTACGGTCAGCTCTTACATACATACTTACACTTTCATGCACTACACTGCTAGACCAGTTCGAGACGAGGTGGGAGCGGCTGGGGTGATGCCCCATTGGTGGGAGGTAGAAGAAACTCCAGCTATGTCAGCACCGGATCTCATCATCCAGCGGGAAGATCACCACCAAATCCCATGCATTACACTTGTGGGACTAATGTCTTTAGCATTTGACGCGCCCGGAAATACTGATGCAGTCAATGAACTTCGTCCTCACTACCAACGTGCTCGCCCCTGGGCGCACACTCCCCCCGCAGATAGGGGTTCAGACGGTCGCAAGATCTGAGGCTCTAGATGGAGGCGGAGATGTCCACCCTGTACTTGAGTCTCTCGGCGGCTCTCACGTCGTTAGATTCAAGATGGAGGCTGTGAGTAGGTGATGCTAAGCTTTATGTTGCCTGGTAAGCCCAATGATCCACCAGCTGTGCATCTAGTGCGTCGACGTTTGAATGGGATTGGGCGAAGGGCTTTCTTCCGAATGCTCCGGATCCCACTTATAAAATTCTAGAAGAGAATCATGAACGCCCCTGTCAGGTTGCCTAGGTTTCGTCGGTACTCACGTCGATAATATAAATATAGTACTCGGAAAACACACATTTAATAACACAAACACCGATTATTTTGATCCCCTTGGAATTCGTGTAATCGAGTTCAGCTGTGATGAATAATTGAATTTTACTATGCAAGGTTTAATTTCGGTTCGTGTGTTGGATAATACACTTGTTTCAATGCATTTCTTATAATTTTCTTATAAATATTACCTCTGTCACTAATTTCTATTTCACCGTCAGAATGCATTCGTACTTCTTAATCGTATTACAATGAGTAGTACATAGAGTATTTCGTATAATGAACAATAATACTTCTTAATCATAATACAGTGATGGATGAATCCTGTTTTCGCTTCGTTTTCTCTCAGAAAAACTACATATCCAAATATGTTTGCGTATTTTATGAAATTAAAATTGAGTATTATAAATTCATTTGTAGCACGCATATGTCTCGACTTTTGAAGAGCATTAATTGAGACAATTATAACTAATTGGATTGGATTTAAGTAACGATACCTCTTTATATGAAGAAATTAATTAACTGCGATTTAATCTTTGAATTCCTTCCAAAAGCGTGTTCCTCTGACAAACCAACAGTACGCCAACGCTTTTTCTTTCAGCTGCCGAGTGTTCCTAAATTTGATCGCTAGCTAGCTCATCTCTTTTCAGGGACTTCCTAACCAACTACCTGAAAAGCCCTCGTTAAGCAAATTCGTCGGTCTGCAGACCGTCGACCGCGTTTTCGAGAACTTATGAAAAGATTCCCTCGGACATTCACTTTGTACATGTATGGGCGTACGTGTTTGTGGTCGTTCACTTCTCTTTCTTTCTTTTTAATTACTTCTTTTCCTTCTTTTTCCATTCCCATCACTGCCCAGAGCAAGGTAGAATTCGCAACGGGACAGACGCAACGAAGGTCTGCATTTGAATCAGACATGTAGATTTAACGCCTTTGAAATTCTCTGAAAAGAGACGAAACAAACATCCTTTAGAAATTCATAAATTCGAGAAGAATTTATGCGTGAACTCAAATTCATCTCAACATAAATTATGTATATTTCGCGAACATTTTGTAAAGGGTTTAAATGTGTGTTTAGAGTCGTACAACTCCAAAAAACACTCATTTATACGGGTGATAGCAATATTCATCTTAGTCTAGAGCCACGTCAAAACAAATTCCATGCTTTCGTTTACAGACGCCATGAGAGCGCTGCAAATACATTGCGTGGTACAAGATTGTCGGTGGTCGTCGGCTTGGCCCTGCCACGACAGCGTTGAGCTTTCGTACGGGCTCAGAGGGGTGGGCACTCTTTAGCGGTTTAAATGCGGCCCCAACATCGACGAAACTCCTTCAAAAAATCATCTGAAATCAACCCTAGCTTCGCCCTTCAATTCATACGAAATTTATAGAATTTACTTCGCCCTCCCAGCGCGGTACATGTGTTAACCACTTGGCCCGGTGTTTGCATCGCATACGTTATACGCCCGGGCCGCGCCGCGCCGCGCCGCTTCGGCTGGCGTTCCCGGGACGGGCAGGCAGAGGTGCGCCTTTATTCATTATTCACGCGCGGAGGCGGGGGCGGCGGCAGGGACGGCGACGGAGCAAGAGACAGAGAAGTGCAGGGAATGTATGAGGAAAACGTGGTGTGAGTTGAGGCTGGAGACGAGAGCGAGATGACGGAGTGGTGAGGGATCGAGGGCGCAGAGTGGATGGAGAGCGGGGGCTGAGTGCAAAGCGGGGAGTGTATGGAGGGTGAGGAGTAGATGAACCTGAAAAGGGTTGTGAAGGAGAGGAAGTGAGTGAAAGATTGGTGGGCGGAGAGTGAGTTAGTGGAGGGCGGAGAGTGAGTGAGAGAGAGTGGAGGGTGGAGAGTGAGGAGTGAGGGGAGGGTGGAGAGGGAGTGAGTGAGTGGAGGGTGGGGAGAGAGTGAGAGAGAGTGGAGGGTGGAGAGTGAGAAGAGAGGGGAGGGTGAGGAGTGAGGGTAGGGTGGAGAGCGAGTGAGTGAGGGGAGGCCGGAGAGTGAGTGAGTGGCGAGCGGAGAGTGAGTGAGTGGTGAGCGGAGAGTGTGTGAGTGGTGAGCAGAGAGTGAGTGAGGGAAGGGCGGGGAGTGGGTGAACGGGAGTGCAGGAAACGAGTGTGGGGTTGGAATGAGTGGAGAAGACGGCGAGAAGCCTAAGAGAAGCAAGTGGGTGCGGATAAGGCAAGGGAGAAAGAAGGGGTTATAAGTGAAAACAGGTGAAGTGTAAAGGACTGACAGGCAGCGAATCGTACACCGAGACGAAGACGACGACCTACCCAAATATAGCAACGTAAAGAAGGAACGGATGCGAGGCAAAGGCGAGGGAAGTAGCGTAGGAGAGGCGACAGAGGAACTGTAAGATGACGAGAGCGCATTACCGAAGAGGAGGAGAAAGCGAAAGCGCTGGTGTAGGAGGCAGAGGGGATGAAAGCAGGATACGGAAATAAAATGGACAGCATGCATGAGAGTTGTATAAGGGTTGGGAAGAACAGAGGAGACTAAAAATAGTGATAGTACTGGTTAATAGACGAGGCAGGGAGGTGTAAAGGACAGTGAAGAAACAAGGGAAAGTGGGAGGCACGAATGGACTTTGAGCAGAATAGACGAAATGGTGAGAGGGCGAGTGGGTGGGCTTTGCAACCGAGCCGCGGAGCCAACTGCAAAGAAGGCGGAGCGAAGGAGAGGTAGGGGAGGCGATCGAAGGCGTCGAGAAGGAGAAGGGCATAGCGCAAGCGGAACCGAAGGGAATGCCGGTGTACGAGGCAGGGGGAGTGAAGGCAGGAGACGGAAGTACAAGGCATAATAGACCAAAAGTAGTTCCAACGGGCGAAGCGATGGAGAGGGGAGGAGTGAAGCGGAAGGAAAATTAAGAGAATGTGCAAATCCACCAGAACATATGGTGGAACAGAGATGATGTTCGGACGCGTTGACGGGCGTTGCAAGCGAGCAGGGGAGCCAACCGCAAAGAAGGCGGAGCAAGGGAGAGGGAGAAGGGGCGATGGGGGCGGCGGGAAGGATGGGAACGAGGAGCGCGAGGAACCAGAGGAACTGTCGGTGAAGGAGGCAAGGGGGATAAAGGCCGTTGATGGAAGGATAGTGGAGACCAGGCTTGAGAGTTGTATAGGGTTTGGGAAGAACAGACGAGACTAAGAGTAATGACAAGGGATGGGAGGAGTGACGAGGGGCGGGGAGGAATGACGGAAGTAGCGAGGGGAGGGGTGGGCAGAAGTAACGGAGCGGGAGAAATAGGAGAATGTTCAAGACACGACTGAACTTCGAGCGGAATAGAGATGATGTGTAGGCGAGATGGCGGGCGTTGCAAGTGAGCAGTGGATCCAACTACAAAGAGGGCGGAGCAAGGGAGGAGGCAGAAGGGGCGATGGGGGCGGCGGGAAGGATGGGAACGAGAAGCGCGCGGAACCGGAGGAACTGTCGTGAAGGAGGCAAGGGGGATAAAGGCCGTTGATGGAAGGATAGTGGAGACCAGGCTTGAGAGTTGTATAGGGTTTGGGAAGAACAGACGAGACTAAGAGTAATGACAAGGATGGGAGGAGTGACGGGGCGGGGAGGAATGACGGAAGTAGCGAGGGGAGGGGTGGGCAGAAGTAACGGAGCGGGAGAAATAGGAGAATGTTCAAGACACGACTGAACTTCGAGGCGGAATAGAGATGATGTGTAGGCGAGATGGCGGGCGTTGCAAGTGAGCAGTGGATCCAACTACAAAGAGGGCGGAGCAAGGGAGAGGCAGAAGGGGCGATGGGGGCGGCGGGAAGGAGAGGAGCGGGGCGCGGGCGGGCGGGCTCGGAGAAGCCGGTGCCAGCCGCGCGCGGTGCTAAACCAACAAGTGGGATGCTCCCGGCCTCTTCATTTGCATTGGCCTCCATACAGCGCCCCGGGAAGACCGGAACGTCTCCGGGGTAATCGCGTGGAGCGGAGAGCCAGACGCGCTGAGGACGCGAAGGCTTCTCGAGGGGTTGAGGACGAGAGCGGTTGAGAACGGGCAGAATCGATGACACGAAGGGTTGAAGATTGGTGCGTTTGAGGACGGCAAGGGATGACGATGACGACAGTTAATGACGGCGAAGATGTTGCAAACGATGATGGTTGAGTTCGACGATGGTTGACCGCGAGAAGTTTTGAGGACGACGAGGATTTAGGATGGTGAGGATTTTAGACGGTGAAGATTGTAGACGGTGAGGATTGTAGACGGTGAGGATTGTAGACGGTGAGGATTGTAGACGGTGAGGATTGTAGACGGTGAGGATTGTAGACGGTGAGGAATATTGTGATTTTCAGACTACTGTTACACATAAATAGACATTTTGTATAAAATCTGTGACGGTTACCAATTCTGTGAAAATTTAATTTATGGCACTCAGTGGGCGGTTTAACAAGATAGAGTTCACAATCGCGTTTAAAATATAATTCTGGAGATTCCAGACAAGTGTTACCTCGGATCAAGTTAATAGCTGCTTGTTTGCGTAATACAGTAAAAAAGATACTCGTATATACAATATAGACCGGTGAATAAATATCTAATAGAAATAAACTCAAAACTGATGTGGATGACTTCAAAGATCTCCTAAAGTGAGTGAAGAGGTGGAACGAAGTTTTGCAATTTAATACCGGAAATATTGAATTTTGCGTTACTTTGTGTTTTGCATGAAAGTTGTAGGCAACCATCAGTTGAGACAATTCTGCACTTTGGGGAATGACGGAGAGGTGTAGGGACCCCACCTAGGGACTAGATCTCCCACCAGCGGGGCACCGCCCCAGTCGGAAGAGCTCTAAGCCCCCGAACGGTCTGACGGCATGTGTGGTAGTGTAGTGCATGTTAGTATAAGTATGTGTGTAAAGGGAGAGGTTAGAACAAAGGAAGAGTTAGGAAAAATCGCGCGCGGTCCATGGCCTGTTTGTTAATGTAGTACTGGTGTTGATCGGTGAAACCACGGAAAACTGCCGATCAGAGCAGCAGGCCGCTAGAATTCCCCTCCAGGCTGAGGCCGAATTTGACTGTAAATTGGGCGGTAATCTTGTATGCGCCTGAGCGTTTGGTGGGAGTCATTCGTCATCGCTTGGTAAGAAGGCGAGATACGTATGGCCCGTGAGCAGTACCAAAGTAAATGAACGAACATGCGAATAATTGGGAGGCAACGAGACGGACGGATTCGTGTTCGCATGGATTGGGTGCTGGACAACATGCTAGCTGGAACGATCGCCATCGCCATCAAGAACGAGTGAATGGACACTTGAGTGACGAACGAGTAGACAGATGTATGTCCTAACGGATGAATAGACGGGTATTAGGAAAAGGATTCATGCACAGATTGGCGAGCAGCGATGCAGATTCATGCACGGGTTGGCAGGCGGATGGGCGGCCGGATGGGCGGCCGGATGGGCGGCCAGATTGGCGGTCGGATGGGCGGCCCGGACGGATGGACGGTTGGGCGGACGGATATGGCGGCGCATGGGCGACCGGACGGTCAGACGGATGGACGACCGGATGAGCGGACGAATGGGCGGCCGGATGGGCGTACGGATGGGCGGACGGTTTGAGGGTCTTATAGACGAATATCCGAGCAGGATGACAGCGCTGAAGGACCGACAGACGAACGGTTGAACGGTAGTGAGGACATACGCGCGGGTGGGCGGGCGGGGCGGCGGATGATGAGGCGGATGGACGAGCGGATGAATGCTCTCCCTGCGAGCGGGCGCTTGTGGGGGCGGAGCGTCCGCGCCACGAGGGGGCGGGGCTGCGGGCGGGAGCGGTTTGCGTGGCCGCCTGCGCCGTGGCTTGTTTGCGCTCGGCGCCGAGGGTTTGGCTTGCATTAGCGCTGGCGGCGGCGGGCGCGGGGGGGCGGGGCGGGGCGCTTCGAGGAATTGGCGCTGCCGGAGACAGCGCCGGGGGTGGAGGGGCGAGGAGGGCGCCGCTGGAAAATGAGGCCGGCTCTAAGCGATCGGAGAGCCTTCCCTTGGAGATGAGCCTTCGAGAAGGCGATTCCTGCGTTCAGGAACAAGCGTGAAGGCACTTTCTTAGCACGCTTTTTCTAAGCCCATCAAACGTTTACTTTGTATGATCCATTACTAAAATATTACTTCGTTTAATGTGGAGTTTTTAAAAAGGCTCCAAATTTCGTTGTATTTTAAAGTTTAAGCGTTTTTTTAATAATTTTCATTGCAGATACTTTGAGAACTTCATCAGATCTTCAGCTGTTTCAACAATTGAACGTTTTGGTCATGGACAATTGAAGATTTTGGATAAAGTAAGTCACATCACCCACAGCAAGCCTCCCGCTATTCTTAATTCTTAATATCCAATAGTGAGAAGTTTGTTGAGGCTGGTGAGGTTTACCTTGTCACTGACCCAAACCTTCTATTATTATTATAGAAGACGTCGAATTGTCTTATCGAAATGGGAATCGAGCTGATTCGGATTTTAGGAAATTCGAATGATTGAATGGAGCTCAGAAATTAAGTAACAAATATTCCAGTTACTAAGAAAAAAATGTTATAACATGAAATCAAATTGAGGAACGTACGGTAGTACTTACCGATAAAATCAGTTACTATAAGCTTTTTTTTGTTATTTGTTATTTATGGTCGTATTAACTACTAGGTCATTAGCGACCACTATTGGATTTAACGTTATGGTGTGAGGAAGCTTGGTATGGAAGTATGGAAGCTTCATACAAAGCAGGAACCACGATCTAAATTATGAACATATAATTACGGAAGTGTGCTGTGTATTACAACATCTTATTATTTGATGGAATTTTTTCAAAACATTTTTTAAAACAATATTTTCACAGATGTAACCTTTTTTCTTGTGATACCAATAACATGACAAATATAATAAATACACGTTTAAATTGGATCTTATTATTAACTTAAATATACATTATTGTCCCGATTTTGAAATTTTCTTTAATCGTTTTCCTAAAAAATTGCATATGAAAAATTGACCGTTCGTGTAATTGGGCTTCCGTTACTTGAAGTCGATTGTTTACTTTTTTCTGTGATGTATAAACTTCATTAAATGGTATTTTAATTCAACGCAGAATACGAAAATGTCTTGAAATAGTCATGAAATTACTTAGAATATTTAAGATGTCTACATTTTTAACGAAAAATGGAAACATTGTTTTCTTTACGAAGTATTCAAAATTAATAATTAGACAACGCCTGTGAAATGTTTTGAAGCTGATCCAAGCTTACAATTATTTTCAGATGAACGTAACTCTCAAAACCAATGTTTTCATATAGTTTCCAGTTTCTTGTGGCTAATGTTTTAGTAAATTGTTAATAAATCTCTGAGAAGTTACTCTTAACCGTGCCACTTTAAAATCACGTGGAAGAGATTTGATTGAATAGCGATGGTTTAGAAATATTCATTAAACTATAATCAACATACAAGTTTTCGCTTTTAATACGAACGGTGAGGGAACATTGCTCTATTGCCCTTAGAAGTCACATCACAAAACTATTTTCATCACGTTATTGGCCCCAAAAGTAACAATAATTACGCCTATATTATATTTTCTCTTTTAAAGAACATTAGGTTCTGCATACTACAGCAACACCAAAAATACGAGTAAAAAGAGAAAAATGAAAATTAAATAAAGCATTAAGGGAGCAAATTGTAAATATAAAAAAAAATATATTTCTGCAAATTAACGCTTATATAGCATTCACCATTACATATGTTAATTCATCATCCAAGGCTGGAAGCAAACCCCACACTTGGAAAGACACAGAGCGTGAAAGCAACGAGCAATACAAGTAACTGCTGTTGATTTCTGGCTCAGCAAGTTTCAGCACGCGAGGACGCGCCCGAAGATGACAACACGGGTTAGAGTTCTGCTGAAATGTGTCACTTTACAACCACTTCTCCACAACAAGAAACGTTCACTAGCGCTTGTTAAGTTGTTACACCGGAAAATTTATTACCACGGTTAACTGTTGTTGATGGGCAAGCAAGTCCTAAGAGTTCTCCTTCTATGCAGACTTGTATAAGTTTGATTAATTACCCATCCATATTTTACCCTGTAATGAGCTGCATGTTCGAGAACGAGAATAAAATTTGATTTTAGCATGTATTAAGCATTCATCATTTATTAGTCCATTATTTCTGATATTCGATACGCCCAGGAGCTTCTGATAATTAAAACATTTACGCAAATTCCAGGTGTTTTTTCGGCTCGTGCGTTAAACATGCGCTGCTCGCTCAGCCGGGAGCAGTCGGTGCTTGACGGTCGCGCGTCAGGTTAATCAAAGAGCTTTTTGCGGCTCCCGCTATCGAGTCAGCGGCGTTTTATTTTCGTATTTAGAAAGCTCAACGAGGAGGCGGCGGCAGCAGCGAAGAACGTTTTATGAGAGACGGCGAGTTCCGACAGCCGGTTATTAATGAAGGTGGCTTTGACAGCGCCCCATTTCGGGCTTTTGTCTTGCTTATTGGTTGCGCCGCTGGTCGCGGGGCAGAGCGGCCTACGCTCCGTTCTACCCCGCCGAGACCCACGCCGCCCAATACCGCCCAGCCATGTCCCGCATCACATCTACCGCGCTCCCGTCCCCGCATCCTCCCGTCCCCACATCTTCCTGTCCCCACATCTTCCTGTTTCCACATCTTCCCGTCTCCACATCTTCCCGTCCCCACATCGTCCCATCTCCACATCCTCTCGTTCCCACAGCCTCTCGTCTCTACATCCTCCCGGCCCCCACCCCTCCACATACCTTCCTTTCGTATCTCCGCCCTTCCCTCCCGTCCGCGCCCCGTCCCCGACCCGTCCCCGACCCCTTTCCTAAAACGAACCCTATTCCATCCCTTCTTGCTGTTCCAAATCATCCCTTTCTTTTCCACTCTACACTCACTCCTGTTCCGTTACCCCTCTCTTTTTGCTGCCTTCCCATCCAATTTTATTTCTTTACTCCGACCCAACACTCCATTCACATTTACACGACTACAAACCTCCCGTCCCACTGTCTTTCCTCATCCTCTTCCACGCTGATTCGTCCCCCCCGTGCCTTCCCTTCCCCATCAAATTCCATCCCAGCCCGCCCCCGCCCGGCCCTGTCCATCGCGCCTCTCCTCTCCGTGGCTCCCCCTCCAGCGGCGCCGATGGCGTGGGTTAATGTTTACATTAGCCCGCCTGTCAGCGCATTCGGCGCCGCTGCACGCAACGCAGAAGGCGCGGACCGCAGACGAAGTGTTGGGACTACTTCGACGGGAGCGAGAGGATTTGAAGCTCATGCGGAGACATAATCAGATATTTATCAGTAGGTAAAAACACTCGTGGAGAAAAACGTGAAATACATAACGTGGGAATACATCTTCACGTAAAACACTCCTCCAATAATGATAGACGGATTTACTCGCAGGTGGTCCACGTCATTTTTATTGTTACATCTTACTTTGTAAATTTGAGCTATGCCATGTGAAATGTAATAAATTAGAGCGTTGGAGATCTATGTGTAAATGCGATTTTTAAATTACTATGTGTTGTTGTAAAATATTTCAGTTCACTTTTTGTGTTAGTCATATTTTCTTTTTATTATATTGTGTTATTATATTTATCATATTTCTTTCTTATTTATATTTGAAGGGTTTGGGGAAGCAACCAGATACGGATCGTCAGCCACGGCAAGGCTTATGTTTCTAAATTGTGAATATCTTGACTTTGATATAAGTGTCTTTTCGTCTTACTGATTCAAACCCGTTGAGGATTTTATTAACATTTGACAACATAATTATAGAAACATATTAACATTTAAGTATATCGAGAGGTTTCGTGTGGTTAGTATTATATCTGGATTCTGATCCAAGACCTTCGTTTCTATTTCATTTTCATTTCTTCAATACTTGATTTCAAAGCGTTGCTTGTAATTTGTCATATATTTGTGCGTTGTGAAATGTATTGTAGGTCAGTTCTGAGAATTTACCGAGCGTAGGAAAGGGGAGGCGGTTTACACATTTGTGCCCTCTGCGCTTTGGGCTCAATGAAGGCTTGATTGCACAGGCTTCCGCGGCCGGAGTTTGTATTGTCTAGGCCAGTGGTCCCCAAACTTCTGAAGCTTGTGAGCAACCATACCGTTTTCAATCATACTGTGAGCTACCAAGAAATCAAGCCAGACAAAACGAAATTCAAATCTTAACATTTGTTTATTGTCTATAAACATATATTTCTGTTAAATATGAAACAAATTTTAATGAAAGTGTATTCACGAAAAATAAAAATAATCGACCCGAGCTCTGTAGAAAAAGGTGAGGTTAGACAACCTTGAGCATGACCGCAACCTACCGAAAAATGGCCCGCGAGCTACTAGTAGCTCGCAATCGACGATTTGGAGATCACTGGTCTAGGTTATCAGGGACGAGTCGCGTCACTGTCGTGGTAGCTGACGTTTCGGCCAACATGTTCTGGCCTTCCTCAGAGCATATGGCTGCTCAAAGCTCTGAGGAAGACCACAATACGTTGGCCGAACGTCAGCCACCACGCCAGTGATGCGGCTCATCCCGGACAGCTTAGAGCCCTAGACAATACACAATCGAGGGTTGGCATTGTCTTCCACTGAATGGTTGATGGTAAGGATGCTAATTATAAATGAAACGTGAGGCTTAATGAATGATTAACCCGGGAGTGGTAACGCGGTGTCTGTGGGACCCCCACGATCCTTTCTTCTCACTTGTTGTTTTTCCCATGTTGGCTACCCTAACCATTGCTTTAGCACCTTTCTCTTTTGTATCATGATATTTAGTGTGCTCTCAGTGTGCCCATTTAGTGTGTTTTATCCGTGTAGCAACTTATTGTTTTGTTTGGGGTGCCTAGAGACCCCCGTGTTACCTTCTACGTTATCAAAGGTGTCTTCAGTCTCGTACATTCTATTAGTTTGGGAACGTATTGCATGCTGTATTTTTACGTTATAATTCCCCTGCAAAATTAATACTGAAGTACTACCATTGTAGGTCACTTATATGTTAAGAAAGGAGTGGAAGAATACGCCAACTTTAGCTGAAATCGGGAACAGAATATCGTTACTCACCGCCCTGGAAAAAGCAGTCTGCACGCAATTCCAAAATACCAGGATAATGTTTTCCTTGTTTATTGATTTGGATATGATTAAGAGAATTAGAGAATCCACCAACATCAAAAATGAAATGGACTTAGAGAGAAATAAAAATGATGACAGCACCAATAAAACTGACCAAGGGGAAATGAAGCCAGTAATTGTGCTACCTATTTTGGCTGCGTCTGTGAAATCAGGACACCCAAATCTTCCTGAATTGTGGAAATTGGATAATATGGGTATTGAAATTTTCTATTGTACTTTGAATTTGACAAGATTTTAATTTCTGCTACGAAACATGGGCTTGGATGTGACAACACGCGCAGACCGGCAGAAAATTTAACTCCAAATATTTGATGTTTTCCTGATGAATTCTCAGAGTTGTTTAGCAACTAAATTCTTAGTAAATAGTTTAATTACACGCAAAACATTGTTAATAATAAAAGAATAATATTATATATATTTATTTTTTAATAATTTAGCATATATCATGGAAAAAAGTGTGGGGTCTGGAGACACCCCACGTAACCACTTTTGTTTCAAAAAGTCACGTTACCACTGCCGGGTTAAGAATGGAATGATGTGATGAAAAGATGAATGATGTGACGTGATGTGAGAGGCCATCGTTGCCACAAACAGGTGAGAAAAATGCTCATGTTTTGTGCGACACTCCAACCGAACATCGAACTTCGACTTTCCTGTACTCCCAACCTCTGCACTACCCCTCTTTAACTCTACTCCCAACCCCTGCACTACAGAGAAAGGCAACAATTTGATAATCGTTTTTATTAACTCATTCTTTAGAGGCAATTGTTTCGAAATTTGACAGCGATTGAGGTCGTTTACGCCTGGTGCTGCATCACAAGAAGCGAGGTCTCGCACACGGGGTAGAAACTGACATTTTTTTGAAGGCGGGATTTAATATACCTGCGTGTTAAGTGAGTGTTGGAGTTCGTTTGTATCGGAGGACTTTATCCCCCGGGCGGAGGGCAGCTGTTGCTGCGTAATTGAAGTTTCGCCTCAGTTTGGCCCCGTCACGCAGCGGGCGTCGTCGGCGTATTATTACCCCTGCGTCATGAGAAGGGAGGGGGCCTCGCCGGTGCAGGGAAAGATTGTCGACTGACGTTGAAGGGGTGGCAATGGAACGCTGAAGCTGCTGTGCCGAGGGGGAAGAGGAGGGGCGGAGAGGGGGAGGGGGGCGGAGTGGAGGAGGGGCGGTGAGGGGGAGGGGTAGAGAGGAGGAGGACGGAGAGGAGTGGGTGTAGAGGAGGAGGGGATGGAGAGGAGGAGGGGACGGAGAGGATGGGGCGGGGATGAGAGGGTAGAGAGGAGTGGGTGGAGAGAAGGGTGGAGAGGAGGAAGGGAGGGAGAGGAGGAGGGGACGGAGAGGAGGAGAGGGCGGGAGGAGGAGAGAAGGTGGGGGCGGGGATGAGGGGGTAGAGAGGAGTGGGTGGAGAGGAGTGATAGAGAGCATGGGGACGAAGTGCAGGATTCTAATCTCAGGCCGACTTCCACTGCTTATAAGGCACCGACGGGGAACGTAGTTTAAGCTGCAGCTGCATTCTGCACTATTTGTTATTTCGATGCACTTTCTCTCTGTTAGATGCAGTGAGCACTTGCGGAGGTATTTTATTTGAACACATGCGGAAGATTTTTTCTTCAAAGAGTTGACTACGACGTAAAGTTAATAGTTTTTCGCGCAAAAATGAGTATTTTGGCGATTTTCGTGATTTTTAGATTTCCATTCCGTGTTGCAGTAAACAATCCTATAATTTTGGACAGAAATTATTTTCATCCGTTATGAATAAATTTGTCAACCGTCAACCTTCAGCATAGGACGAATGTACAACAAACCGAATGAGTCAGTTATTGAATTTGAATGTTTGATATTGTCTATATACCAACTTCATTTGTCGTTGTTAGTAAATGGAAAACACAATGCACGGAATTCCGTATATGTTCCGTCGTCTGGACCACATGGAGCTTAGTTATGTATTTGATGATTGTAAAAGTTCATCCTGAGATCCGTAATGTACAGAGATTCTTCCCGTTTGATAACTTTTATCCTGCCGTTTCCTTTTTGCATTTTTGTTTTATGAATTTTCCTTATTCGTGTTGGGCGGCTAATGGAGCCACGATATCATTCTTAATGACTCAATAGAACTGAAATGAAACCTTTTGTGTCAACTCCTCCTTGAATAAATTGCGGGTGACTTCCCTTTTTCCAAGGCCCCTGATTCTGCTGCATTACTCGCGTCTCAGAAATTGTCCCGACAAATCTGCCCCCCCCCCCCCGAATGTTTCTGGAAATGTCACCAGCAGATCGCGAGTGGCACCCCTGCTTCGTGCCTGTCTCGTTACTTTCTAGTGCTGCCTACGTTCCCTGCCTTGCCCTTCGGCTTACCATAGCCAGATCACCACCATCATCATCTCCACTGCCTCTGCAACCGAGGGAGGCTTAAGAAAATAATGAATGGTAATGGTTTATAAAGAAAATAGAATAATAAAAGTATTTAATGAAATTTTAAACGGGAATAACCTTTTATAAGTTATTGTAGTTACGTATATCTGTAGTCTTCGTCCATGACCATATCCATTTCTACGTGCTGTTTCCTTCAAATCCTCCATCACTACGTCGTTCACGTCTTCGTTTTCTTTTCATTCACGCTCATGTCCAAGCTTATATACTACATGTACCCATTCTCGCACTCATTCACCTCTTCTTCCTCCTCCACGTCCATTTCAGAGCCTCCAATTTCATATCTTTTCCGTGTCAAATCTTTCCACCAACTCTACTATCTTCCTCGCCGTTGCCCTGCTACCGCTCTGACGTCCTCGCGGCATCATCTAACTGCTGCTCCAGATTGTCGTCCACGTCCATGACTATTACTTCATTGGTCACGTTTTCGTTCTTGTCCATTTCCTTCTCTTCGTACATTGCCATATCCATTTTAACATTCTCATCTTCCTTCAAATCTTCCATCACATCCTCGATCAAGTCTTCGTTCTCCTTCTCGTTCACGCCCACGTCCACGTTCATACACTACGTGTATACGTTTTTATCCTCATTCCCCTCTTCGTCCTCCTCCACGTCCATCTCAGAGCCTCCAATTTCGTGTCCTTCCCGTGGCTCCAGTCCTTCCGCCAACTCCGCTGTCTCCGTCGTCTAATTGCCGCCCTTCTCTTCCGCGGCGTGGCTCGCCCTAATGCTCGGAGACATTTTCCTCCGGGCGAGGGCTGGGCGCGGCGCGGCGCGGCGCGGCGGCCCCTGGCTGCGTGAATGCCGGTGTCATATGCCCTAAAGCCACTTACCGCCCGCGCGGAAATTGGCGCGAGGCGACGCGACGCGACCCGACTCGTCGGCGGACCCGTCTCGCCGGAAACGACTCCCGAGGAACGCCTCGCGGACGGAATGAGTCTTTTCTCCTTTGCGAGGAGAAAAAAGAAGTTGGTAATTAGGCAGACTTATTCGGAGTTAATCAACTTCTACAATGACGATTCTTTTTTTCGCTTTTATTAAAACTCCGTTCGAAACGGAATGTTTTCAAAGTGTCTTACTCTCGTCGCCTGAAAAGGCTACTTTCAGAGCAATGAAATGAAATTCCTAGTTAGGGTTAGGGGTGAAAGTCTGCTGTGATTGAGGACGTCTGCTGATCCGATGAGTAAAAGTTATGAAAAAAAGCAATGAGGGAAGACACTTTTTTACAATGAGAAAGTGCAACTATTGTATTAATTAGAGAAATTTTGAACTTAAGTGTGGGTCAGAGGTCTGAGGAAAATAATGATATCTTTACAACTATTGTGTACTACGTTTAATATTCAACGATTTTAGTATATTTACTTACAGAATACGTATAGAAAACAATGAACAGAAATGTCAAACATATTAATTAAATATTGTAGTCTAAATCTTCAGTGGAAAAAGTATTTTAAATGTCTTGATAGATATAATTTGAGTTATATTGGGAAAGAAACGAAAAAATGCAATTTATTTCAGAAGAACCTGTCACATGTCTTTCAAAGTGTGATTAGTTGGGACAATTTCACTATACTAGACCTGTCTTTGATGAACTTCTAAACCGGGCACCTTGCACATTTCCTCCTGCAACTCTTTGGGGACGTTGGTTTTACTTTCGTGAATTCCTAATTAGTATGCAAAATAGCCTGGTCAGTATTCTCTACCTTCAACGATGAGATTCTCGATGTCCCCGAAAAAAGTGTTATCCTGACGTACATATCATTCAAGAAAAATACTAAAATGTACGATATGCGGTTTAAATACCTCCATGCACACCGTTTTTCTGCATAAGTATTAAATTGTTTGAATATCCCTATACAGCAGGTCTGCACAACGCCTTCTTCCGCGGGCATTTCCCACTTGCGAGCCGATCGTCTGCCCGCGATAGCGACGAAAGTGCAAGTAGAGGGGGGTAGGAAGCTTTGCGGGGAGGGGAGAAGTCTCACATAATACGACGCGGCGCGTAGATTAAATGCCTGGGCGTCTAATACAATGATCCATGCTGCAAAATTATATACCCACTTGTTCAAATGCAAAATGTCTAGGATTTCAAGTTACAAGCTCCATAAATCACTGTTTTGTTCTGTGCACTGCTGTATATCCGTCTCTGTATCCACCGCTGTATGTAATTTCCTTTTTTAATTAAAAAATATTAACATGCTCATTGTGACTCTTAAGCAATATTTTAAAGCAGTAGTTTTTTTTAAGAAATTGAATTCTAACTAACAAAAAAATACAATTTAATAATTGATTGTTCACCAGGAATGTTATAATCTTCAAACCACAGCAAAATGAAGAAAATCATGACAGCAATCTCTCACACCAAGATTGACATAAAAAAGAATATGTGGCAATTTCAAGAAGAGTAATGTTTATCAGCACAAATATTTGTGACCATTTTCCCCCATTATGAAACTGAATAAAAGAGATCGAGCAAACCTCTGTGACGATATGTTACGGACAATCACAAGATTATCATGGGTATTGTTATATAGAATGCAGAGGGCTTAATATTTTTATACAATGTCATAAACGACCTTGCACTCTTGTCAGATATTAATCATGATTTTTACAAGAATAATATGTTTTTGTTTTAATAGCACCGTCTTATTCAGTTAAACATTTAATAAAAAAATAGTTTAATGCTGTCACCATCAAACAAAAACAATTCAGTATCATAATTTTGTTTAGCAAAACACTAAATTTTGTGATTACATCATAGAGAAGCGAATTACATTATCAGCACTACAAGCATTTATAATACACGGTGTCCAAATCTAATATGTATAATTCGTTGTAGTTTCATAGTTCTCACTGTGATATATCGACAACAAACATTTACAATATAATAAAAAAGGCAATATTACTTGAACTGTATGTGGCCGTCATGTTCTCGCCGACTGCTCTTTAAATTTACGCGCTATGTTGCGAATTGCGCATTCTAATTGGTGGTCACCACTCCTGGAGGGAGTCTCTTCCCCACCCTTCATCAATTTTCTTATTTGCCCCCCTAGCTGCTCGCGCGCAGCTCCTGACGTCAGTGAAAGTGCGAAATGCTGTGCAGGTGCAAGAAGGTAGCGTTGATTAAACCCCAGTAACTGTCCGTTCAAGGCGCCATAATTTTCTTCTGCGAGAATGGCAACACTGTTCTGGGACATTTGAAACACGGATCAGAACTGTTAATTATGGACAGTTGCTATTTTGCATCAGATGCTGCTGCTTGGAACATAAGAAGTGGTTTCGTAATACCGGTTTAACTTTCGTAATTCGTGTTTTATAAGAAACACCTATGTATGTATAATGACACCTTGGAACTTATAAAATTTGGAGAACTCCAAGTAAATATGGAGAAAACCAGAAATGAATGATGGTAGATAATGGAATTACAATGCGCATTCGGCTTTTCACATTCACGTTCTTAAGGGTTAAAATACGGGGGATGAACCAAATACAAATGTAGAAGAATTTGTCACAGAGTTTTTGAAACTAATTGAGAATTATTTTAAATTGGAATTAGAAGAGTTTACACCTGAAGAACAGCTAAGATGTGATCTTTTATGTGCATTTTGGAGCATTAAAGCAAAAAACGACACGGAGGCGTCTCAATCCACTGCGATCTCAACCCACCGCCTTCTCAACCCACCGCCATTTCAACCCACCGCCTTCTCAACCCACCGCCATCTCAACTCACCCCCATCTCAACCCACCCCCATCTCAACCCACCGCCACTCCAACCCACCCCCATTTCAACCCACCGCCTTCTCAACCCACCGCAATCTCAACCCACCGCCTTCTCAACCCACCGCCATCTCAACCCACCCCCATCTCAACCCACCCCCATCTCAACCCACCGCCATTTCATCCCACCGCCATCTCAACCCACCCCCATTTCAACCCACCGCCGTCTCAACCCGCCGCCATCTCAACCCACCGCCATCTCAACCAACCGCCATTTCAATGCACTGCCATCTCAACCCTTTTTGCCTCCGCATCTGACTCTGACTCCGCCCATCTGACATTACTCCATTGTTATCTGTAGTGCCTCAGGCCGGGAGCTTCTAGGATCGAGTCTCGACGCAATTCCTACATAGCTACTTCGAATTCAGCCGCTGTGTGGAGAAGAATTCTAGCGGCTGGCTACTCTGATCGGTAATTTTCCGTGGTTTTGCCGATCAACACCAGGTGAATTCTGAAGCCGTACTTTAACAAACAGGCCAAGGACCGCGTGCGATCATTCCTTTCTCGTCCTTGACCATATCTTCACCCCTTCCTTACACACATTTACATTTACAAGTGCTACACTGCCACACATGTGGGTAGGTTAGTCCGGAGCTTAAAGTTTGTTCTGTCTGGGGCGGTGCCCCGCTGGTAGGAGATACTTTTTTAAGAGAAAACCATGTAAGTTGACGTGTAGGTCGGTGTCGCATCTAGCCATCCAGTGGAGGATCACCGCCACCTCCCCCGAAAAAGACATGCGCTACACTGTGTACTAATGACCTCAGCAGTTTACGCACCTGGATTCTCTAAATCAATCAATTCATCAAATACGCAGTAACTTTTAGTATTTCTGGCCACCAAGTTAAATAAAGAAAATGAGGCTCAATCATTTCAACATGCATTTTTTGTCGCAACTATTTCGTTCCCCCTTCTAATACTGCGTCATCTTTCATTTTCGTTGTTGCTTCCCTTATTCGATTTTGACTTCTGATCCTTTCGCTTTATTATTCCTCTGTTCCAAATCTCCCCCGGGATCCTCCCCTTCACATCGATTTCACTAGCACCTGCTTCACTACCATGCGTCTGCCACATCGTCTACCATCCCGCATAACACACCCCACCACACACACACACACACACACACATACACATACATCACACTGCATACACCACACACACTACACCACACCACACTACACATCCACACCACACACAGCTATTGAAATCAGAAGATAGATAAGTATTTAGAAATGTATGCATAAATTGCTAATATGAGCAGTATATTATATTTAAGATATCACGTTTCGTGTTCAACACGAAAATGAAGATTCGGCTGTAATTTCAATTTGTAAACATTAAACTCTGAAGTGAATGTTGTCTTTTTCTCGTAAATTTCAGATCAAGAGCCTAGTTTGTAATTCACTTTAATTCACAATTCTATCCTTTTTAAAAATATTTCAATGATGTATAGAATTAACTCATCAATTAAAAGACTTTGCTTGAAATAGAGAGTGGAAATCTGACGGCAAATTATAATTGCACTTTATTGTTGCGTTCGAGATCTCTGATAGTGCTTATTTTGACACCTCCTCGTGGTGAAACCACGAGCAGCAACTGCATACCATTTATTCTCAGAACGTACGTCGTCGATTTTTCGCCCATCCATGATTTCTGGGTATGTTTCAACGGGCCTGATCTCCCGAAGAAACCATAATTTGTTACACTTCTTCATCCAGCACTACAGCTCAATGTGAGGTAGGGCCTCTCCAACAACAGATTGTCATCGTTCTCGCTCGAGTATATCCATCATTCGTAAGTCAATGTCTACTTCATCCCACAATCTATTCTTTGACCTGCTGGGCGCCACTTTCTTTCCATTTCCGCCTTGTAAGATTTTAAGTGTTTACGTATCCTGAATTTTTTTTCTACGTGGCCAAGTCATCATATTTTTTGTGATTTTATGTACACATCAATATCTACATTTTTTAAAAAGTTTTCTTCCTTTCTTTATTACCTCTTTTTCTTCCTCCCAATTTCAAAAATAGTACTATAAATTTTTCTTATAATTTTTCTCATAAGTTATAACTTTATTACAATCGTTAAATGGCATTCTTTATGTCTTTGCATCATACATTATCACAGGTCTAATAAGAGTTTTATACATTTTGAGTTTTGTTATTTGCGGATAATGAGTAATGAAAGTAATGAAAAATGACGTAACCCTTTGCGACAACTTCAAAGCCATTGTCCACTGTGTAAATGTGCGGTGGGTCGTTTTTTGCTTCGTTGCTTATTAGTAATAGCGCAATTACGCCTGTAAGTTCCCGCATCGTCGCATGTGAGTAACCCAAGGTGAGCACGATTTCCTGTCGCCCATTCGACGACCGGTGCTTATGCAATAACAGCATAGTGGAATCCGATGTTCTCTTTGGCTTCTTTGTCATTTTACTATATCCCACAGTAGCTGCCCTCCTTCCATTGCAGTTCCCTGGTCACTAATTTTTGACGGCGGGATCTTTGGCGGTTTATCGTGCCTTTGTGATTATCTACGCGAAGTTGACTCCTGATATTTCTGCCTGTTAAATACGTCAAGCTGGTGTAGGATTTCAAGTTGTCGATGCTAAATTTAGAATGTAATTTTGAGAACCAGTTGAGCTTGTGTAGTTGTTGTAACAAAAGAAGAGATCATAACAAATAGAATTTCAATATTGTTGAGAAAAAATAGCCTTGAAGTATTAAATGGAGGATAATAATCTACTCATTTTCCAATTTTTTCCACGGTGGACGATTAGAGTTGTGATTTACTTAGCGCTTCATAGACATTAAATTCTCAGAGAAATATTAGTTTTACTTTCGTCAACTATCAGTATCATTCCAAGCACTGGACAACGAACATCTATGAGTGTCGCGATCAGGAATGTGGCAGAGTAGGTAAATATTTGGTTAGATAGATGGCTAGATATAGTGGCTGGATATAGTGCCGTCAATATCAGAAGGAGAAGTATGCGCTCATTTTCAGTGGATGTTGCGTGAAAAATATAAGTTTTTGGTCTCATTTCCAGAAAGCATGTACTTGTAAATTTGAATAAAAATTAAACTAAGAAAAATATAATTTTTTTTTCGTTGGTTGTTATTCTAGCTTGGCCATTGGCCCTCTGCAGCCGCATAAGATATATACATTAGAAAGAAATATATACATGAATATTCGGATACATTAGAGACACTATTCTAGTTTTAAATATAATGCATTTGCGTGCTTATGTGATATGTCATGAGAAAAGACTCATCGGTTCTACATTATGGGGGATCGAAAAATTCTCTTGGAAGCTTTCTTTTTAGTCTTTTTCGATGAGGATTCTGCTTACCAATATGAAAGTGAATGGCTGATGGGATCTTTAATATCTTAGGATAGAATTTTGCGGCTAAGAGGGAGAAGTGTACGGGGATGGGTGTAATGCCAAGTTCGTTATGTAATTGCGCATTTGGAATGCACCAGGGAGCTTTAGTAATGGTTCAAAGGAATCTATTTTGAAAAATTTGAATTTTGTTTATGTTTGTTTTGGCTGCGGCAGCCTAGATTGGGGAAGCATAAGAAAGTATGGGTCGTATCATTGCTTTATAGAGGTGAGTAGCCACATGTAACTGTAGGGGGGATGATTTTTTGAGAATCGGATACAATTGGTGGACTCTACTAGTCGCTAGAGCTATTCGGTGTTTAATATTTTGCTGCCACGTAAGTCTTGTGTCAAACAGAACTCCAAGATACTTGACAGTTTTATTGTGAGGAAGCCATGTGATGTTTTGGTTTTGGTATGTGAGATTTGGGGGGACGTCTGGTCTACGGAGGGTGAATATTTTTGCCTGGCTTTTATTTGGATTTATTTGGATGTGCCATTTTTTGGCCCAGCTGGAGAATAACGTGAGGGTATGTTGCAAATCTTCCACGGCAGAATCGAGATTTCTATTAGAAGAATAAAGTACTGTATCATCAGCAAATAGTGCTATTGCTGTATTTTGAATGATTGGTATATCCGATGTGTAAACGTTAAATAAAGTGGGGGAGAGGGTGGAGCCTTGGGGTACTCCTGCTTTGATGGTGAATGGTGCTGAGAGAGCTCCTGGGAGACGTACAGAAAAAGTACGCTTATTAAGAAAACTTTCAATGATGCGTGAGAGATATGATGGAGTACCTAAACTGCGTAATTTGAAAATTAACCCTGGGTGCCAAACGGTATCGAATGCTTTTGCTACATCTAGAAAAACTGCTGCTGTATGCTTGTGGTCATAGAATCCTTCGATGATATCTTCTGTTAGGCGTAAGACTTGATGATACGTAGACAAAAGGGGTTGAAATCCGAACTGATGAGGTGGTATGGCATTGATCGAGCTGAGGTAAGAATTTAGGCGAAAGAGTATACATTTTTCAAATAGCTTTCCCATTGTGGGTAGCAGGCTTATTGGGCGATAGCTAGATGGATCATTTTGTACTTTCCCTGGCTTTTTGAATGGGAATAATGTGAGCATGTTTCCATTTATCAGGGAAGTACGTTTGTCTCAAGGCGGCGTTAAATATTGCTGTAATATGCACTATTACTTTTAAGGGAAGGCGTTTTAATAAAAATGTTGATATTTGGTCATGGCCATTTGATAATTTCAGGATTGCTAGTGAAAGATACTTAATAATTTCGGCTGGTGAAATAAATTTAGGGCATTCAGGAACTGTTATTTCTGGTTGTGAAATTACTTCTTGAATATGATTATCGTGTTGCCAATTATGAGAAGGATGAGAAGTAAAGGTTGATGCAAAGTAATTTCCCAGCATATCGCATTTATCGGAAGGAGAAGATGCTTCTCCAGTTGGAGTAACAAGGGTGGGTAGTTTGGTAGGTTTGCGCAGCAGACGTCGCGTAATGTTCCATAATGTTTGATCAGATGGGTTTGCCATTTGAGTTTGGAAATGAATCTTTTGCGCGTGAACGAAGGCCAAAAGTTGTCTCACAATTTTAGTTAGAAGATTTAAATAAGATTTTAAAAAAGGGGATCGATGTCTCAACCAGTGATTTCGAATATAACGTTTGTAACCTATCAGCATTTTCACTACAGGTGGTATTGTTGGAAGCGGCGTGTGTTGACGGGCTGTGGGGGCCGTTAAGTCTAGGGCATCTAAAATGGTATGAGTAAGTGAATCAATGGCGCTGTCGATTTCCTGCGTAGTTCGAGGTAATGGCAATGGAGGTAAAAGATGTGTAACTAGCATCTGATAATATGGCCAGTTTACCTTACGTAACTGATAAGGTTGAGCGGGTCGAATTTCTTCTGGGGTTGTGCCGAGTGAGAAAACTACAGGGCGATGATCAGATTGCAGGGCGATATGAATCTCGACTTGAATGTTACAACTAATGTTGTTAGAAATGCCGAAATCTAGGATATCAGCTTGCACTGACGCGCAGTAGGGGTAGTAACTGGGCGCATCAGGAGCATGCACCGCCAGATTTAATCTTTGTATATCGGCTAGCAGCAGATTACCAGCAGGTGAGTTTAGTCTGCTTCCCCACGCAATGTGTTTCGCGTTCCAGTCGCCGATTACTAATGTGGGTTGGCGGGAGGAAAATAAGGTGTCAATGTCACCTGATCTGTATGGAATATTAGGGGGTTTGTAAATTGACGTAATTATTAAAGTAGATTGATATTTCTGCTGAATAGCTATACTAACATTTTCAAAAGTATTATTTATATTTAGCCTATAGTAGCTGGTGATGTGTTACAGAATTTTTTACAAAGATAGCTACCCCACCGCTGCACCGATTACGCGGTCGGTCATAGCGATGTAGAATATAACCGGGAATATAAATTTTCATGGAAGGGCAAAGATGAGTTTCCTGAATGCAAGCTATTTGTATTTTATTATTGTGCAAAAAGTGGGCTAGCATGTGAATATTGGGTTTAATACCGTTTGCATTCCAAGAAATGAGACGAAGTGAAGAATGAGTTACACTTCTTCTATGCATGATTTTTATGGAAAATAAACTTTTATTGATTGAAGGATGGAGTTTGTGAGAGAAGGAATAATTTGACTCATGAGTCTGGAGAAGAAATGTTCTATCTGATGGGATATGAATTGTTCCAGCTGGAATGGCTGTCCAGTGGGTGGGTGCATGGGCTGTTTGAGGACATCTGCATATTGGGGCATTTGGTTTGACAATGATGGTTGTGGAATTCTACGATGGGTGAAATAGGATTCTTGTGGCATTGTGATAGGGTTAGAAGGGGGAGGATGAGGATAGGCTACAGGAGAAGGTCTTGGAGGGGTTAATGAGTGAGGATGATAGCGCATTGCTTGTTGTGAGACTTGCTGACGGGTGGGGTTGCGAGTTGGGAGTGATTTCCTTAGGAGGATATTTTGATAAATTTCACAGTCACGACTAGAGCACCGATGAGCCTTTCCGCATAGTGAACATTTGGTATCCGTACTAGAACATTCGACCGTGGCATGCGGCCCTGCACATTTACCACAACGAGGAGGGTTCCCACAGTTCTTTTTTGTGTGTCCAAATAATTGACAACCACGACACTGCACTGGCCCGGGTCTATGACGACGCTCTTCAACCGTGATTATAGCATTAAATAATTCCTTTAGTTCATATATTGCCCTGCTTTCTGCTGATTTCGTAAGAGTAACTGCACATAAAGGCCAAGGTTTGCGATTAGAATCAGTCAGTCTGATAACCGTTATTACTGGTAAACTTTTTTTACTAGTTCAAGTATTTCTTGTTCACTATAGGATATTGGAACATTTCGTAGCACCACAGAAATAGTAGCTTTTGTCGGGTCCCGGTAGGTGTGATAGTACAATCCTTTCGTTGACAAGTGCTTACGAAGTAAAGTAAAGTCTTCGACTGCACTTGCTCTGATTTCAGTATATGGTCCTCTGACTTTAGTAACAAAATTTTCATGTTTGAGCAGATCCTTAATTTTTTGTAGAAGTTCCACATGAACCGGTGGATCATGAATAATGATAGGAGGTATCTTGATTGGTTGTGGGGGAGGAGAATTATTGTTTGCGACACCTTGCTCTGGATCAGGGTCGGGGTCGGGGTCAGAAGCGAGAGGGGAGTATCTATTGCCAGTTGGGATGTTGTATGAGGGCATATTTGCAATATAAGACATGCTGCTGGGGCCCTGCACATATGAAGTTTGGTTATACATTGCGTCTTGCAATCTGGGGTGCTTAAGCGAAGGAGGTTGCACTGTACTTATCTGCAGAGGAGGTTGAGAATATCCCATGGGTGGTGAGGACAGCTGCGTGAAGGTTGAATTTGCAGGTTGGCTTGCTGCGTATAGGTGATGTTGCTGCTGCTGCTGTAGGTGATTAATTAGATGCGGCTCCGTATAATGAAAGTCGTTTAATGCGTGTAGAGCTGACGACACGACATCTGAGAGCGGCGGAAATGATGCATTTGCGTTTTCTGCCATTGTGTATTAAACTAAAAACTTTTCGAAACTATGTTCACTTCCGAAAACTTGTCTACGAGAATCGCACTAGTGGCCCGATAGGGCCCGTCGCCAAGGCGACAACACCTCGTGCTGATGTGTTTCCTAATAAAACACTGATTAATATGCACTTCACTGCACTAAGATATTTGCACAAGACACTCGCTTTCTGAACGGCTTTGTCACGGCCCCGCTAGGGCCTTCCTTATCACTCGTCACAGTGGAGGTACTGCGGAGCGATAAGCAGCGGGCGAGGTGTGCACCGTTCGGTAGCCGAGCGCGGAATGAAGAAAAATATAACTAAAGGAATTATAGTTATTCCATATGATTCATTTCATGTAAATGTTAGCAGCTCTAAAAATTTGAATAGCTACTCAAAGTGAGATTATGAACCTTCAATATATTCATCACACATTTAAATCGACGAGCCGGGTAGCATTTAGCAATGTTTTTACTCGTATCTCAATTATTCATTAGAGATAAAGATTCTAGGATATGAAGGGGAAGAAAAAGGACAAGGGAAAGAAGTGAAAAAGGAATGCGAACTAGAAGAATGAAATGTAGAAAAAGAAGTAGAGAAGGAGGAAGATCAGAAATTGTAGGAAGGACAAGGCTACGAGGAAGAGCAAGGACAAAATGAAGACAAAAGTACAGGAGGAGGAGGACAAATAGACGTATGAGAATGAAGACGAATAATAGGATAAGAACATAGAATATGATGAGGAAGAATATAAGGAAGAACAATAGAAGGAAGAATAAAAGGAGAAAAGGAAATAGGAGGGGAAGGTAGTATTATAGGAGGAAGAAGAATTATAGGATGAAGAGGAAGGAGAATAGGAGGAAGAGGAGGTATGAGAAGAGTTGGAGGAAAAGGACGAAGGAGAAGAGTTGAAAGAAGAGGAGGAAGGAGGAAAGTTAGTTGAAGAGGAGGAAGGAGAACTGGAGAAAGGCAGGGAAGGAGGAGAAGGGAGAGGAGGGGGAGGGGGAAGTAGGAGGAGGTGGGGAGGGGGAGGAGGAGGGGGGAGGGGAGGAGGAGGAGGAGGCATGAACGTCTATCGTGGAAACATTTAGTTTCCCGCCGCGCCCCTTCCCGCCCCGCCCGTGGGTTGTCTCCTTCGCCTCCGGGGGAGGGGCCAGAGGTCGATAAACTGATTAGCATCGCGCTAGCGGCGGCGGTGGCGGTGGCGACGCACCGGCCGGCCGGCTGGTTGCTGCCTTTCTTTTTCTTGTTGTTTCCGCGCCGCGGGACCAAGGAATTCGGGGCGGGAGCTGATGGCTTTTGGCGGAGCCGCGCCCCTCGCCCCTGCCCCGCCGCGCACGCGTGTGCAGCGCGCGCCGACGCGACGGTGCGGGTGCGCCGCCGCCGCCGCCGCCGTCATTTGTCTGCGGCCGTGCGACGCCCAGTGGGCCCCAACGTTCTTCTAGACGAGCAGTTCTTAGACGATGGAACGCGAAAAACGTTGTCTTAAGTCCTTTTCATCATTTCACAGCATGATCGGGATATGACTACAATTTAATATTGCACTCGTACCATATCACTTACAATAATTGTAAGTCATAAACCGATTATTAGCGAGGGATATTCTCCTAAAAGTAAAATAATAATAATAATAATAATAATAATAATAATAATAAATCAGGTGATCTATTTTACCCAGAGATTGAATTGAAGGTCCTATCTCTAGATGAGTCTGCTCTTCATTTCTATCAAAATGAAAACACTCGTTCTAACTCGCGTTGTCGATTATTATATTTTGTTTAAGTATTATGATTCTGGTTTAACAAATTACGATGTACTACGAAAATATATCTTCGCTTCTTGACAAGAGATGGGAGATTGAAACTTTCTTGTCATTTCTTTGAATGAACTCGGATGTCGTAGGACTATCTAGAAGACTAGAAGAAGAGTTCTCAGCCGGTGGATTGCGAAAAACTATTCTAAAGTCCCTTTTTTTTAGTTCACTGCATGAAGCAAAAATCACTAAAGTATAATATTGTTCTCGTAGCATATCACTTACAATAATATTATTGTAGGTCGTAAGCCGATGAGGACTGTTCTTCAAAACGCAAAAAAAGAAAGAAAGAGAGAAGAGAGAAAGAAAGAAAGAAAGAGAGAAAGAAAGAAAGAAAGAGAGAAAGAAAGAGAGAAAGAAAGAGAGAAAGAAAGAGAGAAAGAGAGAAAGAAAGAGAGAAAGAGAGAAAGAAAGAGTGAAAGAGAGAAAGAAAGAAAGAAAGAGAGAAAGAAAGAAAGAAAGAAAGAAAGAGAGAAAGAGAGAAAGAAAGAAAGAGAGAAAGAAAGAAAGAGAGAAAGAAAGAAAGAAAGAGAGAAAGAAAGAAAGAAAGAGAGAAAGAAAGAAAGAAAGAAAGAGAGAAAGAGAGAAAGAAAGAAAGAGAGAAAGAAAGAAAGAGAGAAAGAAAGAAAGAAAGAAAGAAAGAAAGAAAGAAAGAAAGAAAGAAAGAAAGAAAGAAAGAAAGAAAGAAAGAAAAGAAAGAAAGAAAAGAAAGAAAGAAAGAAAGAAAGAAAGAAAGAAAGAAAGAAAGAAAGAAAGAAAGAAAGAAAGAAAGAAAGAAAGAAAGAAAGAAAGAAGAAAGAAAGAAAGAAAGAAAGAAAGAAAGAAAGAAAGAAAGAAAGAAAGAAAGAAAGAAAGAAAGAAAGAAAGAAAGAAAGAAAGAAAGAAAGAAAGAAAGAAAGAAAGAAAGAAAAGAAAGAAAGAAAGAAAGAAAGAAAGAAAGAAAGAAAGAAAGAAAGAAAGAAAGAAAGAAAGAAAGAAAGAAAGAAAGAAAGAAAGAAAGAAAGAAAGAAAGAAAGAAAGAAAGAAAGAAAGAAAGAAAGAAAGAAAGAAAGAAAGAAAGAAAGAAAGAAAGAAAGAAAAGAAAGAAAGAAAGAAAGAAAGAAAGAAAGAAAGAAAGAAAAGAAAGAAAGAAAGAAAGAAAGAAAGAAAGAAAGAAAGAAAGAAAGAAAAGAAAGAAAGAGAGAAAGAAAGAAAGAGAGAAAGAAAGAAATCTAGTGACCAATTTTACCGAGAGATTGAATGGAAGGCCTTGGCTCTAGATAGGTCTACCCCTCATTTCCGGCGCCGATGCGGGTGCACTGCCGCCGCCGCCATTTGTCTATGGCCGAGCGACGCCCAGTTGCCCAAATATAACATTCGCCTGGAAGAGTTCTCAGACGGTGGTACTTTGTCTAAAGTCCCTTTAATCATTTTACTGCTTGAACAGGAAATGACTACGGTATAATATTACGAGTGCTCTTGCCTGTCCGAGTGACGAAGAGTCGAAGGTTGGGATGCTGACGTTTCGACCATATTGTTGTGGTCTTTCTCAGGGCTGATCTGCTCCTGAGAAAGTCCAAGACCAGACGGTCGAAACGTCAGGCGGTCGGCACCACCGCCTTCGACGCCGCGTGACCCGCACAGCAAAATGCACTCGCAAGATTTTGGCCGCGAAGCCTACAATTTCACAGTATAATATTGTACTACTAGTACCATATTACTTACAGACATGATTATAAATCATAAATCGTTCATTACCATGGACTATTCTCTGAAAGTAAAAAAAAACTCGACACATTTTGCTCAGAGAAAACGGCTCGGTACTAGATAATCGTAGCCCACATTTCCATCAAAAACATGATAATCGTACTAATTCGTTATGTTGCTTTTAACATTTTGTTTAAATATTGTGATATTGGTGTAAAAATTGACGATGTACTACAAAAACATGTGTACTTTATTTCGTAATGAGCGATGGTGGCCTGCAGCTTTCTTTTATATTTTCGGATGAACTAAATACAGTGTTTTTTTATTTATTTTCTTTTGTATTGACAAATAGAAAGATCAGTGTTAATGGTACACTCTACAATTGTTATAATTGCTTATACAGGGTCTTTAGTTTATCTTGCAACCCATGATCGCTAGCGCTTGTTCTTATTTCGGCAATTTGGCAACCGCGTGTCTCTGCCTTCTTTCAATACTGCCGTGGCTGACTCGTTGGTACAGCAGAGAAGGAAGTGAGCTGCGCGTCATAATCTGCAACTTTCCTCTTTCTGTGTTTTTCCCATTCAAGGGATTCGGCGGACAGGTATGCGGCTCACAAGTCGGAATCTTTTCGCGCTGCGCAGGGTGGATGGGGTGGGGTGGGTGGGGGCGTGAGTCGGCAAACAAAACGTCTCTTCAGGCGAGTCTGTCTGCTCAGGAATGGCGAGTCTGTATGCTTCAGTATGCTTAAGAAACGAAACTGTAACATAGAAGATGGGGAGAGAAGTTATAACTGATTTATCGATTTATTAACAGCAAAGTAACAATAATTATTATTTAATGAACGCCAGCTCGGAGAGAAATTACAAAGATATCTCGTGAAACATCGCCGTCAAGCTGTTTATTATTTATAACAATAATTAATTATGGTACCTGGAAATTAAACAAATTAGAAAATCGTAATAAAATTAATAAAAATATTAATAAAATAAATCTCTTGAATTTTCTAATAATTTCTCCTCCTTTAAAACAGGCACTGCGACTCCGCTTCCTATCCACATCCCTCGTGTCTCTGAAGCGCTGGATTAATCTACAAATTGTTAATTTGTTGGGAACTGGCGTTTCCAAAAAAAATTCTTGAAACATTTTCGGGCTCTTTAAGAAACATTTAGTGCTAAAGTAAACTTCCACCAAAAATACACGTTGAACCTTCGTCAACATTTTCGAAGCGATTCTTCTTTCCTAAACGCGAGTTCCTACGATAATGAATGAAACGTGAACGAATGACTGCCCAAGGACAGAACAAGTGCTTGCTCTTTCTTCCAACTAAAATAGCCCGTTCTCCTACCCCGAAATCTGCGACGAGGGGTGGGTCGTTTAAAGTGAAGGGGAAGCCAAAGGTATTTCACGCGTTGCCAAATTACCAAAACAAGTGGTTGTGTTCTCAGATACGGGTTGCGAGTTAGACTAAAGACCCGGTATCTACTTACAATTAACTTACACTAATCTTAAAATATAAGTTACATCACTAATAGGGTGGTAGAGGAATCTTTATATAAATATCTCTACTTTGGGTCGAGGTCTGAGAATTTATTAAGGAATACGTGGAAAGAAAATTTATTCTTTATGCGGGTTCAGTGTACTGGATTTTTGGCAGAGTCTTAAAGGGGTTAGGTTTGGTACGTTTGGGATGTTTTGGAAGAAGTGGGTGGATAAAAATATGTGGTTGGTTATCGGTTCTAGCTGGAATTCTTTGTGGAGTTCTGCGTTGGAGATGTACCAGGGGGCATTCTTGATGGTGCGGAGGAACTGATTTTGAATTATTTGGAATTTTTTGGTATTAGATTTCGCTGCGCTGATCCATACTGGGCATGCATATAGTAGTAGTGGTCGTATGATCATTTGTATAGCAGTAGGGCAGTATTGTACGGAAGGTTCGCTGATCTATTTATTATTGTTTTAGTTGGTGTAATTTAATTTTTTCTTGTATAACTTTATTGTCAATATGTTTTATTCCAGTTGAGACGGGTGTCTAAAAAAGGGCCTAGGTATTTTATGGGTTTGTTATGAGGATGCCATAGTACTGATTCTTGATTCAATTGTAAGGGGGGTGGAGGGATGGAAGGTGTAAGGGAAAATATTTTCGCTGCAGTTTTTCACGGGTGAACTCAATAAAGTAGGATTCTTTAAAGCCAAGCCCTTTAATTACATTCGTCTCTTCTTGTATCCATTTGGGCCCAGTGCGGTCCATGGCCGTCATTTGTCTCCACCCGTGAGCTGCGCGCCGCTGACCAAGCCGCCGCCACTGCCCCCGCCCCCGCCACCGCCCCCGCCCCCGCCCCCGCCCCCGCCCCCGCCCCCGCCCCCGCCCCCGCCCCCGCCCCCGCCCCCGCCCCCGCCACCGCCACCGCCACCGCCACCGCCACCGCCACCGCCACCGCCACCACCGCCGCCGCCGCCGCCGCCGCCGCCGCCGACGACGACGACGGCGCGTGCACTTCCATGTCTGGGAGCGCTTACCCCGCCGCCGCCCGATATCTGATGATGGGCTCCAGCTGGGCGTCCGCTTTGCTGCCCGATCAGCTGCGAAGGGCACGCTTCGTGCGCAATAAACATGCTCCCGAGACGAGGTAATTTTGTCTCCGGGACGCACAACGGGAGTTACCGGAGGAAAATCCTCTTTGGACTCGCGTCTATTTTGAAAAAAGGCTCGAACACTTCGAAAGGAAGAGAAAACTGTTTTTCTTTATCAGTGTCGATTAAATCAGTGAAGCTCCAATTAACCGATTTAATTGGGACCGGGCCCGAGATCTGTATAATAGAATATGTTTAATTGGGAAAATTGTGACAAAAAGTCACTTATTAAAATACACTAAATTTAGATACACACACTACTGTGAAAAATAATCTTGTGTAAATTAAAAAAAAGAAAGAATTAAGGATGACCAAACGTGTAACGAAAATGTCGTGGCCTTCGCCGAGATTGACGTAAAGCCACGACACAGGCTGAATGGAGTGACTGGAACTGACAAAAATGCGTATATTGGACGTACAAAAATGCGTGTACTGCATTCATTTATCGTTGAGATATTTTATCTTTTAATGTACTAGCTGCAGATTGATTTTATATCATCAAAGGAACGTAGTGTAATGTAATAACTGTCGAACAAAACCAACTACGATTTAGCATAGTAATTTTAGTCGTACAATTTTTTTTCTCAAAGCAATTCGAATAATTGACGATCCGAATAATTGGAGTTGCAGTAATTGGAATTCAACTCGATTCAGAAGTCCGACGATACAAAAATAGTTTTCATTTCGTTATTTTGTTTCTTTGTTTTTGGTTTTCTTGAAGGTCGCCTTTTAATAACTTGGTCATATAGCGATACAGCGACTACTGTGATTCTTTTAACTGTAGGAAGAACGTGTAAGAACACCAAGAACATACAAACATATATGCCAGAAGCGGGATTCGATTCCGCGACCCTTCGAGCAAAGGCAGCTACTGGCCTCAGCCTTAGCGACCTCGGAAACATGGGCCGGCTTTCATGTCGTAATTTTCCAAGAACAATGAATTGAGAAGTGAATAAATTTTTTGGAACAACAAACACACTGCACTAAGTTATACTTAGATGTTTTAAAAGTGGCCGATGACATTAGGCCATTGTTACACCTCCTGCCTTATAAAATGAATCTTTTTAAAAGTAGTAGGCACATTTCTAAGGTCGCAATTCCCGTTGAGAAAGACGTTCCCGAATGAATTAAAAATATTAATGGCTATAGGCTCCGGAGACCTGTGGTAAGCAGGTCGCTACCTTTCACGTCATTTATATGGCTTTGTCCATCTACAAGTAGCTATTGCCTTATCAACGAGCTATATGGGCGGAATAACGAAGTCAAAAGCGATAATTTATGTTTTGCCTCATTCAGGAATCAACCGGGGGTCACGGCGTAAAATCTTGCTACTTATGAGCCACCTGGGGCCTACTTCTTCTTTTAATTACTATTGTTACTCCAAATTTTTAATTTTAATTAATGTTATTTAATTAATTATATTTAATTAATGTATAAATATCTTTAATAGTAATAATTTTGAATTATAGTGTTCTGCCACCAGGTTTCAAAAAGACTAATATCTATCTATCAATCCACTCTCATATAATTAGCAGCTGCCACTGCGGCACAAACAACAGTAGCAAAAACTGAAGATCAACAAACAGAACCGTCCCTGCACTTGGATGGGCTGAAGGCAGGGAGGAGTTGAGGTTAGAAGGCGCAGGGTGGAAGGATCTCCGCTTACGCAGTCGTCAACGCTTTGGTTTAAAATTTCATACGCTGCCTCCGCAAAATCATCGTTGCCTCGTCCCGACCGCGTTAAGCGCCGCATCTTCCCTCATACCCTCGCCCTCGGCGCCTCCTGCATCGGTCTGCAGCCGCCTGACGGTTGGCCGGCTGGAAAAAAAAAAGTGCATAATCTTGTTCGTCCACCCCAGGCGAATGCCGGAGCAGTATCCTAAGAAACGGACCACGAACCGCACGCGGTCTTTGCTTCATCTCCTTTGTTCTATCCTCACCCTTTACACACACACTTACACTAACATGCACTACACTACCACAACATGCCGGAGATGTCACGGCTGGGGCGGTGCCCTGCTGGCGGGAGGAGATACGGGTTGGAGAAAACCCGTTAGCTGACGGTAGGTCGGCGCCGTATCTTGCCATCCAGAAGAAGAACATCATCGCCACCTCCAAATGAAAAAACATGCACTGCGCTTATAGGACTAATGACCTCCGTAGTCGACGTGCCCGGAGTCACTAACTATGAATCATTCAATCCTTCGTTCAATCATTAACCTTACGGTACCTACAATATTATATTGTTTGTTTTATTTTTCGGTGCTACAGAAATCCGTACCGTTGCAGGGAGTGGGCTGATCGTGCGATCACCAGGAACCTATTATCCATTGAAGAGTAAGATACACGAAAAAAATCAAAATATTAAGATTAATTCACGGGTTCGGATCTCGCCTTGGGCATGGTTGTTTGTCCCTTGCCTCCCATTATGTGTTGTCGCGGAGGGCCTCGTGTTCTGCTGACTCCAGACCAGAGGAGCCCGCAAGTGCGATGGTATCTAGCGAATGGTCGAATGTGCGTCCCAGTAGGACGTAAAGAATAACAGAGTGTCGGCTAAATAAAGACACTAAGAAAAAAGTATTAATTAAAAAATAAGAGCGATCTATTGCAAGAAAGAATGCTCATTAGCCGACGTCAAAAGCGAAGTAAATAAAGGTACTTGAAGTACATGAATTTTTTTTCATAGTTTTTGTACTGATAAATAATCGAGTTAGAATTGTAGGATTAGATGTAGGTAATGTAAACGATTAGTTATGAGAGATGCCACAACTAACGTTTCCAGGAAATTCTATCATTCATTCAAACATTCTATATTAAATTCTCAAACCCATTATTGCCTAGCAAATTATTTCTTTCTGCTGGTTTGGAATATTCATGCCTTTCCCATTCAAAACACATTATGAATAACTATTTCGAAAGGGGACTACTCGGAAAACACACTGATGAATAGGAATCAGTGACGCTAAGTACAAATGAGACTTGCGCTATTATGATAAACTCGGTCTTGAGTTTCTAAAAGAAGACAATTCGTTAGAACGTTGATTGAACGTCTCTTCGCGATAATCGATAACTGAAAACAGTTTTCCATCACAAACAAAAACATTTGCATCACTTCTAAGAACACAGCAGAATGTTTAAAATTCGTGCGACTGCAAGTTCTTTTGATAAATCTGCTTACTTCGTAGCACTTCCGTCGCCGTCGCGGAGTCCTACTCTCCAGCAAAATGAGGCATGTAATTCTGTTTCCTAAAATCCTCGCCTCGGCGCGCGCTTGACGAAAAACTTGACCGCGAGTCTCTGCGCAAGAGCGTCGTCTCGGGGAAGGGCGAGAAAAGACGCATCGGGCTGCGCAGTTGGGAAGACGCGAAACGACGCGAAGACGCGTGCAGTGGGGCGGGTACAACGCAAAAAGCGGCCACAATTACTAATACTACTTTCAGAATGATTCAGAAGTTACGTTCGCAAAATTTAAATTGTTTTAAACACTCCCCCGTAATAGATCGTGTCACTAGGCAATACCCACGCACTCACGCTAAACACACACACTCTCTCTCTCTCTTACTTCTCACTACACACACACAGACTGGGGAAGATGGTTTATGCCTTCAATTGATGTCACAGCCATGCCACTGACTTGGAGGTCCAGATCCCGACGGCGACAGGATTTTCAACACTTGCTAGAGAGTAGGTCGAGTTCTATCGCTGTCCCGAGAAGAATTCTAAAGGCCGACTGCTATGAATGGTAGTTTTTCCGTGGTTTCTTTGATCAACGCCAGGAGAATGCCACAGCAATAGGCACAGACAGGCCACGGACCATGCATGTTCTTTCCTTCCTCTTCCTTCTCCTACACTCACCTCTTACGGACATACACATTACATGCACTACACTATCATGCAAACACGCGAGACCGCCGTGAGCTTTCAGCTTGTCCCGCTGGGAAACGGTGCCCCTCTGGGTGGGAGATACTGGTTGGGGAAACCCCTGGTATTTGATGGAAGGTTGGCGCCGGATCTCATGTTCCTGAGGGGAAGAGCCCTGCCATCTCCCAAAAAAAACTTTAAAAAGATTCGTTAAACGATTGATTGACTAGTGAATCCGGGCACGTCAACTGCTAAGGTCATTAGTCCCGTAAATGTAGTGCTTCCATGCAGTGCTTTTGTGCATATATGGCAGTAAAGTTTACGAGTCTAATGAACCACTCTAAATTATGACTTTAGCAGTTGACACGCCCAGAATCACTAATCAACAATCACTAATGTTTGAAGGAAGAAGCCATTTTATGCAGTATTACTTCTATGAACAGGATAGAATTGCAGTAATGAATATTTGGAATTACCAATAATTGGGTTTGAAATAATTATGTTAAAACTAGAAAATATAATGATATAATGAGATAAAATTAACACATGAATAACTGGCAAAAACAAGTGAAAGCCTTGCGGATTATTGTTTTCCTTTGGTAATGGGAAATATGTTTCCATTTAGTGAATATGACAAATTGTTTACCAGAAATTTGATAAATGATTTCATAAAAATTAGAAACTAGTTGCGCTACAGAATGGCACAGACTTTCCCGTAATTAGTTGTCTATTTCCTTGGGTTTGGGCTAGCTATCGGATTGCCACATACTCTTGCCAGCTGCCAACTACCGCCGCCCAGAGTACATTTTTTTGACATTTTCTTAATTTTTCGTTTCTAATGGTAGAACAGAAATATTATTTTAGAATATATAAGCACACAAAAACCTCCTAAACGGGAATTTCCTTTTAAAAATTGTTGCGTTAATTCATCAATTGATTTATCCACTTTTTCATTATCACGGCCCGGCATCGAACTTTTTTCTGCCGAAAATTCGCAATTTTTTCGCGCAGCATTACATAACTTTCCCTATATTACGTATATTACTCTGTATAATATGTATGTATACGGGAATGTACAATTAATTTTAAATTATTTCAGGTTTGCAGATGAAGTTATAACAAGTTTTGAATATCTAGTTATACAAACCACGTACTGTTCAAATGTACGGTGTGAAAAGGTAACCCAGATACTTCTAATTACTGAATAGAATATGTTTTTTCTATAATTACTGCTGATGACGTATTAGCCAACATTCATAACGGCTTACTTTGAACAAACCATATTAACGTTCCAGCGATCACGTGGGCGGATAAGACGCCACATTTAAAAAGTAAACATCGCGCCGCAGCCCTACGTCATAATGCTTGCACTTTGCTTAGCGTAGCATTCTTACATATCCATTTACACTTATGTTATCGACATCGTCTTTCTCGCGATCCAATTGCATTCGCGCAAAATTTGTCGTAAGTGACCACAATTATCAGTTATGTTCTGGATGGCAAAATCATCGCCACGCGATCAGATTTCAGGTTTTTTCTCGGTATTTGTTGTTTATGGTGAAAATAGTAAATGATAAGATATAAATGAGAAGAAGCTTACGTAGTCTATGTAAGAGAATATTTGTTAGAATGATTCACAATCGGACGTTGTATGCTTGCCTTGCCATAATAAAAATAAAAAACAAAAACGAGTTCCTAATTTGATACTTAGGAATTGCAGGAAGTTCATTATTTTAAGTGGTTGTTTCTTTCGTATTGTTTGATTTCCTAAGTTTCTTAATGCATACATTTTAATGTAGTTTTTTATTGTGTTACTGAGAGTGAGAAGGTTCAAGACCGATTTTACAAATACAATCTTTTGTAAGATTAACATTTTTCTCAGCGAAAATGGTTAAAAATGTTTTATGTATTTATTTACTTAACGTAATGTCAACTCGACTTATTTAACAATTCCTCCAAGACTCACAATGAAAAATAAACTGTAATATTACAAACAGGGAAGTAAGTTCGTCGCGGCAAAAGTTCCATCTTGTGACGCGTATGTGAACACTAAATATCGCGAGCGTACAAAGTTTGAAAATATTACATTGCACGCTTCGGGGTGGGTAAAACGGTTAGCGTATCTTATGGCGTATTTTTAAGAAAAAAAAATACTTCGTATGTTTTCATACGGAGGGGAAGTAGAACCCATGTTGTAGTTTTATTGCATGTAAAAATCCTCAAGCCTAAAAGAAGCCTGTGAGCTGAATTCATCGCCTGTTTGTCGCTGGCGTGATACCTTCTTTCTTCGTTAGATGTGAAAGGTGTGTAGCGAAATTTGCATTCTCAGATGGCCATGAATGAAAAGAACATTACTGATTTCGAATATATGCAATAATTGAAAAAAAAATTAAGCACCCTGTAGTCATGAGAGAAGTTTGTATAATTTTCTTAAAGATCCAGGAATTGGAAGAACTACAAAAACCAAAGAAGACGTTCGATTTTGACTGAAAAATGCTAATTTCCATTATATTAACCAGCAATTTCTCATATCTGATGTTACTATATTCTTCATATTCAACGCAACTCTGCCCCCGACACACCTGTCGTCATGCAACGAGGAATAAAGAAGCTTCAGTATTCACGTGTGCCGTTTCAATGTAGCCAATTAGCTACTGTTCCATGATCCCACTTTCCACACATTCCACCAGCAGCATTTCTGCTGCCTTAGGGCTACTGCACACGAGCGTTGCGTTGACGCGCGTTGAGTAACCCGATAACGCGCAACGGCACACGAGCGCTTTGACCGTTCCGAATTACATTCAGTATTAATCTACGACGCGTTATTAATAACGCGTCAGCACAACGCTAGTGTGACACATGCCTTAGATCTCCAGGACGTGCTCGTCTCGGGTCATTTCGACCCACTGCGGAAAACGCGAGCGGCTCGCATTCGCGCGAAGCGGGCGGCGGCGGCGGCTGCTGCTGGGAAGGCGCCGGAGTTGAAATGACAATTTCCATCCCCATGAATATGCAAGTTGCTCCGAGACGGCGAGACGCCCGCCGCCGCCGCCGCGTCTTGCCCGGGAGAGCGGCGACTCGCGCGAGGTAATTAACTCACTTAGAGCGAGCGCGCCGGCTAAAGGGGTCAAGATCCCGAGCGTGAACGCGCCACCTCCCGGAGCCCTAGCGCGCCCCAAGGCAGGTGGCGTAGAGCACTCCGCGCGCTGAGGAATGGTCGGCCGCCAGGGACGAGGATGTTTTCTAACATTTATATTAAAGATAAATGTTTATAAATGTTCTCTTACATTTATATTAAATATAAATGTTTATAAATGTTCTCTTGCACTTATATAAAACCATCAACTGGTGACGTGCCTTCGAAATTCTGTTAACGACGACGTGCGGTCGCTGTGACCGGGAAAGTTTTAGTTTATATTCGTTATTTCCTTTCACATCGAATTAACAATTTTTTTCACGTTAACACAGGCATAATAAAGATAAAAATTGAAGAGTTTGTAGTTTATAAAATAAACAGAAAATAATATAATTATTAAATAATCACTGAGAGAATTTCAGGTCATATATTTCTCCATATTTTTTCTGCACAGTTGACTGTTGAAATTCGCATAGAAAGGATTTGAAATTATATTGACTACATAAAAAATCTTTATTTTAATAAGAAAATACACTGCTAAATGAAATATATTTACTAAGTATAAATTTGCATTACCAAGTATATACTTCTACTAGTGGTGAGGTGCGGTGATCGAGACGATCCCTAACTTCAAATGATTCTCAGCGGCTGCAATTAGATAAGCTACGCTGCAACTATAAGAACGGCTGCAACTAGATAAGATAAGCCAGTCCACACCGAAAATTGTCTAGAAAGAGATAAGAAGGAACTGTAAATCAAACTTCCTGCGTTGCACCGGTGGAGAGGACAGTAAGTTTATTTTTCCTCACCGATCACTGTGATCGCACGTCCCAGTTAACGGCTAAATTTGAAATTATAATTCGAAATATCGGCTTAGATGGTTCAGAGAATCATGATGTCACTCCAGTGCCTCTGACCGGGAGGACCCGGGGTTCGAATCTGGAAGGGGGCAGGATGTTCGACACTAGCTAGATATCTATGTCGAATTAAACTGCTGACTAGATCAGAATTGTAGTGGCCGGCTGCTCTGTTCGGTAGCTTCTTTATCAACACCTGGCGAATGCACAAGCAGTACTCTAACAAAGCGTGAGGGAATTAACTCACTTAGAGCGAGCGCGCCGGCTAAAGGGGTCAGATTCCAAGCGTGAACGCGCCACCTCCCGGAGCTCCCGCCCCGAGCCCAGCCCCAGCCCCGCCCACGCCACGCCCCAGGCAAGAGGCGTAGAGTAGCGCTGAGTCGGCCGGAGACGCGGCCAGGGATGGTGATGTTGGAAGATGATGGGGAGTAACCACTGTTGTTGAGAAAGGTGCTTCGCTTTGTAATTAGTGTGTTGAGCCTTCGTTCTCGAACATTTATATTAAATTACAAATAATAATTCGAACTCTTCAGAAGAAGTGTGAGAATCATTTCTTCTCAATTACATGTATGTATGTATTCCATAAACTCAAATACAAGATATAGGAAACAGATCACCGGAGCTGAGTTAGCTCGGGGCAGACATTTTTGCTGCTGCAGTGACTGACCGAATGGTGCTAGGGCATGAGTCCCGACGGTGGTGGAACTAAATAGCTGGGTCGAGTTCAACTACTGTCTGGAGGTGAATTTCAAGAATTTCTGATTGGTAGTGTTCCCAGTATTCTCCGATCATATAGGGTGAATGTCGGAGTAGTACCACAAGAAACGAGCCAGAACCACGCGCTAACTTTTCTTTTTCTTTACTTTATTCTCTCCTCTTATTTATACACTTACACATACATGAACTACACTATTATACTGTCAGGACACCAGTGGGGAACTTGAGAGCTAGTTCCGGGTGGAGTGGTACCCCATTGAGGGAGATACTACTGGAGGGAAAATCTACCAAAAGCCGATACATAGGACCGGAAGTATCGGTGCATCAACTTATGTTACTGAAGTGCCTCTGACCGGAAGGTCCTTAGTTCAAGTCCGGAGAGCGGCAGGATTTGTGACACCAACTTCTCAGCTAGATCAAATTCAGTCGCAGTCTGGAGGAGCCTTCTAGCGGCGGCTGCTCTGATCAGTAGCTTACTACGGTTTGTCCGATCTACACCAAGCGAATACTGAAGCAGTGCCCTTACAAACTGGCCACGGTTTGCGCGCGATCTTTCCTTTCTCTTCCTTGTCCTATCCTCAACCTTACACACACACACTTACACTAACATGCACTACACTACTGCAAATGCCGGGAGACCAGTCGGGGTCTTAGAGCTTGTCCCAGCTGGGGCGGTGCCCCGCTGGGACAACCTTTGAGATACCTGTTGTGGAAAGCCCCGCTAGTCCATGGTAGGTCGGCGCCGGAACTTGCCATCCAGCCATTGCCATTAAGGAGGTCTCCGCATCTCCGGATGGAAAACATGCATTGCATTAATGACGCCAGTAGTTGGCGCGCCCGGAATTACTAACAGTCAATCAATCAACCCGATGCATGGGTGCCGGATCTCACCTTCCAGAGAGGTTGGAACATCTGCAGCTCCGGGGAAAATGCATTCACTACTTCAACAGGACTAATGATCGTATACGTTGACTTGCCCGGAACTATCCATCAGTCGAAACGTTTAAGGGGCCTTTCATGACTGCCCGGTTTTTCCACTACTCCCAAGCAGGCGTCTCCGTTGAGCTAAGCAAACGCTAGTGGATCGTGAACATCTTCGGTTGCGTCCGCACGCTGGCGGTTGATCCTTCGCTTCCGCCTGCTTTCGCCCGCGTCCTGTAGCTGCGAGCAAATCCAGAGCGCGCAGCCAGAGCTAAGGAAGGGATCCGGCTGACGCGCTGCGGCTCTTCTCAGCGCTCGTGTTTCACTGGGAGGGAGGGTTACCAGACGTCCTGATTTATCCGCACATGTCTTTATTTTTGGACTCTATCCTGACTGTCATAATTTATTTTCAAAAGTTCTGATTATTTAATATGTATCATCTATTAACTGTTTAATTTAATTTTAATATTGTTTATTGAAAATATATAAAAAATAAAATTGCGTTTGAGAAAAGTGATATCAGGAGTGAAACTCAGTGTTTGTAACTACATGAACGATAAGTATGTCTTGTTATATTTGTACGGGAATACTGAAACTCATATGACGAATCCGTAATAATAAAGGTGTCACAGTCAGCTTAAGAATTGTTTTGTCAGCGTTTTTGTTATCGTTGGCTCAACTGTTGGCTCAAACATTTATAGAAGAGTGAAAACCTACGAAATGCTAGGGCCAATGCTTCAGTTAGATGTTTTGCAAAGGGTCTTGTGAGGAAGTCAGAGATTCCTAATTCAGATCAAAGAGAAATCATCTAGCATAAGTGGAGTACTTTCCATTTATGATAGAAAAGTAACTGTCGTAATAACGCCTTAAACATTTATTTTATCAGATGGATTATCGTAAACGTCTCTCCTGAACAATTTATCGGCATGTGGCAATTACAAATGTTTTCCAGTGTTAAAGAGTAAGTTTATGTAAACTTTGAATTAACACCTCAGAATGGAACATTGATTCTTTTAATCCTTTTTTTCAAGTTGAAGAGTCTTTCGGGAGTTTTGAAAGGTACGCTTTACACTTACTTTATTTGAAGTCCTCAGGCGAATGCAGTTCAGACAAGTTCTCAGGCGAATGCAATTAAGACTGATTCTATTTCTTCTTTGAGAAAATACTGTTCTAAAATCGAATTTCGTACACTCAGGATCCGTAGTTTTGGTTGCAAAAATTTCTCAAATAAAAACATATCAAGTGGTAAATAATATTTTGATTTGTAAGCCAGAATATACTGACTGCAATTCATTTTATTCTAGAATGCTAGCACACCCAGAGCTGAGTTTTTGAACAGTCAAAACATAAGGAACTTTATGTACATAATATGATTTTTTTTCGAGATGGTTGAGCGACCAGTGCTGGACCACGTAAAACGGATTAACCCTAAGATATTTGTATAGAATGCTTTGAAATATAGATAGGGATAGTCTCTAAAACAAAGGTAAATTAGGACATCCATAAATCATACTCGGTCTTATCAATCAGTACATAAGTAGCGCATTTTCTATAGTTTCTGTTGTTAAAACATAATACCTTAAACATTTCTATACTGGTTTTTGTGGACCACTGATTGAAGGTGACGTATTCATGTTAACCCTTTGTTACAAATATTAATATGGATTTCATAAATATTAATTGGAGTATAATGAAATAAAGGGTATCGGTGTTATTTATTTGTATAGGTGAACGAAGTGAAGAAGTTTGATTGTGAATATATTAGTGATTTTGAGAGTTAATTTTTATTCAGATTTGAAGTTGTATCAGGGAAGTTGAAGTCATGAGACGTAGATATTTTCGCTAATATTTTCCGTGTAAATTCCCCCACCCGGGTGCGAAGTATTTCAATACGCATACGTCCATTTCGGAATTTTACAAATCCCCCTCCCTCTTACTTTCTTGCAAAGATATCACCGTCCTCTGCAGGGGATGGAAGTTCACCAAGGCTACAGGTTAAACTCAGTAGTCGGTGCGTAATATCAAGGTGTTCGAAAGTCAGGGTCTGATATTTGGCGGCGATTCAAAGGAATCTTTATAAGGAAGTTAGAGCTCGTGAATTTTAGGAGTTCGCTATTTTTTTGTGAATATTTCATCAGTGGTGTACAAGAGTTCTTTTCGTATGAGCCAATGACTACTCATCCCTGAACATTATTCCTTTGCCTTAACATCTCACCTTCCTAATATGACCTGAACACTGTGTAATGTGACTGAACAGTACTTGTGTACGTATCAACGGGTCCGACAGGGGAAAGAAGGAATTCCCTACGAAAATTAACCGAAGCTCCTAGTCGTCTTATGAGACGAGTAGAATTTGTTTCTGAAGAAAAAGCAACCGCACAAATCCTGGGCGCGATAAATGGAATGCAAGACAAACAAAGTAGTGAAAGCGCGTAATTCAAAATTCCCAATGGCAACAACGTCGGTGTATCCAAGAGGAACTGGAGCTTCCTCAGGAAGAAACAGGAGGCCGAGGAAGCGAAGTGTGGGGCGCGGGGCGTGGGGCGCGGGCCGGGGAGCGGCGCCCGCCTTAAACCGCCACGGCCGGTTACCCGCGTCGGAGCGATTGGCTCTAAGCTTGGTTACACGCGAACCTGGCATGAAGCCGACAAGCGCCCAAAGCTGGAAGCCACCCACAGTGTGACATCGGGCGGCGGGGGCGGCGGGGGCGGCGGGGGGCGTTGGAGGGGGCCGTGGAGATGACCGCGGTGGCGGTGATGAGAGTGGTGGTGTGGTGGAACGTTGGGGGCGGAGATGGCGATGGCAGCGGCGGTGGGGCAGTGATGTCCAAGACCGAGTCGAAGGGGCAGACGGCAGTGGTTGTGGTGGGGGGAGGGGGTCGGTGGCAGGCGGGTGGGGGCAGGTTGGGCAGGGGCAGCGGGGGCGGTGGAAGCTGGTGGAGTAGTCAGCTACTCAGGCCAGCGACAGCAGATGGGCAGAGCAAGGGTTACCAGGTCAGGGGGGCTCTGTCTCTTCCGAAGCAATGATGAGACCTTCCCGTAAAAAGCGACGAGAGCGCTCGCTTGTCGTTTCTGGGTATCGAGGCTCAAATTCCGGCAGCTCCATGCGGCAGAGTTTGTGCTGGGTAAAGCTGCCGGTAGCAGATTTCCTCGAGCAGTCTTCCACCACCGGGTGAAGCCAGCACGCGGCAGCCGGCGCAGTATCTTTCTCGTATTGGCCTCTGCCGCCGTCTGCAGACTCGTGTCGGGATTGGCAGCGGGGCGTGTTCGGCAGCACTCCGAAGTTTTCCCACGTCGCCACCATCTCTTCCTCCCAAACACAACACGCCTCCGCTTCTGTCTCTCCCACCCTCGCGGCCACACCCCATCGCCTCCACTGGGGAACCTAGGGGGAGGCCATGAGGGACATGCCTCACTCCCAAAAGTCCTAGTTTACCATCCTTTATTTGGAAAAATCAATTTAAATAATTATTTATGTTCGATTTTTGTATTTAAAAAATAATATTGTATAGTATCATACATACACTACGAAAATGATATACAGTATAAAAACAAATGTTAATTATTGAACAAAAATCTATGACCCCCCCCCCAAAAAAAAAACGATCGGCTGGATCCGCACCTACCTCCGACCCTCATCGTTCGTCTCACCCGCCTCATCCTCCCACCCCCCGCTGTTGACCTCACCTCCAACATCACCGTCCTCGACTCTACTGGCCTCGGCCACACCTACCCCCCTCCGCCCCCTCACCCGCCCTTCACCCTACTCAGCCTCCCCCCTCCCTACCAGTCATCGCCGCCTGGGCCGTCTCCACCCACTCCCCTTCAGTCTTCGCCACCGTCAACGTTTACGCGGCCGCCTCCGCAGCGCGCCCGCGCTGCGCCCCTGCGCCGCCCGCAGCCCTCGGAGGCTCATGTTTCTCCACTCTGCGCCGCGCCGTGGGCGCGCCGTCTGCTGCCGCCGCCGCCGATGGAACGCAAGCGAAGGGGGAGGGGCTGATGCACCGGCTCCACTTTCACTCTCGACGGCGGGTGCAGAGAGGACGCCGGCCCCGCTCGCTAGGCCTCGCACCCAACGCCGCCTCCCGCCTCTTTCCTTCTTATCCTTACTCATCTTTTTCTTCTTCTTCTTCTTCTTCTACTTCTTATTCTTCTTCTTCTTTCACTTCCTCTTTGTCTTCACTGCCCTATTCTATCTTCTCTGCTTAGTATCCTCTTATTTTCTTCTTCTTCTTTTTCATTCTTTTCGTAATTCTTATTGACACTTTGCATTCTGTTCTCCCCAGCTCCTCTTTCTTTTATTCTCACTTTCGTCTTCCATCTACTTCTTTTTTTCTTTTTCTGCATATTCCCCTGACGCCGCCTCGTATTTACGAACTTCTTCTCTTCGTTTGCTTTCCTTCTTTAAATTAATGTTCTCCCTGAGGTTTGTTTTTTCTCTTCCTGATAGCTTCTTTTCCATCGACTCTCAGGAAGAATAATTCATTTGATCACAATTAATATAAGGATCTCCATTTTTACTTTCCCGTATACGTACGTATACAAGGAGTGATATACGTAGTATAGGGAAAGTTATGTAATGCTGCGCGAAAAAATGGCCAATTTTCGGCGGAAAAAAATTAATTGCCGGGCCGTGAAAACGAATAAGTGGATAAAACCAGTTGCTAAATTAAGAAAAAAAATCCTCTATCTCGTGGTGTGGTCAAAATCCATTATTTGTTGCTTCTTTATACTTAAAAATCGATTGACGGCATTCCGTCCGTCTGTACGTCTGTCCGTCTGTCCGTCTGTCCGTCCGTCCGTCTGTCCGTCTGTCCGTCCGTCCGTCCGTCTGTCCGTCTGTCCGTCTGTCCGTCTGTCCGTCTGTCCGTCTGTCCGTCTGTCCGTCTGTCCGTCTGTCCGTCTGTCCGTCTGTCCGTCTGTCCGTCTGTCCGTCTGTCCGTCTGTCCGTCTGTCCGTCTGTCCGTCTGTCCGTCTGTCCGTCTGTCCGTCTGTCCGTGTGTGGTCAACGCTAGCGCCTAAACCGTTCGGTCGATTTTCTTCAAAATTGATATTCCCCAGTCGATCAGATTCTAGTCAAAGCTTTGTGATTTTGAAAAGATTCTTTAAAATTTGGGGGTACTTTATATGAAGCCCCCCGGGGGGTTTCAAAATTTTCTCAAAAACGGCTCCAATTTTTTTCTTTTAATTTATTGTATGAATAGAGGAAAATACACTTTTTAACATGGCATAGGTCCGATTTTCACATACAGCTCTGAATTTTCGAAAATTGTGAAAGTTCGAATTTTTTTCGGCGTCTTTCTCCAACTACAAAATTGAAGATAGAGATTTTTTCTTCAAATAAAATTTGTTCTGCATATTGCGTTTTTTAATAAAGGTCATGTAAATGTTTTTCACAATTTTGGTAGTTTTCGTGCAATATTGCGTGCAATATGTGCAATTTTAAAAAATTACAAAAACAAAATTTTCTCAAAAACGGCTTCAAATTTTGTCTTTAAACTTTTGGTAGGGATAGTGGTAAATGTACTCTATCAATGACATAAAAGCCATTTTGGTCTATCGGTTGGTTTTTTCAAAAATTACCAAAATGTAAATTTGTTTACTTGTCTCTCACGTCGTTAATATTTACATTATCGGCGATTTTTTTTACATTATTATATTTACGAGTATATATGCTTTAAATAATGTCAAGTAAAGTTTCTCGAAAACACTACCGTTTTCTGTGAAAAGTAGCTCAAATTTCGGCATTTTCAGAAATGCTCAAACGTCATTTTCTCGTATATGGCTGCAATTTTTTTCTTGAAACTTTTGTAACGGATAGTGCTAATTACACTCATTAGTATAGCGTGAAGTTTATTTTGAGTTTTTTTTTGTTTTTTTCAAAAATTATATAAATGTAAATTTTTTGAAAGATCTCTCACATCTTTAATATGCACATTATCAGCAATTTGTAAAGATGATTATATTTGTGAGTGTATGTGCTTCAAATAACTTCAAATAAAGTATTTTGAAAACTCAAAAATGTTCTGTGAAAATGAGCTTCAAATTTCGCATTTTTAGTAGTGCTAAAACGCCATTTTCTCTTAAACGGCACATAATTTTTAAAAGAAAATTGCCATTTACGGCTAGGTTTTTGTGTTCTTTAATATTCTAAAATTAATGTTTCTGTTCTACCAATAGGAAACAGAAAAATTAAGAAAATGACAAAAAAAATGTACTTTTGGCGATGATAGATGGTAGCTGGGAAGAAAGAGTATGTGGCAATTCCGAATAGCTAGCGAAGACCCAGGAAAATAGAAAACTAATACGGGAAAGTCTGTGCCATTCTGTTTCTGTTTTTTGACAAATAAATAAATAAAATAAATACGGTCATGCTTAATTTTTTCAAAATACGAGTAGTTTTTCTTTAATTTTGTGACAAACGTAATAGGCCGCTGTAAATTTACTGCGCTTCGGACAGCTGGATGCGTCGTAAATTAGAATGTGCAATTTTGTATATTATTTCTTTCTTCGTTTCTTACATTCGAACTTTGTTATAGACTTACACATTAATATTTTAGAAATTGTTTATTTTGAAATATTTGAAATAAGTAAAAAGAATTAATAGCTCTCAGAATAGCGACAATGCAGGGTCTGCAACAATGGAATTCACTTTGCGCTCGCGAATATCTGTGAATTAGTGTCATTGTTGTGACCTAATGGAGCTGTATGAAAAGGAGTTATAATTGTCTAATTTATGTTGATATTTGCAGGCAAATATTTAGTTTTGCACCAAATGCTGTACCATTTGTAGTGAGTAGAGAATTTGTTGCATGGTTTTAAAATACTCTTCCCTAATCATGGCCCAATGGAAGGCATTTCTATATTTCCAGGGTATCAGGCTTCTTTTTCCAATACAGGGTTACAAAACTTTTGCATTCTATTTTTGTGAAGTTGTAGAATTCACATAGTTCTGACAACACTGCAATGAAAATAGTGAGTTCCAAGCGAAGATGTTAGTAGCGCATAAAGTGCAATATTACAGTACTACTTAGCTGTTTCCTCTAATACGGGAAAGTAAGTGCTGTTGTAGCACCACTAGTTTTTATTATATCTGTATATTTCAGAAGCATTTCGTAGTTAAAGCGTAGCTACTGAATGTCTTCCTCCTTGGATGCTGTAAACGCGTGAGGTTTTATGAAGGCTTATCACATTCAGGCAAACTAATTTCATTGATGATTAATTATTTTGCAAGGAGAAATTTCCAAAATAGGCAATTTCTAAGCGGATGATAATAAAGTAAATTTCAGCGCTAACGAAATCTGCTTAATATCTTATATATTATTTCTCAAAGGGCTGTTTGGTCTTTTCAATAAATTGGGCGACATACGAAACCGATCTGTATAAAGAAGCAATGGATTGAAAAATCGTGTTTCTTTTCACCTGCACATGGGACATTCGTATTGAAAAAGGGCGTTAAAAATACCTAAATATTAAAAAAAGTAGTAATTCGGGATCTGTAATATCTGATTGCCGCGCGATCTATCGGAAGAAAATTACACTCGGACGGTGGCGGGAAATGCAATCTCAAGCATTTTTGTTTGTTTCAATTTAGTGTAGGTTGTGTAAGCACGTGAACGTGATTTTCTACATTGAATAGAAATCTTGAAATATGAGAGGTTAGTGATCTTAGTGAGGTTAGGTCGTTTATAATGCTGGAATACAAAAAAGAATTTATTTAAGCAGAAAACAGTTTGGTTATTTGACTAACCGTGCGATTTAATCGCACGGGTTCTCACTAGTTTCTGAATGTTTTCACTAGAATCTGTTGCAAAATGCAGGGTATATTGACCAAACAGTATTTAAATAAGTATAAGCATTCACACAATTATCTAGAACGTCTGACATTTATAGAAAATTCGATTGTAATTGCCTAACAGGAACTACGCCCGAAAATTATTTGCTAATCTATCGTGTGGTTTATTCTTCGAGTCCGAACGTATTTTCCCCGTCTTGTGATAACCTTGGTTTCTCAGTTTTAGTTCTAAATCAATTGCTCCTGTCAAGAAACAATTTTTTATGATGTCTCTTTCGACTGCTCAATCCAACGTTCGTGCGCTCATGCCAAGGTCATTTCTCATTTCCCCGTACCTCACCCACGTTGTGTTAACCTTACCTCGCTTCAATCACACACTAGGATGTCTAAAATGCGTTTCTTAATAATATCTCTCCCTAGAGTTTTCTTCATTCGTTTTGCTCTCAATAGAGAGAACATTGTCTTCTAGGATTACAGGAAAATTTGCCTGTAAAGTCCTACGATGTTTAAAAAGTTACAAACATTCTGAAAAGTGTCAGAGACTGAAACGAAGAAGATTGTATTGTTGTTTCGTGAATGAAATACAGATAAAGAAAACTCACTTCCTCCTGGTATCCTCGATTTAATTCAAACCACCAAACTCCGTCAACTGATTGCCCAAAGTCATTGTAGATTTTGTAATTGTTGAACAAAAATGAACCTTGAGAACTCTTGTATTTGAGAAGACGATTTTGGATTCAAAGAAATGAAACAGTTTTCCAAGAATTTAGTTAATGCTACGACCTGTACGAAGCGGAAAGATAATAGGAAACTATAACCTATAAAGCAAAACGAAGAACACAAAAACTTCTACATCAGTGTTAAGAATAACTTAAATAAATCTCCTTGCTTTAAGTACTTCACTTCGGAATAATAATTAAAGTAATTAAACCGATGACAAGAGATATTTAACAGCTATTGGATTCTTTAATTTGACAATTAAGTTTACGGCGTATGTTTAACCTTCGTTAACTTTGTTATGTGATACAAATAATATTGTATATAATTAACTTATCACTGTTCTTATTGATTTCGTTCTTCAGCATTTTAGTAAGTTGTGTAGCGTTATTGTGAAAAGTACTGTAACTGTCAAGTGTTTCCAAAACGCAATAAGCTCAGAATTAGAGCAACTTTTCATCAGTTTATGTTTATTTTCCTCAAAACGTCAGTGGCTAAGGATACAGCAAGTACGGCTTTTTGTTTATATTCTAAGTAAAGAAGTCCATAAAAGTCTATAAACATATTTAAAACATTCGGTAAACATAAATTACCAAAAAATCGAAAAAATTACATTATTTCACATTCAATTCAAATTTCAGGACTTTTTACGCAAACTTTGCTACTACCGTCGAGGGTTGAAACATCATTTACACTCAGTTTGGTCCAAAAGTAATAGAAGAAACCTTTGGGGGGTATCCATACCAAAAAAGATTTTTGGAGCCACACTACGTCCACACGACTAATGTGCCTGTTTCCCATTTTCTGTTTTCTCCACGCCCCATCACAGCAATTGTACATCTCATCACTCGTCCACACCTGGTCCGTCTCCTACTCATCTTACACCCTTCTCCTCCTCACCTCACTCCCCCTCTTACCACATAACACCCCTACTCTTCCATCATCTCACTTCCTTCATCAATGAGTTCACACCATATTCCCTACACATTCCCTCATCCTCTACTATTAAGCTCCACTCTTTCTCCACATCACTCCTCCTTCATCTTCACTCCCATCTTCACATCTCACTCCTCCAGCATTACACGCCCTCTCGTTCATATCTCACTTCCTTTGCCACATCGTCACTCCCTCTCTTTCTCAATCACAATCTCTCCTTCTACATCACACTCTCTTCCTACTCCCTCTCCTACGTATCTCTCCCCCTCCTTGCCATCACACCTCTCCCCATCACACTCCCTCCTCTAGGTCTCATCCCCTCTTCTAAGTACTCAATTACTCCTCCACGTCACATCTCTCTGTCTCCTCCCCATCGTACTTCCTTCTCCATATCACACTCTTCCTCCACCACATTTCATTCACCCTCTTCCACAACTCTTACCGACCTCTATCCCTTACACCTCCACATCTCACCAGCGTCCTCTAAAACTCTTTGCGGCATCTCCATACCCCACGGCCGATCTCCTTTGTCTCTCTCCCCAGACTCCAATACATCGCCCCTCCCCCCTCCCCCCTCCAAGTGCTCTATGCCACTGCCTCTCCCAATGAATCAATTTCTCGCTTCTCTTCGGCGCCTGCCTCTCTCTTTCTCTCTCCTCTTTTTCTCTCTCTTTCTCTCTTTCTTTCTTTCTCTTTCTTTCCCTCTCCCTATCTTTCTCTCTCTTTTTCTCTCTTTTTCTTTCTCTCTCTTTTTCTTTCTCTCTCTTTTTCTTTCTCTCTCTTTTTCTTTCTCTCTCTTTCTCTCTCTTTTTCTTTCTCTCTTTCTCTCTCTTTCTCACTGTCGCACCCCACCCTCACCCCCAGTCTTCCGCGCCGCCCCTGCAAACGCACACCCCGAGCAGTCCTCCTTCCGCGCTCTGTAACCCGCGCCTCCCGCGTGCTCTGGTAATGATGACAAACGACGCTCTGCGCGTCACCTGCGCCCCCTGTCGCGACCTCCTCCCCTTCCCGCCGCGTCGCGCGGCGATCGCAGGAGGCCGTGCTTTATTAGGCGGGCAGGCGCTCATTTGTTTGGACGCCGAGCGCCTTCCGATGTCGCTTAAGCGCTCTTTCATTAGCCCCGCTGCTCCCAGAGCGCGCGCATTCCGAACCGCTCCACATTGGGACCAAATGACCGAATCGCGGCCGAAAACCTCGAATGATTCTCATTGGACCGGTTGTTTCCGAAAGACCACATTTCTGTCGCGTGTTCGGAGCGCGCACGTTGCTGGAAATCCACCCATCTACGGAGAAGGAGCATATTCGAAGTAATCAGAGAAGCACACCTGTTATGTTAAATTAATGACCAGGGGATGTGAAGCAGTTTCAGTCCAACAAAATTAAAACTGATTCTGAATAAACTGGTGGACTTAACTCGATTTCGAAAATACTGTATACGTGGCAGCTTTAAAATAAACGACTCAATTGACTATGAGATGAAAATGTTAGTTCTTTAATAATTTCTGTGAGTAGAAAAAAATAAGACTTATTTTATTCGTCTTTTTGGCAAGTGATCAGTAAAGGGTGAATTTTATTGAAGTGACATTATTTTCCTTTTCACATGAGAACAATAGCTTTTAGTGCAGACATTAATTTTGTTATTATGGAAGAAATTTCTCATTCTTATAAGTATTGTTTTTTTCACATTTTTCGTCGATTTCGACTTACAAGTCTTTTTTAACCTTTTCGTCATTTATGAAGCACTTTCGCTTTATATTTGTACTTCTAAAATGATTTTAATATAATTTTAATGGTACTTGCTTCACATAATATTTACGAGATGCAACAAATGTTTCCTCCAGAATTCTTGACTACCCTATTCAATCTCTTCGCTTAGAAATTGTAATGTCAGCCGTTGTATGTAATCGAAGGTTCTTGTGACACCTACCAGCGCCATCGTCAGTTAGGATGATTTCGGGTTATCTAAAGACAGAAATTTTCTGGTAAAGAATACCCCTAACCAAAAATTTGCAAACTAAGTTTGAACGAATGGAAGAAGCTTCGATTACATCAGTAACATATCCAACAGCTTGAGTTGTCCATCTGAACTGGTTTTGATCAAGTTTTTAACGTCATTTTTCTTTGCTTTAAGAGAATTTTAAAGACATTTTAAGAGCATTTTATTAATCATTTTTGGCGATGTTTTAGGTCATCGAGTTGATGGGTGATGGCAACCGTTGACATGATAATTAGGGATGAATGACTAGATGGGATAATAGGTGAGATGGGATATGTTATGAAGAATCATTCATGAACAAGCACATGATGAAAGCACCCTTTCGGAATTGAACTTCAGTTTTTGTCTCGGTGTATTTGGACTTCGTTCCAGGCTCCTGAACCATCGAGGATGCAGGCCGAGTTTAAGTACAAACTTCTACGTCAAGTGTTTGGAGGCTGGTGTTTACATATACAGTCCATAATGTACTAAAATGAAGAGAATAAACTTGGAAGTCCTTCGTGGCGATGGACGTTAATGATAAATGTAATATGTTTTTTTTGTACTTTTTGTACTATATATCTTTATAAAAGTTCTATGTACTTGTACATCAAACCTATTCTCCCTCAGCTCAGGAGGTGCGCGAATTCTCGGTCAACAGATGTTCCGTACATTGCTCTACCAACACAGATGGTCAAAATTATCTTCATAAACTTTTTGGGGGTTTTGGCCTCGTTTTCGTCCTTCGGCCACACCGTGCACCCATTCGGTGATTTCCAGGTGGCAGTCCCAGACATCGGCCGGAGATCGGAGGACTAGAGAGCAACGGGCCTTGTCCTCTGTTAAGGTCTCCGAGAATTCTTCGCTGGGTTGAGCGTGCTTCGTGTTAGTTTTCAAACGTACAATTGGAACAGGCTCTCTCATTATTTACAAAGTGTCACGAAACAGACGATGTTCTAAAGATTGAGTGTATCTGGTATTGAAGCGAGACATCACTTGTTTTGTGTTGTCACTGTATACTGGTCTCTCAGGTATACTGGTATCTCAAATTTGGATTTGAATACTACGCGCAATTTTATTAAAACTATTTAGGAGGAAAACATAAATTTCATCTGTGCTGCTAATTTCTATTATACGCACAAAATGACGGCCTATGGGCATGTGAGAGGTGTCTGTGTTAGATACATCGGGACTCGGAAAAAATGCAGACACAATGAAACAGTTTCCATTATGACTGAAAAATGTAAATATTTCATTGTGCTATTTGACATATTCTCACACTGCGCGTATGAATTCTCATACTCAGTAGGTCTCTGCTTACGACACAACTTGACGTTATGCAACAAGTACACACGTGTGCAGTTTCAGAACAGCCATTTTTTCGCTGTTCCAGGACGCCATTTTCCACATGCTCCAGGTATTACTTAAACTGCAGACCACTAGTTTTACAAAGATTTACAAAATACTTTTGAGCCCTATTTTAAGAAGGAGTTTACGGACAGTTTGTAGTATTAAAAGCTTAACATTTACGGCCTAGATAGGCTATAAAATAAACCTGTAATAATGCAACAACATAAATACCAATGTGACACGGATAACTAAAACAACGTGTGTTGCTCCTACAGCGCCTCCATATTATGTGTGATCAACTTCACCATCTTCTTAGTTTTATAATACGATCTTTGTGGTGATGGTATGAGGATTTCTTCATTATGAAGTAAATTACAAACTTAATTGTAGTGGGTTTGCAGTTCCCGTTTGAAAAATGCCCTGGTGTAAAATAAGATTAGAAACCTAGCATATGTGGGATATTGGGGTTTCACGTTTTGGAGATGATCGCATTTAGTGAAGAATTACCTACGAAAAACGTGGAAGAATCATATAGATATCTAATATGCCAGTTTCTATTGAAGAATTAGTCATATTTCGTTTAAACCACGTAACAATCATTTAGTTGCTGGAATATTAATTTTTTGCGCATCAATGGGTGTTGACTTTTTAACATTTCATGCCCCAGATCATAGAACTTACTTAATGCTAACCGAAAAACTATGAACAGTGACCCCAGAACGTTGCACAACAAATTGAGTATGTTTCGAATGAACAGGCCTGTCACGAGTGCGGTATATGAGCGTGTACGAGCTGTACATTTTGAGTTCGCATACATCCGATTACCAGAAATTGGACTGGATTGATATTAAAAGCACCACAAAATACCCGTTACTAAAAACATTTTTCCATGAAAATTAAAGAATATTACTTTGAATTTCCATAATTTTCTGTAGCGTGATACGTTTACGCTTTTAGAATCCCTCATTGTTACTACTACAGAAAAACAGCAAGCATCCCCTTACACTTCGGTCTTCATACTTGCGAGAAAACACGCATGGGATGCTTCAGTTCATTTGCGTCGCAACTCGTCATATCGAGCCGGCGGTGCAGCCGACAGCAAAATGACGTCACGCATGAGAAATTCTGCGCTCCCCTCAGCAGTGTCCGCCTAACGAAGCATAAATCCACCCCTCGACTTGAGTAACGGTTCGGGCAGCACGCAGCTATCTGTCACTATTGCGAAAGACGGGCCCAAATTACACGCAACTTCAAATTACACTTTCCCCTCGCCACCCACCCCCCTTCGCTACAGCATTTCAAACATTTTCTCCTCTTAGAGATGTGAATCTTTCTGCTTCATTTATACGCAAAAAAGAATTCACAGATTTTAATCCTTAATATGTAAATGCCGAAATTGTTTCCCGAAATGCGATTAGAGAATTGGAACTTAAATGATTTCTGGGGGTAATGCTTATCTCTTTGAAGTATCTACCCCTGGTGCATTTCTCGGCGTCTTTTGAGGAGGAATCGGGCGTAGGGGCTGCTGGGAAGATGGCTTCCCCCTTGCTGACCCCGCGTTCCGGACTTTTTCTCGTTTTCCCTCCCCTCGTCTCCCCCGAAGGAAAGACGCCGCCCTTTTCTCCCTCCCTCTGTTCCTCTCTTCCTCTCCCCTCCCACACACCCCCCTCGCCTTCGCTCGTGAGATGACCCGCTTCGCGACTGCCGCTGCGCCCCTTGCTGGTCCCGCGTGCCCGGGTCATCCGTCATTGTTAACTGCTGGTTATCGGTAATCCGGGATTGTCGCTGCCTCGGTCGACATGCGGGGGTCGTTCCGTTGTGGAGACGCCTCCGCTAGAATGCCAATCCTCGCCGCCCGCCGGCCCGGGCCCGCTCCGCGGAAGCTCATCCGGTGCTCGGCGCTGTGTTCGGGCTGTCTCCGGGCTTTATTGGCGCTTATGTGGCGAGCGCCGAGAAGTTGCGGTTCTTTCTTTCTGATGAATGGGTGGATTATTTGAAGTGTACATAGTTGCTCAATTTTCAAGCAACGTATAGTATTTATGTGATCTCCGTCAAAAAGCTTCACACACACTAATTTCCACTAAATTAATTTTCAAATTACAATTTAATGTATATAATATAAACATAGAAGAATGTTAATGGTAATGGGAATGACAGGTAATTCAAGAACTAGAATGTGTCACTACGAAGAAATAGCATTATTTTGAAATAAAAAATTGGTAATATATGTAAGAATCCGTGTTTATTATAATGAATATTTATTATCAATTTTGTACACTTGTCATGAAATGATAGAACTTCGAAGAAGACACTTTTGAGAAATTTAATTCACACATTAATCCGCAAATTGACTTCATAAGTAGTTGTAATCAGACAGGAAGTTCACTCGCTCTTATTCATTAGTTTGGTGACAATTGGGAGCTGGGCTATGTTTGAATGAAGATAAAGAATTTAGATATATGATTGTATCAATACCATACCTGCATTATACGAGGAAATTTCCGCGATTACAAAAAGACATGACTTCCTATTACAAGTGTAACATTTATGTCATTATTTACTTGTGGAGATTTCTCTACAAATTCGTTGTTGAAACTTCGCTTGCATTGAGACAGGTCTGCGATGAGATCACGGTTTATAATTCAAGCAATGTTTGAGTCTAAAGGTATAATTGTGATTTGTATTAGCGAGAAACCTATAAAATGTTTAATGAGGTTTTCTACGTCCTGTTATACGAGTATGTGTGACGGTTATGGCTCAACATGAGATCTTTGAGGGTGCTCATGAAGATAACGTATTCAGGTACGTAATATGTGTTACGACATGAGTACCTACTACTCGTATTTTGTGGATTTTCCAGATTCTACTTCCCATAATTTTGCCTTTAGAAAGGGTCTGTATAAGTATCCTCGCATTATGCCGCGAAGGAAATGTTAGCTATCCAATCAGATTCCAGTAGTTTTCGCTAAGAAAATTCTGACTGTCTACGATTTTGATTGATTCAATCGATTGATTGATTGATTCATTCATTCATTAATTCATTATTCATTTCTTTCTATCTCTATGCACAATGTAAGGTAAGCTTTAGTCTCGTGACTTATTGTATAGTACTGAAGTGAATTACTAAAACAAGGTTTGTATATTTCGTCCAGTTCCTTTATTTTATTATATCAATATTATTAAACTCTTTAAAATTCAATGAAACTTGTTATTAATTTTAACTCCATTATAAAGATACAGTAAAAAAGTTAATTGAATTTCACAGGTATTAAAGTTTGAAACTAAAAAAAATTAGGTCGCAGACAATATATTGCTAATATAAAAGCAGTCAATCAACCTTGTACGCTACAATATTTTGTCATGTCAGATATTTTTTACATTTCTTGGTAGTCAGAAAATACGATTTTTCTAAATATTAGATTTATCAGATAACATTAATTAAATCTCAGTATTCAGCAAAAGTTTAAAAGAATGATTCCGCGTTTGACCCTAACAGTCACTTGGATTAACACATTTATCATTAATATTTCACTATATTAAATCGAATTAACACCTAGATACGAAAATGTTTTTCGTTCATATCCTGCCGATTTGCATTGCCCATAAATAACACTGGCATCTTCTATTTTATTTTATATACTTCAAATAAGAAAAACGATGTTACTCAAAGAATTACTACAATGCAATAATACAATTCCACGTTTCATCACCCAGTCTCCTCTCTCTCGTTCTCTCTCTACGCCACAAAATTTACACCTTGCATCGATACGTTGCTGCAAAGGTACTCCCCGTGCATTTTGCAAAGTACTATTACAACATGGACGGTACGCATTGCAAATCTTCTCCCACTCCCTCCCGCCTCCATCTCGGCGCCATCTCGTCCATCCGAGATGCGGACGGGAGGAATAAATCGTGGTCCCTGCTGCATTAGTGATGGCAGCTTCTCCACGAGGCGATTTCTCTAATGGCGGCCGGTCGCCTCTCGACTGTTCTGCTAGTTGCATGAAGACTCCGCTTGATGGAAGTCGCGTCGTAAAGGCTGACCGGTGGTGCGGAGATATATATGGCCCGGCCGATGGTTATCATGAAATGTTAACCGGCGGGCCACTATAAAGCGCGCGGGGCGCAATCTGGGGGACTCCACTCAACGGAAGTGCTCTCTTGCCCGCGCCCATGCAGGTGACGGAATCTTCGATTCGAGCAGTCGATGGGCCATTCCCTCCGACGAGGAAAATCTTCGGACACTCCAACTAATACTACTACAGCCGCTGTTTATTTCGGTTGTACACGTGTAATTTCCAGTTCTAGTCTTTCCTTGCAAAATTTTGAATTATTGCAAGGGTCAGTAATTTTATAGAATGCAATTTACCTCTTTTGGGGTTCTTTATTTCCGTTTCTGGAACAACCACGTTGTGCTCTTTCTGCTTAAAACAACGTACGACTAGCGGTTTATTCCTGACGTCTGATGACAACATGGACGGTTCTTTCCTTGGTTCCAATCAATTTTGTTTAAAACGGTTCGATAATTTGTGATTGGATGTTTCATAGAGGTGTGCACTTCTCGCGCATTGCCCTATTGCATTCTTAATCACGGCGACGGGCAAGGCAGTGGGTAGCGCGGATTCAAAATCCAAGCGGTAGGATGTAGTCGCCATAGCAAGCGATTACACTACGAGTTACCTCATTGCCCAAAAATTGTGTTGTAACTTTTCTGTACTCAGATTATTGCGTCCTGAAGACTTCTACACCTCGATTTTTTTCTTTTTCTGTCGAGATTCAGAACGTAGAGGTGCCAGTGTATCTTGTCTGAACTCGAAAAAATGATTATATTGTGTGTTCATGTATCTGCTTGATTGGTCTTTTTTTCGACCTAACTTTATTTTTTTATTAGCACATTTTTGCGTATTTGCATTCTCTTAATATTTTTTCATTTAGGAAATTATATAAAGGATTTTTAGAGACTAATAGGTTCTACCTGTTCGAGTTTGTTCAGTCCAAGATTTAAATCTGTTTACTGTAGAGATGAGAGAAGAATGGATCATATCACTTTACAAGTTTATTTACTGGATGAACGAAGACAGAAGTAAAATACTATTAGTATAAAATTTCTGAAACTTATTGAAGGAATTAAATAAGATTGTTTTAGAAGAGATATTAGAGAACAATTACAAATAAGATACATCAGTGAATTCAGTCAATGAATAATACACAAAACCCATTAGAGAAGTAACAAATAAAATCAGATATCATAAACAATAGTAAGGAAAATGTTGACAAATCAGGGAAAAGCTACAAAAACTAATTTTATCTTGCGCGTAGCCTGCAACGGTTCAGATGTGATTGACACAGAAGAGAGAGGCAAATTTGAGCATATTAATGGAATAAAAATAAAACATACCAGTTCCCGAATAAAAAGGCTTGGCGTGATGGTTACTCAGTGATCATTTTCACAATTGCATTATTAACTGTTGCATGTATTACGTTTTGCTTTCGCGCTTATTTCGTACTATGGACTCGTAGTAAGGAGGACGAATTGTTTCCGCTACAGCGGTAAAGTGGCGATATTTCGTATCGTATTGAGAGGCCCTGATATCGAAAAAGTGACAAATCTTGTTCCTGTATGTAGTAAATTACTTACGTCATGTAGTCAGAATCGACGTTTTTTGTGGGACGTTGACGTCTCAAAATTGGTTTACGGCAAAACGTCTGTCAGTGGTCAGTGCTAGCACTTAAATCTTTTAGATACTTATCTTCAAAACTGGTATTTCCCGAACGATCTTGCGAAAGGCCCTGCAAATTTTAAACGGATATTTTAATTTTGGGGATACTTTCCATGCAGCCTCAACAAGCCAAGCCTCAACAAGACAAGCCTCAACGTTTTCTTAACAGCGGCTTCAAATTTTTGTATTTTTTTCCCCTCATAAGAACCATAGGAAGCTTAAAAATTACATAGGTCTAATTTTTATTGAAATCTCTGGATTTTCGAAACTTACAAAATAACGAGGAGCTCATGTTTATGTGTATGTGTGTGTGTAAAATTTTGCACAACGTAATGCTATATTTGTTGCAAAAATCAAGCGTGTTTTGGTGTATTTCGACCAGAAATTTACACCAGTTGTGTCGAAAATATTAAATGGTACACTTCCAATATAAAAGCAACCTACATTATATTAAAATGAACATGTCTTGCAAAACGGAAAGCAAAAAGGAGTTTTGCTAATTGTTGTTATACTTTAAAGGGTCTTTATTAGTTAAATGCATTTTCATTTATGGTCATCCTTATATTTTTCTTTATTTTACTTAAGAAGAAGTACTTCAGCATGTGAGTGCAGGCGACTGAAATTGAAATTCTTTCGTTGGGATCCGTGTTAAGTTTATGACTTCGTCCAGGTTTGACAACCTCTTAGAACTACTTGACCTCAGCAGTGCTGCTGCAGCTTAGTATCGACAGTTATTCTGTCGCCAGCCATCTATTCACTCTCGACTAATTGTAAGGCGGCGAGGGACCTGGCTTTACGGAGAGGTGTTCGCCTCGCCCTTCGATGAGTGGCCATTCGGAGTTATCGCAGTGATGTCTTACATACTTTCGAAAGCTGTATTTTAACACATGTAAATGCTTAAGCTTTTTTACTTTTAGAAAAAGAAGGTTTTCCATAAAGTTCGATGGAGTTTAGTGAATTAAGATTGAGAGTACAACTCATTACTTAATGGAAAAATACTAAATACACAATATGTCATAACATGTGTTCTTCTTAATAACAGTAATAAATAATTTCTTTACCATTTTTGCCTTAGAAGTATTGTTTTCAGTACAGTGTTTTTCCCTAATATTTCGATTTCATTACACTTGTTCATCAGCGCAATTTTATGTATATGTGGGAATTCATTAGCTATATTTATAAAAAAGCGAGTTCACTGCAATACTGTCGTAATTTGCTCCCAATTCTATCACGCTTCACAAGCGACCAAATTTTTTTCTTCTTTGAATAAAAAGTAGATTTTTTTCTTCGGCAATACTATACTTGAACTGTCAGAGCTTGAACTCAATAAAAGCACACTCTTCTGGACATTGTATAAGAAAAGAAATCGGCCAGAAACTGCAGAAATAAAGCGTTTTTGAGCTAAATGACGTTACAAACAATTATTATTCACATTGAGGAGAAATTGATATCTTTTTACACCAGAAATAACGCATTCCGATTTTTTTAATAGCATATTTTCATGAGAAATATACTTTGTAGTTACGCTTTTATTTAATTACGCAGTATAAATAGCGTAAAATAACTCCTTTTTCACTAACTAGCGAGGTATTTGGGTGATGCTGCATCACTACAAGTACGTCGCTACTGTGGACGGGCAGTCCGTGTCGGAGCGCTCAGACTGCTCGCCTTGCAATGGTGGGAAGGGGTTGCCATTCCCGATGAAAGTGAAATTTTGGATGTAAAAAGCGGGTTTGCGGCAGCATTTCTCGGGAATCTCATATTTCCTTGCCTCTCACTCCACTATCTTCCCCCTCTTCGTGGTCATTACTCTTATTATTATTAGAAAATAATGATTTACAGGGACAACCGTGTTGAGATTTCTGGTTTTGAACCTACCGTTACATCGATCTCTCCCCGAAAATGGTTACCATACGATAAATAACAGGCGTGGTCACATATCGCGCTACTACCTCGTAACCACAGCCACTCGTGACCATCTAAAGCTAGGCGCTCCGATTTCTCTTCGCTGCAGAGGGTAGTCATACTGCAGCGCAGAAGTCAGCCAACAGTCAACCATTCCGAGAAGTTACTTCAAGAAATTTCGAAAATAAATGTTTAAATTTGAATATGGTACCAAAATTTGTAAAATATTTTGGAAGAGTATTATTTCAAACCAGGATGTCAGGTTAATTCACTTGTTTTACAAGTGCATACAAATCTTGTCTTTTTAAATGTTATAACTTAAAAAATTAGACCATTTTGCGGTGTGTTCAATATTGTATATTAGAATTAAAACGATAGCTTAAATAACAATAAGAGCAAGATATGTAATTTTTTCTAATTCAAAGATAGTATGCAACTTTTTGTGCTACTGATAGACTGGAGGTGTTTGGTCAGAGGTTAACTGACCGAGCTGCTTAATTACTTTCTCTCAAACTTCGTTGATTATTGTCAACTCTCCATTGGTTCGTAGCTAATCATTAATCAAAGATCCGGAGAATTATTTTTTCACTTACAACTGACAAATTTCGCAAGTTGATGCTTGTACTTACTCTGAATACCATTATGACAATACACTCCACAGCTCCCTAGAACGCTATTTTACATTTTAGTTACAATTATTTTACATTTTACAAATAACAGAGTACAATTTAGTAATTTCTAGTAATGGTCCAACACCATATTTTTGGAGATTTTATTAAACTACGAAGAAGTCATAATGGAATTTCTGGGATATCCAATAAAATTGATTTTTTTACCCACGATCTGATTTGGGTCATATCATTACAAGAACTATTGTGGATTTTTAATTTTTATTACATTTTACATCTTTGCAGTTGAAACTCAAAACTGTTGGTAGTTAAAATGATTTGACGTATTTAATTTTTTTATAGAATTATTTTTGTCAATTTTGTTACAATGAATACAATACAACCTTGACAATTACTAACTTTAAATATACTTTAATTAGTTTTGACAGCCATTTTATGATGTCGGTTTCTTTGTACATATCAATATCTTCTTTTCATTTTGACCTATACTCCTTTCGAAATGTTAGAGAGTAAACAATAAATTATGTTTGCCTTTGGTTATCTCATGAAATGAATTTGTTGATTACATTAAAGTAGGTACTCTTAAAATGCCCGCCGATTCCGATATTCTGGGAACAAAACAACATTATTACAACAACAACGATATTAAAGAAAATATATTTTCATGATACATAAAAGTGAAAATTTGAAATGAAAAATGTAAAATGTATCCTCCCATCCATTAGGAAACTTTGCAAATCCTAGGGAGTGGGAATGCAATAAAAGATTGCCCCTTCCTCAAGCTCTCTAAGGAGTTCTCAACCTTTTCTTTAGGTGTATAAATGTAACTTCACTATCTGTGCTCGTTTTCCAGAACAAAGGTGGTTCAGGACATCAACTTAACACTGCAGTTCCTCTGACCTTGAGTTCGAGTCCCGACGGAGACAGGATTTTCAGCATTAGCTAAATAGAGGGATCGAATTCATCCGCTGTCTGGAGGAGAATTCCGGCCGCCGGCTACTCTGATTGATAGTTTCCCGTGGTTTCTCCGATCAACTCCAGGCAAATGCAGGAGCAATACTCTAACAAATGGGCCTAGGACCACGCGCGACATTTCCTTCCCCTTGCATTGTCTCTCCTCCCCCTTACATTCACACAGTTACACTTACATTCACTACGCTACCACACATGTTGGTATACCAGTATGGACCCTAGAGATAGTCACGGATGGGGTGGTAGGTACGCGGTTGGGGAAAAATCTCCGCAGGCTTTTATTACATTGGAGCTAATATTTTCTTATCAATTTTTTCCAAAACTCTCGTTCCCACACGTATTCGTAATTCAACTTGTATATGGTTTAGGGTAAAGACCCCATAATTTATGAAAATCTGCACAGAATACACTTCTCTTCATAGTACTTTACAGTTTTTAACTTTTTAACTAAATTAGTATATAAATAAATAAATAAAAGGTGATCTGAGGACTTCATAATCGGCAATAAACATTAGCCACTGAGCTCTTTAAACGAAATAAATTGTCTTTTTCTTCCACGCTACAATTACAAGCATCAGCAGCTATAAAACAACCATGCCTTAGGCAGGATTCGAACTCTCAACCATATCGACCAACGGTTGCTGCCGTGGTGACCGTCCTATTCAGCTGGCTATTCCGTATAGGCATCTCCGCACGCTCCAATATACAACGGTTATTCAGATGCGTGGTTATTCCGTACGTGTATACAGACGGGCTCAAGGTCCACGGAGAAAACATCGGCGTCTCCGCCCTCAATATGTAACCCTGGCTGGCGGCCTCATTCTGTTCCATCACTCGCAGGAAGCAACCCGATCGAGGGCGGATAAACCCCTTGACAAAAGAAGAGCCAAGCCACCGCGCGCCGCCCGAGAGAGGTCGACGCCATCTCCTTCACCCCCTCACCCCCTTCCCCCTCACCCCCACCCCCGCCGCGCCATCCGCCGCCGGGATGGCTTAAAGGTGATGTCCCGTACGCGAGGTCTGTGAGCTTTCGCTTGCACCGCGAGGGTTGAATAGAGCAAGAGCCGGCCTGTAGTCTGGGAAATTTAAACAGCGGAGAGGGTTGTCGTGTTTGCCAACTTTCTAATTGATAATTTGACGCGCAGTTGTCTACAATTTTAGCACTTTGTGTTTTAGTGTCTCAAACTCTGACATGGTGTGCGCATCGGTTGAGAGAAGTTGGTGTAAGCTGTGGTGTTGAATGATGGTAATGCAGATGGAACGTACGTGAAATGTATGAATTAAAAACATTTGGATAGACATTTATTATTTCCGCTTGTAGGTTTATGCAACCTGGTGGCGGAACACTAAACTTTACGTATTATAAGTAGGAATTAAAACAATGTAACATAAAATTCTTTTAGGACAATAATAATAAGATAACAATGATAAAAATAAAGGACATTAATAACAATAAACGCATTAATTCTACATTTATGGCGGTCCTGTACAGATAATTTAGACTAACAAATATACGAGTTTTTATGCACTGCACTCCACTTCACTTCACTTCTCTTTCTACTTCTGTATTGCACTACACTTCACAACACGTCACCACACTTCAATACGAATACTATAATGCAATACATTTAATAATCATCACAGTACTAATAATGGTAACAATAATTATTAATAATAATAATTAAATAACCATTTTAATAAACCTAAGTTACTAACTAATAAAATTTACAAATATCATTAGTTAGTTTACTTTCAAATCTTTGAACACCTAGAGGAAAGGTTTCCTAGGCTGTCGCAGGTAACTTACACCAGCCCATTATTGTTCCATTTGTAAAAGAACATTGTTCTACATCTGTTCTCTGTGGCATGAACTGAATTTTGTGCTTGTGATCCCTTGTACTAAAGCACGTGGGTCTACTGAGCCGGATGTGGATTTCTTTCCAAGCTGGGTAACCGGCATACGCTTTGTACAAAGCACAAAGTCTTCCCTTAGCCCTCCTGATTTCTAGTGATGCCCACTCTATTTTCTTCCTATTGCTTCTGAAAATAAGTTTACATGCCCTTCTCAGTACTCTATTCAAATATTCCTTTTGTGAGTTTCTATAAGGGTCTCAACAAACCAATTTGTAGATATGACTAGTGAAAAGAACGAAATATTGCTCTTTAGTGTCAATGGATATTGACAGAAATACATATTTCTCAGACTCTAACTTGTTACTTAATTTGACAGAATTCTGTCGTTCGTAGCTACACTGTTGCTACTTCACTATATTTAGACGACGCACTTGACGCACAAAACTGTTAGCATGGTGGATCATTTTCGTTTGTTCAACCATAACATCGTGATATATTTACTAATTTCGTTAATATTCTCTTGAAAAATATAAACAGTGTATGCTTCTAAAGTTAATGATTAACTGCCAGAATGTACTCATACAATAATTATAATAAAGTGATTCAATACGTTCTAGTTGTTTCATTTTGCGTTTCATTTGTTTCCTTTTCATATAGTTTTATTGGGTTTACCAATTTAAATCCCTAACAAAACAATGATTTTCAAAGTAGGTAGGACTACTTCTTGACATTGATAACGAAACTTGACAACTATGTGCACATATCTTCTCTCTGTAATCTCTCTTGTTTGTGTGTGGTACGTGTTATTAGCGTGGTTACTTGTGTGGTGCTTCGTTAATTTGTTAGACTCAAGGAACTTCAACTTGCCCTACAGAAACTATTTTGTTTAGTTAGTTAACGGTTTATTTTATGTGGCGACACTGATGCCATCAGGCCCGCTCTTCCGTCCGACTCCGCAAATTTCGCTATCATCATCATCTTTCATCATCTAGCGGAGAAAAAAGGTATTACTCAGGCCACGAAATAGGCGGTTTTCAATTTTGCTCAGAGGCTTCATTTAAGCTTGAGGTACATTTACATGCAGTAAATGTACAACATGGGACATCCAGCTTTATTTCACCTCCCAGAGAAAGTTTTTCGCTTAAAAAGCTACGGCTTCGCTGAGATTTGAACTCGCAAACTTGGGTATATCATCTTGGTGCTCTACACGTTATACCCCATCCGCAGAAAATCACGTTGTTTTCAAGGTTTATATTAAAATGTAATTTTTAAATAATATATTATTTTATTTGCTATGCCATGATCAGCAATGATGAAAATGTTAAGCACATTACTTTATAATGGTTATGTCGAAGATCTTTAAGACATTACAAAACCTTCACTCTGTATTTCTAATTTATCGTCCCCAAGCATCGGCGACAGAAACGTCTAATGCAGTTTCCCTCCTTCGCAAACGATCAGCACGAATCAACACCACTGGAACATCCCTCCATCAACTATACTTCACCTACCAAACTCATATTTTCCCTCTCTCCCTCTCTCTCCCTCTCTCTCCCTCTCTCTCTCCCTCTCTCTCCCCCTCTCTCTCCCCCTCTCTCTCCCTCTCTCTCCATCTCTCTTCACTCTCTCTTTCTTTCTCTATGTCTCTCTGTCTCTATCTATCTCTTTCTCTCTCTATTTCTCTCTCTTTCTCTTTCTTTCTTTCTCTCTCCCTTTCTCTCTCTCTCTCTCCTTTATAGACATCTAACATCACATTTATACTCATACTGTGTGTATTCATATGGTCATCGGACCAGGACCCGCAACACATACAAGTTTTACGCTGTATTATTTTCCTAGTTTCTTGTTTTATTACTCTTTTCCTAACAGTAATATGCGGTACATCTAAATGCACGACGTTTGTAGGTACCGAAGACTGTTATAACATCGAACTGCACTCACTCACACAAACACAATCACACACATACATACAGATTTAAATCCATATCATGTTATTCAGACGATCGTCCATTTAAGATATGCTACATTTACACGAATATGATATTTTCCTATTCACTTATTACCACCCTTTCCTTGCGAGTCCCAGCAGTGGCAGGATTTTCGACGCTAGCTACGTAGCTAGGTCGAATTCAGGAGCAGCCTGGAGTCTACTGTACCACACTTGTGGTAGTGTCCACTCTTGTCTGTGGTCTACACTAGACATGTCTGGAGATCAACCGGAAGCTTGGAGCTTGTACCGGTTGGGACGGCGCTAGGCTGGTGCGGAAGATTTCCGGATGCCCACGTAGATTGGCGCCTGATCTCGCCAGCCAGCTGGGAAGATCACCATCACGTCTCGCGATAAAATATATGCACTACTCTTACGGGACTAATAACATTAGCAGTTGACGAGCTCGGAATCACTAATCAATCAATCTTAATACAGCATTCCGAACTAATTCGGGGCGTGGTCTGTTCGGATTATGCAAAAAAATGTACCGTGAATATGCAAATACATCTGTAGGATTTTCAGACAAAATGCAACGTAGTGAGCTATGTGAGAAAAAGGCAACGTCGCTTAGCGACATGACGTAGTGTTGCGAATAACAGAGAGCAGTACGTACGTAACCGATCGATTGCGGTAGTGGCTGCTACATTGTTTAAAAGAGTTGAAGCACAGTTTGTGTCGCTACTGTTAACGGGTATTCTACGTACCGTATTCAGCATTGGGTTGACCTACAGTATGTTCATACTTTTTCGTTCATAAATTAAATTACAAATTAGGTATGTTTTTCACCATCTCGAAGTTTGTTAGGATTATCCGAAGTTTCGGATTTGGGGGGCTCGGATTAGCGGGCTCCTACTGTGGACAAAAGTATTAAATCCATGACTTTGTCAACCGTGTACTTTGGACCACAGTCTGCGCCCGCTTGCAGCCACTCGCGGCCGCGATGTTCCCGCTTAAAGCGATAGCCCGCGCCGCCCCCGCGCCGCGCTCACCTCGCCACGTGGCGACAATTCGCCGCTGAATCGCCCATCGTCGCCCGCGGCACGCGGCGGGGCCGGGGGCGACGCTCCGAGATCTGCGTCGCGCTGCCGCGTGCGTAGCAATGCGTGAGGAAGCGGAAGAGGGCGGAGGGAGCACGCATAGACACGCGTTATACACAATTTACGCGCTCGCGATCTTAAGAGGCCCTCCACGTCTGCGCGGCCGCGCTGCTGCAGTTATGGAGCACTCCGCCCGCCCGCCCGCCCGCCCGCCCGCCCGTTCGCTCGCCCGTCCGCCCACGCTCGCGTGCGGGCTGCAGGCTGCGGCTGCGGGGTGCTCTGGTGGCTGGGAAAGGGGGGATGAAGAGAGTTGACCGGAGCGGGGGTTGAGCGGAGGCGAAAAAGGATGGGGTGACGGAACGGGTAAGAGGTGGGTGCGAGGTGAGGCGGTGGAAGGGCGGGGGCATGGCGGAAGCTGGGCGGGGGCAGGGCGGAGTAGGGCGGGGCAGGGCGGAGACTGGGCGGGGGCAGGGCGGAGGACTGGGCGGGGGCAGGGCGGGGGCAGGGCGGGGGCAGGGCGGGGGCAGGGCGGGGGCAGGGCGGGGCAGGGCGGGGGCAGGGCGGGGGCAGGGCGGGGGCAGGGCGGGGGCAGGTGGTTGGATGTCGGGGGTAGGGCGGGGAGGCGGGGTAGGGCGGGGGAAGGGCGGGGGCAGGGCGGGGACAGGGTGGAAGCCCGGTATGGATAAGGCGGTGGCATGTAACGGGACCGTCATGGGCATAGGGTAGGGTGTGGTATGTGAACTACAGTGAACGAAGTGGCACTTTTCTTCTCCAGCTTTTGCGTTTTAAAAACGTTCTGCTGTAGCTTTTGCGTTGTAAGGAAAGGATCTGCTCCAGCTTTGAAGTTCTAAGGAAAACTACCGGTCGAAGCAGCCGACCACTGGAGTACTGCTGAAGATACGGTCTGAATTCGATCTTACTGTGAAGCTAGTGTCAAAAAACCGTAGGTATTCACACCATGCGACCTCCGGACCAGAAACGTGCAGTAGTAACAATATTGTTGCTACTAGGCAGCTTAGTTGTTAAAGTGGGAATGACGGAGTGTTGATGAGGAGATGGGAGGCAGTCCTCGCTTTAGAGAGGGAGGGGGTGTTGAGGGAAGAGGAGGGAAGCGAGGGAGAAAGGCGAGAAAAGAATGGTATGGAAGAGAAAATGTGGATGATGAGGAGGGTTGGGAGGGAATGGAAGACGGAGAAGCGAGTGGGGAGGATAGGACATGGAGGAGGGGTAAGGCAAGGACAGGGAAGAATGGGGAGGGGGAAGTGAACGCCACGTGTAGTTGGTGCGAGGGCGCGGAGGGGACCAAGGTTGGCGTGAAGCGCGTGCGACTGAGGGGGATATGAATAAAAATGAGCTCTTACTACTTTCTCGAGTTTTCAAAGCAATTGCTTCAAACAATATGAATAAAGACATGAGTAATTGCTCTTATTTTGAACAATTTCTTCATTGGTGAGTAAATGCTCGGCCGAGAAGCAATTGCATACTTTTTTTAAGAATAAAATCGAGAATTTGCTTCTAGTGCGAAGTATTTACTTCGAAGTTTCGGAGAAACTTCTACAGATGACTCATATCGTTTTGAATGGATACTAGAGAGGTTATGCACGACTAATATGTGCTGGTTGTGAAATTTTAGGTAATGAGAGTTTTAGGAGTGAATGAATGATGGAAGATTTCTTACGATTTCACCAACAATGCACGACAACTATATCCTGACGGTTGACACCATCAGGAACAAGCACGCGTCGCCATGATGGAAAGACCCTTCGCGATGCGTCATGCGAGACGTGCAGTAGTGTGAACAATCAAAACAGTCGAAGATCGACCAATCGCAACACATCAGTTAGTCAGCAGTTACTCAGAGAGAAGTAAATGTTTCACGAAACTTGTTATTCATATGAAAAGGAGCAATTTGCTTACGAGGAGTAGTAGTTCCTACTTGTACTCGTGAGCAATTGCTCTGGAGTACGTCCTCATTTTATTCATATCACCCAGAGTGTCAGGGACCAACGCTCTCCGTGCACACGTTCCGTATGAGTGGAAAATGTGTCCTCATCCTGCTGATGTTCAGGGAATTTGGTATTCTATGAGGATGTGTATCACGAAAAATATTCTTGCTGGTACGCGATCGCGTTAGAACATCAATTTGCTTACCACAACACAACTCTTGGACAGGAAATGATCATGTTTGAACTGGTTATGACACGTTTCTGGTTATGACATTACTATATAATATTTACGGTCAGATGTTTTGTGCAAAAATACAAATATTTAAAACCATTTAAAAACAAAAATTTAAAAAGAAATTCGAATATTTATTCTCCTTCCCTTCATTTCCTGATCCTCCTCCTTAGACTTTTTCCCTTTTTTTCCTCCTGCATCGATCTTCTTCCTTCTGCCTACCTTCTTCTCCTTCTTCAACGTCTTCTCCTCGTCGCAACGTCTTCCTTATCCCTCACCGCGCATTATTCTCTACCTCCTCTTTCTTCTTCTCTTCATTTTTCTTCTTTTCCTCCTTTTCTTCTACTTCCCCCGCTCATCTTTTCGGGTACTCCTTTTCCCTTCCCTCTTTTTATTGCTCTTTTCCTCCACCTTCTTTTCTTCTAATGAAAATGATTGAATGACGTGAATGGCTAGATGCGACGGATTGATTAGATGCGACAGGAATTGCTGGATGTTGCAAGAATGACTAGATCGGATTAGAATGGTTGGATGCGACCGAAATGACTAGATGCGACGGTAATGGCGGCTAGCGACTGGAATGGCTAGATGTGACGGAATGGTTGGAAGAGACGGAAATGGCAGAAAGCAACGAGCTGGTTTGTTAGTACCTTATTTTAGGTGGCCGGACTTTGAATTGATGCCTTATTTTACGTGGCGAGACTCAGGCCATGAGGCCTGCTCTTCCGTCTGACCACGCAAATTTCGCTACACTCCTTAGCGCGGGAAGAAGGTATTACTGAGGCGACGAAACCGGCGATTTGAATTTAGCTCAGAGGCTTCATTTAGGCTTGAGGATCTTTTACATCCAAGTAAATGTACTAACATGGGACAGCCGGCTTGACTTCCCCTCCGAAGAAAGCCGTACGAAGGATTTTTTCGCCCCTAAAAATCCACGGGTCGTTCGATCGGGTTTGAACCCGGGAACTTGGGTACAGCAGTTACCGTTACGCTAATCACTACACCATCGGTGCCCTAAACTCGGTCCATTACGTTGCTCTTCAGTCTGACCACGCAATTTCGCTTCGTCCTTTCACCATTTAGCGAAGAAAGAAGGTATTACTCGTTCGACAAAACAGACAATTTTGAATTTGGCTCCGAGGCTTCATTTAGGCGTAAGGTTATTTTACATGCAGTAAATCTACAACGTGGGTTAGCTGGCTTTACTTCCCCTCCGGAGGAAGGCGTATGAAGGATTTTTAGCCCTTAAAAATTCACGGCTTCGATCGGGTTAGAACACGCAAACTTCGGTATAACAGTCCGATACGCTAACCACCGAGCGCTATACTTCGGATTTTATAACGTGGCGCGTCAAGGCCTGTCTTCACGTTGGAATATGTCACGGCTTTTTTTTTTTAATTTTTTAAAATTTTTTATCATTTCGGTCGTGCCGCTAGATGTCACACAATCGCCACCGTATCAAGCGGTCCGCGATCATGCGACATCTAGCGGTATGACCGAGAAAGCAGCGAAAATTCGTAACATATTCCATCGGGAAGACAGGCCTTGACGCGTCATGTTATAAAAACCGAAGTATAACGCGTTATACCACCGTGGCCGCAAAAGACTGGTTGGAAACGACAGAAATGACAAGAAGCCATGTGAATGGCCGCGTACGTTAGAAATGCATATGGCAGAAATGACTGGATGTCACGGGAATGGTTTTGCATATGGTAGAAATGGCTGGTTGTCACACGAATGGCTGCATATGATAGGAATGGTTGGATGTAACGGGAACGGGCCAGAAACGCGCAGTGAGCCGGGAGAGCGAGATGCGAGTTGGGCATGGGGGTGTAGTTGTTCGAGCGGCAGGGAAACAAAACCGAGGCGGCTCGGCGCGGGATGTCGTGGGCGGCGAGGCGAGGCGAGGCGGGCCCCGCACCGGGAATCAATAGCGAATGTCGTAAAGAATGCGGGCACGTCCAGGCGACATCCATAATACAAAAGCGAGCGGGTGGGTAACCTATTTACTTGACAGACACCTGAGGCCGCGTGTGCGCGCGCGCGCCGCTGCCTTCGCTGCGCTGCTCTGCGCAACTCTGCGCTGTCACTGCGCCGCGCCGCCCCTGCACAGCCGCTGCGCGAATCTCCGCCGCCTTTCAAGCTCTGCAGCGCTCCACGTCTGGCACGGCAGTGGTCTCTAGAAACCTTGCAAGCGTTGATTTCTTACTTTCTCCCCTTCCTTCGTGAAAAGACAACGTATTCTAATCGTGCGCCGGAAAACTGCAATTTTTCTACAGAAAGACTGTGGGCAACGCTAGCACCTAAACCCCTTTGGCGATTTTCTCCCAAATTTATATTCCTCAATCGCTCTGAACGAACTCAAAAACCTGCAAGTTTCAACGAGTTTATTTTGATACTTGGAGGATCTTTACATGAAGCCTCAATATTTTCAAAATTTTCTCAAAAATTATTCCAAAGTTTTTGGGAATACTTTGCCCCCGAAAGTGTAAAGGATGTTTAAAAGAACTGCGCTGGTAACATTTTCGTTGAAACCCTAATTTTTCAAAATTTGCAAAAGTTCAAAATTGTTCAACATCTTCCTACAACTACAACATTGAAGAGAGATTTTTTCTCTTACTGACAACAGTATTGCAATGAGATCTTGAAACAAGGTTATGTATATTTTTTTGAAAATACGAGTATTTTTTGGTTTGCTTGAAGTAGGAAATGCTTAAACAATTATTTTCTAAAAAAGGCGCAATTTTTTCTTTAAATTTTCTCCTTGTATGTATACAGAACGGTGAAAAATTGGTGCTAGGTTATTTTCCCGCGAACTCTCGGAAATTTTAATAATGGCAAATAAATAACATTGTAAAACTACAGTATTGAAGATATTTTGTCTAAAAATAAATTTGTTATAAAATATTTGATCTGTAAAAATCGTCGTGAACATTTTTTTGAACGTGCAGTTATCGCGAAATTTTTGCTTGAAGTTAATGCAATTAATAAATATTTTTACGAAAACTGTTCCATATTTCTTTTAATTTTTCTTCGTAGATAGAACAAGGAAAGGTTAAAAAACATACAGGTTTCATTTTACTTGAACTCTGAATTTTTGAAAATTGCAAAAGTTAGAAATAAAGTGTGAAAATTTTGTAAATGCTATTGCAGTACCTGTAGTTTTCTTCGTTATTTTCAGTGATATTTAAGAAGTCATGACTCGCCATGTACTGGCTAGAAAATCGATTCTAGGTTGATTCCAAAACAAAATTTCAAGATCCTCATTTTCTTATTATAATTAGCCTGTGTTTTTCTTTGAACAGAACGCTTCATCAGAACGAAATGGTCTCAGTCTGTCTGTTAGGTGAAGAATTTTGTGTTCGGGATACAGTACCTTGGTATATTCATTTATTTTACTTGCAATTTTTATATTTCAACTTCTTTTAATTATCACTCTATTTTATGGAATATTCAACTAAATTTATTTAATCAATACTATAAAATTGTTTCAAAACTTGGAAGTCGAATAACTGATTTTGTACGTACATCTCCACAAAGATTTTACTATATTTCAAACTCTCAAAGCCGCCTTATTTTCGTGAACCCACCCCCACTTTCGTAATCACCGGATGCAACTATCGCCGCTCTCTTCTGCAACGTTCACAGCAGGGGGTGATATCGCCCACTTTGACAACCTATGGGTTAAATGACGTCCACAAAAACAAACATAAATTAATTCTCTATCGCTCCCTCCGGGCGCGTGCCGCCCCTCTCTTTCCTTGTTCTTTGCCGCCACCGGCCCCGGCTCCCCCGCCGCCCCTGCCCCCGCACACGCACCCGCCCCGCCGCTGCCGCCAAGGCCCCCGCCCCCGCCTTCGGCGTTTTGGAGGGGCGGGATGCGCCCGCATCGGTGCCGGGGGCGAGGGCGGGGCGGAGGCGCCGCCTGGCGATAAGAAGGCAAAGAAGGCGCCCGCTTGTTGGCGGCGTCGCGTCGCGTCGCGTCTCGACGGGCCGCACAAAAGCCGTCAGTCGCATCGCCGGCTGCCCCCATTGTCCCCGCGTAATTACCGATACCCGCGCTCGTGCGCCTCCCCGCCCGAGGACTGGCGCGCCTCCGCGGCGGCGACGGCGGCGGCGGCGGCGGCGACAGCTCAAAGGCGCCGGAAGAGTTGCGGGAGGGGGAACGGTTGCTGCGGGAGCAACCTGGACGTCAAAATAAAACTTTGTCACTAATTTTAACGTCTACTTCTCAGTTTGCTATTTATTTATTTTTCTTCTCTTCTTTTTCTCTTCTTACTCTGCCTCCTCCTCTCCTTGGATCTTCTCCTATTTTCTCTCTCAGTCCCACTCTCGTTCTTTCTTTACACGTCTGAAGTTTTTGTATTTATTTTTCTATTTCTTTTTATTTCTTCTTTCCATCTTCTTGTTACTCTTTTTCTTCAATTTTTTTCTTTTATTTCCTCTTCCATTTCTTCTGCTCTGCTCATTAGCGCAATTTGTCGCCCAAATACTGCGGGCACAACATATTATTTTGATGCCTATCCTTATACGTAGAAGTGAACAAATAATTTTACTTGTACACCACCTGGGGGGCGCACATTTCCACCTGGGAAATTCTTCGCGCTGAAGAGAAATTGACGTGAGAAGAGTGATTTCAAGAATGTTTGTGAAGTCACCTCTTAACGTATCCCATCTCACAATCAGTTTTTGCGAATGCACGGGTTGGCAAGTTTAAAGAGGGGGAGTGTAAAAGCGAAATTTTTAATCCCAAACCCGAAGAAACTGAAAGAGAAAAAAAGTTTATTCTTTAATTTAAAATTAAAATCTTAAAGCATAATTAAAAACCAGTGTGTATTCATTGATATAAAAGAATATGTCCTATATTCATTTTATATTCACTTCCGTGTAGTTTCAACTGTCACTTTAGTTATTTTAATGCAAGTCTATTAATATTTAGTTTTGAACTAGTAAGCAATATGGAGTATAAACTGTAATAACAATATACATTTATTCAGTTCACTAGTGCTAATGATTTTATTGGGAATTGGAAAATTATTTAGGTTTTTAGAAGGGGTTTTTACAAAGTGTAAACGGCTGAATTGTTCTGATTTTGTAAAAAACAATGAAAAAATACTGTTAAGATAAAACATTATTTATCTTCAATGCTTGGAAAAATTACTAGCGACCCTAAGAAGCTCATTATTGTGACCTGAAAGATAAACGACTTATAAGGATGTTTAACGTATATTTATGATTTTCCGGCGCTTTGTCGGACCCAAACGATGCATCGTTTGTACATGTTTAAAAACGTATATTTTATGAAACTTTGCCTACTAATTATAAAACTCCCAATTTTTGTTTCAAGAAATGCCCTCTGGAAATTATCATCACCAATTTTTTACGCACAAAAATAATACTTTTTGAAAAGAAAATTCGCAAGAAATTATTTCCTAATGGCAGTGGAATTTAGTTCATATTAATTAATTTAATATTGTAAAGATGTAATGTAGACTATACCCCTTTGTAAGGTAGTGATGATCAGCGTTTATAATTTAACAAAATTTTACAGTACGACTTTAAGTGAGATTTACCAAATTTTCCAAGAAAAAATTTGACATATAATTGCGTTTCCGGTAATAGCTTTAGAGGGACGAATATTTTTTGGGAGTAACTTGTTATAAAAAACAAACAAAACCAAAAGTAATTATTTTTATTTATCTCTGTAACATATTGTTTTTTGTCGGGTTATCTTGATATGAAGTTAGCAGGATTTGGATATCGGTATTGAATGAAAGCTTTGGATATCGGTATAGGATTTTCTTCCGTACGCAGCAACAAATAAGCGACAATTTTTTAGATTAATTTCTAATATTTTTGAAAGCGTCGCTACGCTAACTTCACGGAAATTTACGATGAGTTAGCACCAGCGGTCTTGAGCAAGGTGCCTGCGCGGGCCGTCGTTTGAGGGAGAAGGTGGTGTGGCGGGGATGGGCCGTGCCGGGGCGGGGCAGGGCAGGGCGGGGCGGAGTGAGGGAGTACCGGAGTGGGGCGGGACGGGTAGGGGCGGGGAAGGGCAGGGAGTAGCAGGGGTGGGCAGGGGTTGGGAAGGGCAGGGCGTGGCATGGGTGGGCAGGGGAGTGTTGGGTGGCAGGGCGGGGCAGGGCGGGGCAGGGCGGGGCAGGGCGGGGCAGGGCGGGGCAGGGCGGGGCAGGGCGGGGCAGGGCGGGGCAGGGCGGGGCAGGGCGGCGCCAAATCCGAGCTTTGGGCGCCGTCGCCGGATCGTCAATTGCGCGGGAGGACCTCGTGACCGGAATCCTCAGGCGCCTTGTTTTCCCCTCCGCGCCGCCTCCTGTATATTCCATACCGAGGGGGCGTTGCCACGCGCGGACGGCGCGGGAATATGGAAGCGGCTGCGCTCGCTCGCACGCGCGGGCGCCGCCAAGAAGTCAACACCCAGGGATGATGTGAGAGAAGTCAACCCCGAAGCACACAGGGAACGGGCAGGACAATGGAAGTTGCCGTACGGCAGACGGATGAACGGGATTGCAGGAAGCAACTGCGAGGATGACGATTTTTGAATTGGATTAAAATATCCGTGTTTGGCTATGCGTCCTCTGCCAGATGTTGCAAATCGCTACAGCACACCACAACACAGAATCATCTCGCAGATGAACTGTTAGAAGAGTACTCATTTTTGTCTGCGGGCTCGCTTTTGTTGTAGAAAGAAAATGAATATTAAACAAATGTTCATGTTGAGCGTTCATTTGAAATGTGATTAATGTTAAACTTATTTGAGATGACAATTCACAAAGTATTGTTCCCAAGAAATGTGATAACAAAGGAAGAACATCTTGACAAAACGATTAGCGTTACATATTTTTAGATATTTTGTTACTTGTTCATTAAAGATGTGTGAAGGGATGTTGGTTCCAATTTTAAAGCAACTATTAGTGCACATTTTTTCATCTATTGTCTAGAATAGGGGGGAGAAGAGAAGATGAGAGTCTACAAAACGGCCCCATCAATAATTCTGAGCGCGAAAAAAATTGAGATTGTATATAATACAGTTCAGAAACAGCATAGAAGAAACACTTAGCAAAACAAAGAACACTCACTTAATTTTTTTTATTTAATTCTGAAATATAGGATCTAAATAACAGATATTACATTGAAAATGAACATACTAAAGTCCGCATTTTCTTTATTTTTCCACCTAGTTACATTAGTGTGTTGGACAAGCAACACCAACCGACTCATCCAAAGGATCCATACATTGTGCAACTTTCGTTCCCCCAAGGCCTTGAGAAGTATGCGAACGACCCTTCCAGCATCCCAGGAAAGGCTAGACCAAGGTCAGCGACCCTTCCCCCACCCCCTCCCCTTCTCACCCTCATCCTCTTCCTACTTCTCCCACGCTGGCGAAAACTTCCACGTCCCGCGAAGGAAAGAAGGGTCCGACTTTCATAACCGCGCCACAACAGGACACAATCGCCTCGACCGGAGCATTTCTGAGGTCGGCGCATTGAGCGAGCGAACTCCGTGGACCTCTTCGTCAGACAATCGGGCGAGTGGACCGTCGCACTGTGGTCAGAATTCCATGGGAAACGGGCAAAAGTACCTGCGTCGGTGCTGTAACGGTTAGCAAATCGGCCTGTTGTAGCCAAGTTCGCGGGTTCAAACCCGATCGAAACCGTGGGTGGTTGAGGGTAAACCAATCCTACGTACGCGTTCCTTCGGAGGGGAAGTAAATCCGGCTGTCCCATCACGAAGGGTTATTGATTGTAAACTGTCCTCTGTCCTAAAAGAAGCTTCTGAGCTAAATTCAAAGTGCCTGTTTCATTGCCCAATGTGACACCTTTCTGTGCGAGATGGTGAAAGGAGAGTAGCGAAATTTGCTTGTTTTGAAGGAAGAGCAAACCTGATGGCCTGAGTTTCGCCACGGACATCATTGAAATAAATTAAATTGAATTGACTTTCATGAAACCAATTTCCTCACATCTCGTGGGATGTCCCACTTTCAAGAATATGTAGCTCCGGTTATTTGCTATTTTCTTCTGTTGGTTTCAAGGAAAGGTAATTGTATTGTATTATTTTCTTTAAAAATTTGTTGTACCTTAACTGTATCACGATTGTGTACGCTTTTAGATATTTAACATATATTTGGAACGTGTGTGACATTATTTTCTAATCTTGTATAGCCCTGATAACGGAAATATATTTTCCAAAACGTTGCCAACTCACCATGTAGTGATTTGTTTTCTCCACTGATCAAGCCCCATAATCGTGACATTCATGACAACAAATTTGCAACTGAAGATACGTAAATCCGAGAGCTTCGAATTCCTAGAATCCAGTTCAGATAGTGAGGAATTGCCAGGTGGGTCTAAGACCTGCCATCTAAGGCCTAGCTGATAATTCTCCAGAATTCACGTGGATGGGATTTGCTTATTATTTGTACAATTATTTTCTGTAATATAAATTTCTGAAAGCTATACGATGCGTTTCCCCATACTATTATGCTAGCTTAGGCGGAAATGAACATTCGCAAAGTACAGTCAACGAGCAGGATGAATTCGGCAAATTTCAAATTTCCGTGTCGTTGCGTTGCCATTGTAGTATTGAGACTTTAACTCCTCAAATATTCTTGTAAAAAAGCTAGGGAAATTCGAATTTGCAATTTCAAAAATGCAATAAATGCGCTAAACTATACATTAAAAAAAGTGTACATAACCCATTTTAAAGATCTAAATCTCAAGATCACGTTTCACTAACTAAAAATCATCTCTACCATTATTATTGTAGTTCCACGATGTTAATTGTTTGCAATTTACAAAAATACCGATGCTTTCCTAAAAATGGCACCTGCGACATAATTATAAAGGTAGCTTGTTCTATTCTAAAAAAAAGGAGCTGTTTTTGAGATTTTATTTTAGAAATTGTCGATATTTCAAGCCAATGTACGAGAGATCAGATAAAATTTTTTAAAATTTGTTGATAATCTTATTTAAAGACCCAGCTTTGTAGAAAAGGTCTTATTAAGAAAAATCATCATTTTTAGTATTGGAGTTGAAGGAAAACATCTAAAAATCTTGAAATCTTGGGAGTTTCGAAAATGTAGTTAATTTAACGAAAATAAGAAATGCTCAATCTTTATAAGCGTTTCTTGTTCTGACAAAAATAAATAACGGAAAATTTTGAGCAAGTTTTGAGAAAATGTCGAAAATATTAGGCTTGATGTAAATCAGCTCAAAAAATCAAAATATCCTTTTCAAATTGAATGGTCCTGCCGTCATCCATATCGATGGGGGGATATTTTGGTGACTATTTCACTCATGTCTATCCGCGTCGTAAGTAGCCAATGGTAAGCCTGGATATATTCAAATTAAACCAATCCCAGATGTTTATCGTCATCAGCTTGTTTACCTTTTTTTTATCGCTGTAAAACCTTTGTTTACCTTTTTAAGATAACGATAGCAATTGTTTCACCTCCAAAATAGCTCTTGTGCATCAATATAATATTAAAATGTGTGGTTTTGGTAATGTTTAAAACTCTGAAACAGAATCTATTATTATAGATTCAGTGCCGAAAACAGCAAAAGGAACAGAAAAAGTGTGTAAAAGAAATTTCAAGAATTTTGTAAAGACAGAAAATACAAATGGACAGCACAAACTACAAATGAAGAAATTACACATGTTTTAGGCAATTAATATACGAAGGTTAGATTGTGAAGAATACAAAGAATATGCCATCAAAACTATATGGAACGTTACAACCAAAATTATTCAGGAAAATATTTTAATGAGTACACACGTGTGTCCAATCCATTCGAAATTGACGAATTCCGCTGCTAATTCATCTTGTACATCTTTCATTTCAAATACTTCTATGGAAGACCAACGCTTGGAAACCAACTTCCTACAATTTTAATGATTGTGCTTTTAATAAATGTTCTTGTCACTAGCCTTGTAATTGTTTTCCGAAAGTTTTATTACCATAAAATTGAAAACATATTTGAAATCATTTTCTGCATTAAACTGTTATTCAAATGTTACTTGATTATAAGTTATTCCAGGAGGCAGTGATAAGTCGGAACTGAATGAAAGGTTTTCATTTTTTCGGTTGTAATTTTGAGTAATATTTCCCTTTTTTGTAATTCCTGTGATTTAAATTATCCTTTCAGATCATGTAATGTGTTTATTCGTGAAATAGTCACACTAAATATCACTCGAAGTGCTGTGCTAGCCGGTAAATTCACTCCTCGCTACGCGAGTCGTGAATTTACCGGCTAGCACAGCACTTCGCGTGATATTACTTATGACTATTTCACTCATGTCTATCCACGTCGTAAGTAGCCAATGGTAAGCCTGGATATATTCAAATTAAACCAATCCCAGATGTTTATCGCCATCAGCTTGTTTACCTTTTTTTATCGCTGTAAAACCTTTGTTTACCTTTTTAAGATAACGATAGCAATTGTTTTACCTCCAAAATAGCTCTTGTGCATCAATATATTAAAATGTGTGATTTTGGTAATGTTTAAAACTCTGAAATGGAATCTGTTATTAAAGATTCAGTGCCGGAAACAGCAAAAGGAACAGAAAAAGTGTGTAAAAGAAATTTCAAGAATTTGTCAAGACAGAAAATACAAATGGACAGCACAAACTACAAATGAAGAAATTACACATGTTTTAGGTAATTAATATACGAAGATTAGATTGTGAAGAATACAAAGAATATGCCATCAAAACTATGTGGAAAGTTACAACCAAAATTATTCAGGAAAATATTTTAATGAGTACACACGTGTGTTCAATCCATTCGAAATTGACGAATTCCGCTGCTAATTCATCTTGTACGTCTTCCATTTCAAATACTTCTATGGAAGACCAAGACTTGGAAACCAACTTCCTACAACTTTAATGATTGTGCTTTTAATAAATGTTCTTGTCAGTAGCCTTGTTATAATTGTTTTCCGAAAGTTTTATTACCATAAAATTGAAACATATTTGAAATCATTTTCTGCATTAAACTGTTATTCAAATGTTACTTGATTATACGTTATTCCAGGAGGCAGTGATAAGTCAGAACTGAATGAAAGTTTTCATTTTTCGGTTGTAATTTTGAGTAATATTTCCCTTTTTCGTAATTCCTGTGATTTAAATTATCCTTTCAAGTCATGTAATGTGTTTATTCGTGAAATAGTCACACTAAATATCACTCGAAGTGCTGTGCTAGCCGGTAAATTCACTCCTCGCTACGCGAGTCGTGAATTTACCGGCTAGCACAGCACTTCTCGTGATATTATTTATGAAAATCCTGCTTACGGTTTATCCGATAGCGTTGTTCACAGAAGGATGGACAGATAAACGGGCGTTTTGCCTTTTCGATATCCAGGACCCTCATATTGTATTCTGATAAAAAGACAAAAAGAAATTAAAGGTCTCACTCATATATAGGAGAGACAAGATTTAATTTATTGCAGCTAGGCACCAGCAAAATCGGTTAGATCTTACTTGAAATAAACATTGAAAAATTTCTTGTAGGCAATAGTTACATTACAAGTGAATATTGCGAAGCAGAGGATTTCACTAGCAGTTTTTCTTAGCAGTAATTGTAGATACATGAATAATATCTCAAAAAACGTCTGTAATACTTGAGAGTTATGTGATCATATCTGTAACTTTTTCATTGTATTGTCCACGCAAACATTTTATTTGCTATTCCTTCCTACAAAACAATATAAAACCCATCAAATAAGTTATTTCCTTAGTATCGTTAACGAATATTATCCTAAGAAAAAATTTAATGTTGCTTAACTTAAATTTGTTCCGTTATGTATTAAAGAACAATCATCATACTGTGCGTAGCTCATAGCTCACTTGTGTGCACTATACTACCACACGCACATATCGGGAGACTAATCGGAAGCTTATAGTGCGATTTTTCTAACTCAAGCCCCTATGGCCACAATGGAATTTCACACGGCATATCGCGTCTTTCTGCGTCACGACGCTGGAAGTCGCATGATAGCAAGCTCTGCTTGATACGGTGGCGATCATGCGGCATCTAGCGGCACGACTGAGAAAGACGCAAAATACAGTGACATATTCCATCGTGAAGAGGGGCCTTCAGGGGAAAGCTATAAAAATCGCTGTATAGAAATCGTCCCGGTTTGGTGGAAGAGTGAGTCCTACGCAAGTCGACGTCGTACATTCGGTCCTACGCAATTCGACGTGTCACCATGCATCGCGGGAAAAACACTACCTCATCCAGTCATAAAAAATACAGCACTTACGGGATTAATGACAGTGTCATGGCATGCCCGGAACATCAATCAAACTCAAGGGGTCGATACCGACCTCGTTAGAGTGCGTTAAGAAAACATTACTTAGCATTATGAAAGTAATAATACTATTGTTCAAGTTAGGTATCCAAAATGCTACACAATAGCTGACAAATTAGATTTAAGCAAAAATTAAGTTAGTTTTAGTTAAGAAACTTTCCCCCCTCTCAACTACTTTAGCCGCATGGCAGTAGCTTAGTAGCCCAGTTAAATAAATGTAATTTTGCCACCTCACGGGGTACTGTGGAAGGCAAATAAACCAAATAATAATAATAATAATAATAATAATAATAATAATAATAATAATATATAATAATTGTACGACCAACAAATTCAGACTGATCGCACGATAGCAGCAAAAAAAGCGGATATTGTTATCCGGGATTTTGAGAAAAAATCGTGTCTACTTGTGGATGTTGCTGTGCCTTGCGATTAAAATGTACCAAGGAGGCAGAGAAACGTCTTAAATACAAGAGTTTGGAAATCGAGATCAGCCGAATGTGGGGCGCAAAGCACAGGTCGTCCCGATAGTTATCGGAGCTCTGGGATTTATTCCGCAAAATTTGTGTAAGAACTTGGCTAAACTTCCCAGGTCATTCAAAAGACTGGAAATATTTGGTGCAAAATAGCTTTATTTGGAACAGCCCACATTTTGCGCAAAGTATTGTAGAGGCACCGATAGTCCCTAGATCTACTCCTTAGGTAGCTGGTTGCAACCTGGAGTAGATTTTATACTCAGCCGACTCATAACATCTGTAGTCGTGATATGGAGCTTAATAATATATAATAATAATAATAATAATAATAATAATAATAATAATAATAATAATAATAATAATAAATAATTTCATACCGACCTCGTTGTAAATCCGTGTTGTGTCCCTAAGAATTTGCTTTTGCTCTTACGCTTGTTCATTGTGGAAACTGAACAAGTGAATTTCGCCTGCTTGCCTGGCCGTTGCTGCCACCGTGCGCGGCGTCGCGTGGTGCTGGCGAAACGCGCGACCGCCAGCGCCGCCCCGGGTGTATTGACCACAGTGCGGTACCCGTGACCGATAGGCCGGCCCGGCCCGCCCCGCCCCGCCCCCGCGCCCCACAATGGCACCCCCGGCGGCCGGGCGCCCGCCCTCCCGCCCGCCCTGACAAGTGCTGTAAAACAGCGGTGCGCGCAGGACGGACGCTGCGAGGGGCGGCTTCTTGTGCCAGTCTCCGCAGTGCTGTTGCATGGACGGAATGGAAATACGGGTGTCCGATTGAGAGTGGGCACCTGGCGGTCAATGAACGGGTAGTCGCTATGGACGTTAGGAAAAATTTCCGTTCAGTTTTTAAAATGTATTTGTCTACCTGTATCTATCTCTCGACCTGTCTATCAGCGTATCTATCTTTTAACATATCTCTCCACCTATCTATCGCTTAACCTATCTCTGAATCTTTCTGTCGACCTATCTATAAATCCATCTGTCTATCTGTATCTTCAAAGATACCAAACGAATGAGTGATTAATAGTGGGTGGATTTCTAGGATTTGCTTATTTTCGTCCGTTGCTTCAGAGCATAGCTCAGTGAAATTTTTTGACTTTTGGCAGAATTCGATGCTATGTATTTTAATGTTAGTGCATATTTGTGCATACTTTTTTCTGTTGATGCCGTATTCGTGTAATTGTAGAATGCATATTTTGCATAGCCTATTTCGTTTAAAATAGAGACATCTCTAAAACGTTTAATGTTTTCGTAGAATCTATCTATTTATGAATGTTCCTTGATTAGAAAGAGTTTGTCAAAATTTGCGTATTTACTTCAATTATTTCTCCCGAGAAGTAAGCTAGGTTATATTATGTTTACAAAAAAATATATATTTTTTTTCCAATCATGCATCTCCTGAATTCTTCAAGAAAGGTTTATGCAGGAAATGAATAATTGTTAATTTTAATTGCATGGTAAAGTGCATTTTTCAGATTTTTAGGCCAATGTGTATATTTTAAAACGCATATTTCAAGACTTTTAGAGCATACAAATCCTTCGGAATTTTAATGAAATATTTTTTCTCTATTATATTAAACGAATATTTGTAGCCTTCGCAACCTTACTAAAGTTGTTTCAAGCAACAAATCCTTAGGGTATTTGAATGAATGTACCATCAGGATTGTTATAACATAATCTTAAGTAAAAGTATGTGAAAAAGTACAAGCCCATTTTCTTCGAACAGCTCAGGGCCATTGAACAAATTTATCATAGAAGAGATCAACTGTATTGTGTTCAAAATTTTATATTTCATTAGGGACTAACATAACATTTGCTATTTTTAGCTCGTCGACATACACAGTGTTATACATATCAGTGTTGTCACAACTGTGTCATACATTACACGATAGTAAATTTTAAAATTTCTATCACGAATTCGTGAGTTAAATCGAAGTAACCCTACAACTTAATCATTGTCTATTTTTTTTGTTTTAAAAACCTTCAATTTGATATTCATTGACGTGTCGGTAATATATAAAATATATGCAATGTTAATTGTTCAAGAAATAATCTTAGAAACTATAATTCTTGAAAATTTTATATTTTTGTTTTGAGAAACAACTTTACGTGTTGCCTGCGTTCAGAAATCGTCGCCCTCGCTCGCCGTCGTTATCTTTCGTGTTTACCCCAGTTGTACCCCCTGCGGTGTTCCGCATGCCAAGAGTCGCGTGCGGTGACCTCGGTTCCCAGGTTTCGGCTCCAAACGCACCGCATCTAATGATGTTTCCGGTTTAAACTGTCGCCGAAGCGATTCCTGAAGAACCTTTAAGGCGCGTACGTTGCCCCGAGAATGGTAAGGACGTCACCCATGACCGTCATTGTGTGCGCGGAGTTCTCGCGGCCAGTGACGGCGGGCAGGGGCAGTAAATTTCGGCAGCTGTTTCGCGCACGCGCGGGTCATCGCCCGTCCGGGTGGTTGACTCTAGTCGCGAAAGTCGCACCCCCAGCTGTAAATCTCTCGTAACGGAAATGCATTGTGGAGGGCTTCCCGCTTTGGGCATTTTGCGGACAATTCTTGTGGTGCAGGTGAAATAGTGCAACTGTATATTTTTGCTTTTGCTGTTGTTTTTGGGCCAAAAAGTCAAACTTCGGTGATAAAAATTTACCTTAGATGCGAAAAATTGCCGGATAAGGTGTCAGAAACTGCGGTTCCGGTTAAGTGGAGTCTTTAAATCCTATATTCTTCATGTTTAAATTGACTCTAGTATTTATGTTGTTTTTCAAAACATATTTTAAGTATTTTTCTTGAATTTTAATGCCGATAAAAACCGTAATCTTTTGCATATACTGAAAAGTATTATAAAATTTGCATTCACAATAAAGATTATAACACCATATAATATAGCTACAAATTAAGATCAAATACGTTTTCTCATCTTCGACTAACTTTATAATTTTTCCACTAAAATTAGTAAATCTACTAAAGGATTATAACTGCGTGTATGTCAACCTACTTCAATTTCAAAATAATTACTAAAGTAGGTTCTGCGGAAAAAAGAAACATTTATAAAAAAGTATACGTAATTTTTTCCAAACAAGCTTTAAAGTTATACGTGTGCAAAAACGTCCAAGGAATACAACTAACAAATTAGCGTATCATATTTGACATGGCATTTTGCCGACTTATTAACAGTTACACATAAAATTATATTCTGTTTAAAGTTGACCCCACGTATACTATCAATTGAAAAAAAACAAACAAATACTATAATTGAATTAAAAACCAAAATTCAATTTGGCGTAGCAGCTAGTTCGAAATACCGAACGTGCGACTTACAGGGCCAGTTCCACGAAATAAATAGCATCTCGCCAGGCAAACAAAAGGCAACGATTTGAACGGTAATTTGACTTTTTATGACACTGTATGTATGTATGTTATAGAAAAAGTAGTAACTCATTAGCAACCCCGTATCCATACAGATTATGTGAATAACCATAATGGTAAGTAATTGTAAGGTCACGAAAAATTTTCAAAAATATTCAGATTTGTATGTGGTGAGGGGAAAAATAAAATAAACAAACGTTCGTACTTCAGTTCAAGTGCATTTATTTCTCTTACAAAGATGAAATGAATGTGTACGTATTGCAATCAAAGTTCTTCGAAAGAGCCTCCTTAAAGATCCACAACACACCTCCCACGACCTGGAAGGCGCCCAATGCTCTAATCTTCGTTATGAAATAATCTTACCTCACGTGAGATTGCAGTGGCAATGTCTTGACATGTCTCAAACCGTAATTCACTCTGTAAGCTGATTCGGTATTCGATTCCATCAGTAGACTGTAGAGGAGAAACAAAAACATACCTCAGATGCTAGGAACGAATAAAAAATTGGAGGCAACTTTGTCTCGCAGACTTTTCTCGCATGTCAGTGCTCGTGTACTCCACTTCTCAACCGACATTCTTCAAAGCTCTCTTTGGAGGGTGCACCGGCTGGTGGCGCCCCTTGCGGCGGACGCTGCAGTTACTCTCTCGCCCTTCGCGCGAAATATTTATGGTCTTCACACACTGATTCCGAACAATTTAAGAGTCACACACGGGAGAATAAGGAAAGGAAATAATCGATTGCCACAATATGACACACATTTTCTCGTATTATGTTTACCAATTAGGCAAAATTATAATCGTTATATTTGAATTTTTTTCTATTTTAGCTAACCATTTGCAAGACTTATTACATCAAATTGTTTAGAAAAACACCCCACTAAGGAATTTTCTACTTTACATAAACTGATCTTATTTTTGTGTTGTCAATTTTTACGTTGTCTTTGTGAAGTTGAATTGTGCTTTAAATTCGTATTTTTCTCAATAACTGACATAAAATATGTTGGGAATGTGGTATGTATAGATTTCTGTCAATTATCAGATAGATTATTTTCCCTTCCTGTAATATTTATTTCGCTGAATTTTTATTTATTTCAAAAAGTACATACATAATAGTTCATTTGACATGATAGTCTACACTCCCGCCCCTCCCTGTAGACTCATGAACCTCTAGCTTTACATGCGCGATCAGGGTTTGGTTCTCGGATAGTGCAAGAATTAAAAGCTGGCTCTTTTCGCTGTTATGTTCCCAGTTCACACACTCGTAGCTAGTTGACAAGGTAAAATATTCTCGCAGGTAGAGAATGCAGTATTCATGATGTAAGGTGTTGCGACCTGCTTACCACAGGTCTTTCAAATCCGTGACCGTAAGACTGGTACGCCATGGCTAGCGCCCTTGTCTTACACGAAGGTATAGTGTCAGAAAGTGGACTGCATAATTAGGTGATATTTCATACACTAGCTAGAACTCTAAGATACTTCAGTAGGGTCATTTAAATGGATGTGTATCGCAGAATTTTTCATAAAATATTCACAAGCACAAATATGATTAGAACAAGATAAACTTTATTCACATCATATGCATCAGCTTTTGTCAAAAGGAGACACATTCACTTTACATATATAATCAATCTTGAAGCACTTTACATATATAATCAAGCATGACCCTATAGTCTGGCAGTCTGGTAGAGTTTGCCCGTCAGAGAATTACACTCGTAGAGTTTGCCCGCAAGTAGCGCAGATTATACTGGTAACAAGTCATTACACGAACTTAAGCACGTACGAAGATTCTGCTTCACGCAAGAAGCACAATTTTATTCACGAGCTCTTCTTGTCTCGGTAAACAGCCACAGTTTGTAACTTATGCAAATTACAAGATTAATTACAGTTCATCTACTCGGTAATTACCGCACTAATGAAATACACATTAATATGACATGCACAATAGTGCTAATACCGAAACTTTCTAAAATAGAGGCTTCAATTCAGCACTAAGGCAATAAAAATTTGCGTGGCTCGGAGATCGCTCTTTATCTGATTCTAACTGAAATGTTGTTGTTGTGGGAATGCAATAGGTAAAATTTAGTAAGAGAAGCAGATTTTCCAGTTAACAAAAAAATTGCCAGAAACTTCCAGAACATTCGACCAGGTGGCTATAGTTGATTGGCGGAGCTCAGCGACATGGCCGCGAGTCTGAGAATTAGCAGGTGCTCGAGTGACACACGTGCGAGCTCCCTGGTCCTGTCTCTGCAAGACGAATAGAGAAACGCGCGTTACAGCTCTGAGATAACACAGAGCCAATAGGAATAGGAATAGAATAGGAATAAAATGTTTGTATTAAGCTCAAATATACACTGCAGTGCCCTCGCAAGAGAACACAGAAATTACCGTCAGTAGCGCGTGTACATAAGCTACACTTTGTACTTGCCTGGAATCGACCTTGTTTATTTATTTTAAGTATAGACGAAACCCTTTTAAAAATTCTATTGTTTACCTTTAAATTGGCCCTGGTGGCGCTTGATTGTTGCATGGTTCATATGCGCCCAAATTCGCGGACATCACGGCAGTGGTTTCAAATTCTGGGCTCTAATCTCACGTAAGACATGTATGTTTCTAGTTGTGAATGGCACGGTGGGCCAGTTACGAATTTCTTATTTAACAACTTTAATATCTGAATATTTGCAAGCCTCTTGCTTTCGGTAACTTGTGTACTTGTACTGAAATCTTGTGCGCATTGCGATATAAGCTCCTCAATAGGGAGAAGTTACTCTAAGAAGGGATCAGTTTGATAGATGGGGAAATAAATGAACATTATGTAGGGCGATGGCAAAGCAAGAGATAGGGATGGACCCATTTGCAATTGAGCTAAATTTAAATGTACGTACTGACAAAACTCGTGCATGGACAAATTTGTAGTTATGTTGCTTACAGTGGCCAAGCAGTAGCTGTTAAAACGGTCCCTTCTTACAGTAATCTGTGTATACTTACAAGATACAAACGGGTCCATAGCAACCTAGGAAAATAATACTTGTATTGGACAGAGACGGCCCAAGCAACCGCGGCGTGAGGGTCGCGGAATTGTGTGTCCTCTTCACTGGATAGATGGGCACAGGACAGAAAAGATTTCACTGGACAGAAAAGCGGTATTCCGGGGAAACCCGATAGGTCCACCACATGCTACAGATTGCTCTCGGTAGTCTGATAAACAGAGCAATAGACCTGCTTAGGTGGCTCAGAGCATCATCTGACGTCATTGCAGTGCCTCTGCCCGGGAGGTCCTAGGGTGCGAGTCCCATGGAGGCACGAGTTCGGACACCAGCTGCATCTAGTTCAGCCGTTGTCTGAAGGAGAAATCGAGCGGCCACCTGCTCCGTAGTTTTCTGTGATTTCTTCGACCAACACCAGGTGGACGCCGACCAAATAGCGGGCCACGGACTGCGGGCAATCTTTCCTTCCTCTTCCTTGTCCTAGGATGAGCCTAGGACACACTTACTACACACTAACACGCACGTCGGGAGACCAGTTGGGAATTTAGAACTTGTCCCCGCTGGGGCGGGCGGTGCCCGCTGGTAGGAGGTACTGAGAAAGCCCACCAACCCGACGTGCAGGTCTGTGCTGGCTCTTGCTACCCGGGAGAAGATCACAGCCATCTTCTGCGATAAAACGTGCTCTACACTTACGGGACTAACGGCAGTAGTGGACGTGCCAGGAATTATCAATCAATCAATACCCAGAGGTAACACATTCATGTGTGCATACATACATTGCCTAAATGCTTGTTTCGACGTGTCAGAGACCACGTTTTCCGTTTTTCCGGCGTAATTTTGACCCACTGTGCGGTGAGATGGCGCGGGCGATGGCAGTGGTGGGCACCCGCGCTCCTCTAAATAAACAATTGCCGCGGGATTGATTCCCGGACGCGAGCCACGCTCGGCGGTGGGGGCGGTTTAGGACCGACGCTGTGTACTGCGGCGCCTCGCCCCGACCCACTCCACCTCGCCTCAGCCTCGCCTCACCACACCCCATCCTTTCCATACCCCTTCCACCGTGGCAACTCTCCCTCCCCGCCCCGCTCCCGACGCCGACCTCCCACTCAACTCGCTGCCCGCACTTCCCCTGCCCGCACTTCCCCTGCCCGCACTTCCCCTGTCCGCATTTTTCCTCCCCGCACTTTCCCTCCCCCCCTTCCGTCCCCCACTTTCCGTCCCCGCACTTCCCGTCCCCACACTTTTCGTCCACGCACTTTCCCTCCCCGCACGTTCCCTCCCCGCACGTTCCCTCCCCGCACATTCCCTCCCTCCACATTCCCTCCCCGCACTTTCCCTCCCCGCACTTTCCCTCCCCGCACTTTCCTTCCCCGCACTTCCCCCGCCGCACTTTCCCTCCCCGCACTTTCCCTCCCCGCACTGTCCCTCCCCGCACTTTCCCTCCCCGCACTTTCCTTCCCCGCACTTCCCCCGCCGCACTTTCCCTCCCCGCACTATCCCTCCCCGCACTGTCCCTCCCCGCACTTTCCCTCCCCGCACTTTCCCTCCCCGCACTTTCCTTCACCGCACTTTCCCTCCCCGTACTTTCCCTCCCCGCACTTTCCCTCCCCGCACTTTCCCTCCCCGCACTTTCCCTCCCGCACGTTCCCTCCCCGCACGTTCCATCCCCGCACATTCCCTCCCTCCACATTCCCTCCCCGCACTTTCCCTCCCCGCACTTTCCCTCCCCGCACTTTCCTTCCCCGCACTTCCCCCGCCGCACTTTCCCTCCCCGCACTTTCCCTCCCCGCACTGTCCCTCCCCGCACTTTCCCTCCCCGCACTTTCCTTCACCGCACTTTCCCACCCCGCACTTTCCCTCCCCGTACTTTCCCTCCCCGCACTTTCCCTCCCCGCACTTTCCCTCCCCGCACTGTCCCTCCCCGCACTTTCCCTCCCCGCACTTTCCTTCACCGCACTTTCCCACCCCGCACTTTCCCTCCCCGTACTTTCCCTCCCGCACTTTCCCTCCCCGCACTTTCCCTCCCCGCACTTCTCCTCCCTTACTTGTTCCTCTCCCTCTCTACACATCGTATCCCTCCGTTCCTGCCTTGCCCCGCTCCATCCCACCTTAGCCACATCCTCGCTTTCCTCCCTCTCACCCTGCCCTTCCCCTCTTCACCCTGACCACTGGCCTGCCTCCCAGGCCCATCCCTCACCAGCGTGCTCCTCCCCACCCCGCCACCGTCCCTGCCCCTCCCCGCCCCGACCCCGGCGGCCCCTTCGCGGCCGAATGGCGCATAAAAAGGCGGCGGCGGAGGCTGGCGACGCGAGGACGCTGCGCCGGGTGACGCGAGGAGGGCGCTGCAAATGCGGGTGGAGGAGCGACACAATGATCAGCGATGCCATGGGCCGCCTCACCACCACTCAACTCTTCCTAAGAAATTAAATCTCTTTCTGGACAATACACTTTTATCATTTATACACTAGTTCATCGAGGACTTATGGATATATTTAAAAACTATTGTGGCGTCGTACACAACGGGCCAATAGGTGGTACCGATAGGCCAGGCGGAAGCTAGGAGACAAAGGCGGAGGCTGGCGCAGACAGCTTGGCAGGGCCAAAAATACCTCTAGAAAGGTAGAAGTGCGAGTCTTGTGGACGCGTACCAGCCTCCAGCCTCCGAAAGCTAGCCGGCAGGCCTACTCGTCGACTGTATGGGACAGACCCGGCAAAACATGAGAGGGGGGGTTACAGGTCCCGGGTATTACGCGCCCGCGATCTCATAAGTTTTGTATCGGAGACGAGAGTACGCGGAGAGAAGTGTTTAGGTGGGTGCATCTAGGCACGCGGTCCGCCGGACGGCGACCGGTTTTTACTTTCCCGTATACGTACGTATACACGGAGTGATATACGTAGTATAGGGAAAGTTATGTAATGCTGCGCGAAAAAATGGCCAATTTTCGGCGGAAAAAAATTAATTGCCGGCCCGTGAAAACGAATAAGTGGTTTAAAACCAGTTGCTAAATTAAGAAAACAAAATCATCTATCTCGTGGTGTGGTCAAAATCCATGATTTGTTGCTTCTTTATACTTAAAAATCGATTGACGGCATTCCGTCCGTCTGTCCGTGTGTGGTCAACGCTAGCGCCTAAACCGTTCGGTCGATTTTCTTCAAAATTGATATTCCCCAGTCGATCTGATTCTAGTCGAAGCTTTGTGATTTTGAAAAAGATTCTTTAAAATTTGGGGGTACTTTATATGAAGCTCCCCGGGGATTTTCAACATTTTCTCAAAAACGGCTCCAAATTTTATCTTTAAACTTCTTGTATGAATAGAGGAAAATACACTTTTTAACATGGCATAGGTCCGATTTTCACGTACAGCTCTGAATTTTCGAAAATTGTGAAAGTTTGAATTTTTTTTCGGCGTCTTTCTCCAACTACAAAATTGAAGATAGAGATTTTTTCTTCAAATAAAATTTGTTCTGCATATTGAGTTCTTTAATAAAGGTCATGTAAATGTTTTTCACAATTTTGGTAGTTTTCGTGCAATATTGCGTGCAATATGTGCAATTTTAAAAAATTACAAAAACAAAATTTTCTCAAAAACGGCTCCAAATGTTTTCTTTAAACTTTTGGTAGGGATAGTGGTAAATGTACTCTATCAATGACATAAAAGCCATTTTGGTCTATCGGTTGGTTTTTTTCAAAAATTACAAAAATGTAACTTTTTTTACTTGTCTCTCACGTCGTTAATATTTACATTATCGGCGATTTTTTTACATTATTATATTTACGAGTATATATGCTTTAAATAATGTCAAGTAAAGTTTCTCGAAAACACTACCGTTTTCTGTGAAAAGTAGCTCAAATTTCGGCATTTTCAGAAATGCTCAAACGTCATTTTCTCGTATATGGCTGCAATTTGTTTCTTGAAACTTTTGTAACGGATAGTGCTAATTACACTCATTAGTATAGCGTGAAGTTTATTTTGAGTTTTTTTTGTTTTTTTCAAAAATTATATAAATGTAAATTTTTTGAAAGATCTCTCACATCTTTAATATGCACATTATCCGCAATTTGTAAAGATGATTATATTTGTGAGTGTAAGTGCTTCAAATAACTTCAAATAAAGTATTTTGAAAACTCAAAAATTTTCTGTGAAAATGAGCTTCAAATTTCGCATTTTTAGTAGTGTTAAAACGCCATTTTCTCTTAAACGGCACATAATTTTTAAAAGAAAATTGCCATTTACGGCTAGGTTTTTGTGCTCTTTAATATTCTAAAATTAATGTTTCTGTTCTACCAATAGGAAACCGAAAAATTAAGAAAATGACAAAAAAATGTACTTTTGGCGATGATAGATGGTAGCTGGCAAGAAAGAGTATGTGGCAATTCCGAATAGCTAGCGAAGACCCAGGAAAATAGAAAACTAATACGGGAAAGTCTGTGCCATTCTGTTTCTGTTTTTTGACAAATAAATAAATAAAATAAATACGGTCATGCTTAATTTTTTCAAAATACGAGTAGTTTTTCTTTAATTTTGTGAGAAACGTAATAGGCCGCTGTAAATTTACTGCGCTTCGGACAGCTGGATGCGTCGTAAATTAGAATGTGCAATTTTGTATATTATTTCTTTCTTCGTTTCTTACATTCGAACTTTGTTGTAGACTTACACATTAATATTTTAGAAATTGTTTATTTTGAAATATTTGAAATAAGTAAAAAGAATTAATAGCTCTCAGAATAGCGACAATGCAGGGTCTGCAACAATGGAATTCACTTTGCGCTCGCGAATATCTGTGAATTAGTGTCATTGTTGTGACCTAATGAAGCAGTATGAAAAGGAGTTATAATTGTCTAATTTATGTTGATATTTGCAGGCAAATATTTAGTTTTGCACCAAATGCTGTACCATTTGTAGTGAGTAGAGAATTTGTTGCATGGTTTTAAAATACTCTTCCCTAATCATGGCCCAATGGAAGGCATTTCTATATTTCCAGGGTATCAGGCTTCTTTTTCCAATACAGGGTTACAAAACTCTTGCATTCTATTTTTGTGAAGTTGTAGAATTCACATAGTTCTGACAACACTGCAATGGAAATAGTGAGTTCCAAGCGAAGATGTTAGTAGCGCATAAAGTGCAATATTACAGTACTACTTAGCTGTTTCCTCTAATACGGGAAAGTAAGTGCTGTTGTAGCATCACTAGTTTTCTTTTGACGTCAAGCCATGTGACGGGCACGGTCACGGGACTAGGTCCGACAGCGCGCACCACGCGTCGCTTTTCTGCGGTAATGCAGGGTTGCTGGGCTATAGGACTAGGGACGGTGGCGGTAAGAGAGAAAAGGTTGCCGGATGTAGACTTAAACTATTATGTAAAATTGTAAATATTTTTATTTTGTATATACATTTAATATTTTATTTTGAAGTCGTCTGTGTGTATTCCACTACGTCACACTATCCACAGACAATCTATTAGTTCTGCTTACTTCAACCACGCAAAGATTTCTTCCTATTTATTTTATACCCCCCCCTCAACAACTTCTCTCGTGTCTAGGCAAGGACAAACTACTGCATTACACTGGCAACGGCTGCCTCGCGGCGTGCAGCGGATGGGAGCGAGAAGGGCGGCCATGCGCTTCGGTACTCGTTCATTAAAGTGTGACTGTCTGTCCTCAGTCAAAAAATGGACTCCAGACCTAAATTTTACTCACTGATGACGATTTATGGGTTGGTTGAGGGATTTTTTCACACGTTTACTGCAAAGAATCGTTGATTTGTTTTTAACTAATCCGAGCTGAGTCGAAGGTTTGGACGCGACCTCCAGACCTCCCAGTGACAGCGGGGTAGACTTCCGCCAACAATTTGTAGAATGGACTTTCACTTCTTAATAATCTTTCTTCCACATACGTTTTGCAAACCTTTGTAAAATTCTACGGGAGCGACCCTTAATGTACGGGCAGACTATATAACTTCCCGGATAGGGCCAGAGTTTTATGCACTTCCGATCCAAGTGAAATTTGTGGTGTACGAAGCAATTTTGGGCCAGGTTTTGTTAGGATTCTACCGTATCCACTAACTCTTATTTCTTATTTCTCCATCTATATGCTTACTCCGTTATTATCATTGCAACTCGACACAAAATGCCTTACTACAGACCTGGAGTTCGTGTGCGGAGATTCATTGAGTGAAACTAACCTCGATATTTCATGTCACTGGCCAAATAAATGTATATTGATAATACTAATATTCAATGCGCTGAGAAATTGGAATGAAAACTTTACAGTCTACGACCAAGTTGAGAAATGTATGCAATATTTCCTAAGTTACCCAAGAATTCGGTAAAAATACAAATTACAAAAGCATTTTTAATTTGACCTGAAAAAGACAAGTATTCGTATGTTTTCACCTATTCTCACACTACGTGAATCGTATTATATTAAGTACTTCTCTGTTTATAACACAGCAGACATCATGCGACTGCACGACAAAAAGGTTTGCCGCCCACTTCTCGTATTTGCTATTTCGGTGTTTGTTTCGAAGTAACAACCTTTTTTTATTCTTGGTATGAAAATAATTGTTATAGCTCGACCAAGTGAAGAATGAAGGAAGTGATTGCGACGCGTCGTGGAACTAACAATGTAAACACAGGTCTGTAGAGTCATTTTCGCTAACAAAAGTTGCGAGGAGCGTGAAGCGAGTTGTTTATCGGTATAAAAAAGTCATAAGAGTAAAGATGTAATATTCTCACAAAATGAGAAAGAATTAATAAAAGAAAAATATTGTAATTTAAAAACTTTTTAATTAGTTGGCAATTTCTAATAATAAAGAATCATCGACCAATGAGAAACAAATATTGAAGATAGAAATGTTGAGGAATAATCATTACGGTGGTAGTTGCTTCTTAAATAATAAGAACATGATTTAGTATATATTCTGAGAAACTACTTAAGTTACATTAAATGATTTAGAAGTATATGAATGATACAGTACAAATTTTCTGCTCGTGAAAGGAATTTAATCAAAATTGAATCATTCTGCAGAGAAAAATAAAATTTCATTTCTTCCAATATGAGGTGCAGGCATGTCCAAATACAGTTAAAATATTAATTGGGAAGGTACCAAAATTGTGACAAATAAATAGCGCTTTTCCAGAAACAGTTTGGTAGTGTCCCATTTTCAGTTTGATTTGAGTGTCCTTATATGTCTCTGTCGCTTCGGCTATAAACATAGTGGCGCGCTCCTGTAAACATCATTCTCAACTTGGTCGAGTTATACTCTGACACATGTCTATACAGTTGATTGATTAGGTTAGGGCGCTTCGACTGCTAACGTCATCCGTTCCGTAGCTGTAGAGCACATTTTTACGTACAAATTGCGGAGGGTTTTTATGAAAATAATGATAAATCTGGGTGACAAGTTGTCAGTTATATTTCGAATCAGTAGACTGTGTTGTTGCTTGAGATTGTTCATTATTTGTAAAAATTAATTGCAAGTCCATTTTCGTGCAAGAAACATCGAATAATGTGGTAAAATATTGTTCTTCCTTAAAAATTTAAAATTCACGTCCTGTTTAAAGTATTTTCTTGTTCTTCTGGCTATTCTTGATCTCCTGTCTTCTGAACATCATCTGGGGATCTGAGCTCGGGGAAATCAGCTGTCACTCGATACATTTTCTCCTTTATCGGTTCCGCTGAAACATAAGGAATACACTCTGCTTGATTTACAGATTATTTGCTAATAATTAATTAATATAATTCGTTGGTATGTGAGAGTTTTTGTTTCACTTGAGAGTTTTTGAGCTTCCGACTGCCCTATGCGTCTCTCAGTTGTTAAGTGAACTGATCGGAGCACGCACCTTTGGGAGCCTCTTACTGACTTTTTTTTAAATACACATATTTATTCTTGAATGAAAAATAGTATTATGTGTATACTAAAGATATGATGCCAGACTTACCACTAAACTTAAATTCTAATTACAATTACAGCTAACTACTCATGGATAGGAAGCTCACAGAGCATTAGTGGGATTAATTCATCTCTGAGAATATGCTGAGGAATGAATCTAATAGATACCTGTTTTTTCATCCCAGTTGGCTAGGTCGTAATGGGTTGCTTGGGTTATTGTGTTAATTTTGGAGAAAAAGTTAGATAAGAGCACAAAATGAGAATCATGTTAAGCGAGTGAATTGGATTTGAGGGGTACGGGAGTTTAGTAGGATAACACTCAATGTGTAATTATTGGTAAATAAGTTTTGACAAGTGTTTTCTATGCATTGCATAGGGATCACATTTAAATAATTTACAGCTTCTAGATGCTCCCTGTATATTTTGCGCGTGTTTATAACTTATTTAATGCCATAAATCAAAATTATCACTTATTACAAAGCGTTTGCGTGTGCTCTCAGTTTTACGCACAAATTCAATTATTGTAGCTGACTAAATTTTATTTTATGCAATATACGTACCTTAAAAAACACTCGAAAACTACTGTTGTGTGGCATTACTTCAGTAATTAGTACAGAAGTTGTTCAGAAACAATTAAATACTATTCATACACGCTACATAAAGTTAACTAAATATTACTGATTTCTTTAGAGAACTGAATAAAAGCAAAGATACCTGTTACATACTCATTTCATTTCAAGTAAACATGTCTCTTCACGAAAACATATTTCTACGTAACAGAAAAACATATACAGAAAAAAGACTTTTTATAAGAATAATTATAAACTTTAATAATAATGTTTAAGGCGTTTGGCAAATCAAAAGACACTTGCATATGAAGGCTGAAGACCAGGCACCCCAAAGTCGTGGGCAACATAACGAGCTTACTAGAGCTCGCGGGCACTGTTTCCAGAGAAATTGATGCGAGATTTAATTGTAAGGATTGTAAAAATTCCTCTGGAGTGACGGTACGTCACTGGATACTTGGCTCATGACATTCATTGAGAGAAGTTTCTGGACAGTTATTGTCGAAAATTAAGCTACATTAATCCCCATTATCTCTTAAAATGAAGTAATACATCAGTCAGATATGAAATTCACAATTGAGAATACATTTAAACACTTTGAATCCAACGAGTCTTGATTTTGTAATCTTGTTTACAAAAGAGTGATATAAAAGCTTGAACTTTCTATGTTAATGCTATAAGGTTTAACAGAAAATAGTCTTGTCTGTTCAACGAGCTGTCTGTGCATAAGCGAGACTTATTAACTTGTAGAGACTTGTTAATTTATTTCACATTATTGCTAAATACAATATGTAACTGATTTAATAACACAACACAAAACGAAAACAAGGAAAGAATTCACTATTCAAATATGTTCCTGTCACTTAGCAAAGATGTTTAAATAAGGGAGAATTTTGTAAGAAAATGAACATCAAATAGTAATAAGTAGTGAATACAAACAAAAATTTCTCAGTTATTTGATAGAACAAATCTGGCGAACATGTTTTCGTTCGAAGCCAGTATTCATCACCATCGCTTCAGCTTGCGCATGATCACTCCTTTCTGGATCTCAAGGGGAAACGAGTGCGGAGTCAGGGGAAGTTGCCATTGCCCCTAGTAGGGCCGGGAGTCCAAGGCACAGGTTTCGACAACGTGCCCCCGTTCTACGACCTTCATCAGGGCCCTAACAGGGCCCTGATAGAGCCCTGATAGGGGCAAACGTTGGCACCTGTGCCTTGGACTTAGCGTCTCCCGGATAGCCAAGTAAGTACTAATATTATGTTTACCAGATTTTTTTCTATCAAATCACCGAGAAGTATTGGTGTATTTATATTTGTCTCTAATTATTAGTATTTGATGTTTGTTTTCTTACTAAATTTTACCTTATATTAATATCTTTGCTAAGTGACTGGAATATAAATGCCGCATTCTTTCCTTGTTTTCGTTTTGTGTTGTGTTATTAAATCACTCAGGTATTTATTGTATTAATAATTATAGCAATAATGGGAAAGAAATTAACAATTCTCTGTAAATTAACAATTCACGCTTACGGATGAACAGGGTTTTTAACAGACACGAATATTTATCTATTAAACCATTTAACCTCAACGTAGAAAGTTCATTTTTTATATCACTGATAAGTAAACAGGATGACAAAATCAAGATTATTTTGTTTCAAATTTTTAATTTTACTCTCAATTGTGAATTTGAAATCGGACTGAAGTATTATTTTATTTTAATGGATAATTTCTTTGCCTTGAAGAGAAAGTGAGAATTAATACAGTTAAATTTGTGACAATAACTGTCATGTAAAGTCTCCCAAAGGCTGTCATAGGCTAGGTATCCACTGACGTACCGCCATTCCATAGTATTTGTACCACCCTTACTTTTAAATCTCGCGCCAATTTCTCTGGACGCAGTGCCCGCGAGCTCTAGTAAGCTTTTTACCTTGCCCGCGACCTTGACATGCCTGGTTTAAAGAAGAAAATTGGAGCCATTAAAAAATACAAAAATAACGTTGGGATTTCATGAAAAATACCCTCAGCGTCACGTTGGCTGCCCTGCGTGAGAGGAGGTGGCGCTTGGCGTTGGGGATTGCAAATATTTTTAGTCAGGTGACGTCGGCTTGTCTTGTCTTGAGTTGTCACGTAGCAATATGCAACCCCCTCCCCTCGCTCAACAGTGGTCACGTGGGGGTGAGCCGGTGGCATAAATTGGGCCGACTCGCTTCCGCCGGCGGGTTTTGTTCAGGAAGACCTCGCGCTTCGCGCAAAATTCACGCCCAGGCTAGAGTGTTTTCGAGTGGTGTGCACGAGTGGCGAAAGTCGCGTGAGTGGCACAGTAGGAGCGTGCACTTGAGGCGGGGCTTCTCGCTTAAACATGGTGTACTCACAAGGCTGTACGATCACGGCTGGCGGTTGGGAAATATCAGAGTGTGTGTAGGGTAGTTCATTTTTCACGTTCATTTTTATACATTTTGTAAATATAATTTGCTTATACTTTTTACTTTCCCGTATACGTACGTATGTACAAAGTAATATACGTAGTACAGGGAACGTTATGTAATGCTGCGGAAAATCTATTTCGAGTTTTTAACAGAAATACATGTTTTGGGATTCCCTGATTCCGAAAAAGTGTTCTTTTCAAAACGTTCGTCCGTCTGTCCGTCCGTCTATCCGTCAATAGTTTGAATATTAATCGGCCTCGTACTACAGCTACAAAATTAAAGATAGAGATTTTTCCTTGAAGTATTTGTGATCCAAATGAATTATTTCATTAAGGTCATGCACATTTTTATTGAAAATTGTACTAGTTTTTGCAAAATTCGTGGAAATTGTAGTAGTTATGACTAATATAGTTTCTTCAAAACTCAGGAGTTTTCTGTGAAAACTAGCTGAAAATTTTTCATTTTTGTTTTTTTAATATTGCACATATTGCACACAGTGTTTCGTGAAAACTACCGAAAGTTTCAAAAAATGTACTTGACCGTAACGAAAGAACTAATTGTAAAAACCGAATTTCCTTTGAAAATTTTAAAAACGAATTTCATTTGAAAAATTTCTATCTTCACTTTAGTAGTTTTAGGAAGACGCCGAAAAAATTCAAATTTTGTAATTATTAAGAATTCAGAGTTATCAGTGAAAATCGGACCTACGCCACCTTTATAAGTGTATTTTACTCTATTATTAAAAGAAATTTAAAGAAAAAGTTTGAAGCCATTTTTGAGAAAATTTTGAAAATGTCCGGGGCGCTTTATGTAAAGTATTCCAAATTTTGAAGAAAGCTTTTGAAAATCACAGCGCCTCAAGTGGAGCCAGATCGACCGGCGAATATCCATTTTGGAAGAAATAGTACTTATGGACGTTTTGCCGTCAACTGATTCTGTCTGTTGGCCAAATCAATTCAGTCAATTTTGCCGTCGATATTGTAACCGCTCATCGTCGGTTACATTCAAAATCAACGAAAAAAATAGAAGCGAAAAGCCCGATACCATACCACCGACAAATAGTTTCTCTTGTGGCGAAGAGATGGCGACAGCCAGAAAAATTATTTCAGAACGCACTCAGACGTCAGCCAATCAGAAACTTTTGTGAATGGACGGACGCGGCATGAACTTGTGTCGAAAGAATTTTTTTCTTCTCGTTCGAGTCGCCGAAGTGAGCAGTCGACATTTGGTGCACTGCGCAGACGACGACGCACACTTGGAGAAGTACGACATATGAGAGAGCTTTAATAAGAGTTTTTATTATTTTCCGGAACTTCATTCGTGAAATCCACTTATAGAATCTTGAAAATTCTAAAAATTCTGATTGACACCACAACTAGCTTGACTTTTTGCTATCACAAAGTCATAATTGGAAGTTCCGAACTCGCATTCTGATGCGACCATCGCCTTTTGAGTGAGCAGTGGTAAAGCATCGCTGAGCAAGGAGAGACGGCGCTCGGAGGCATTCCAATTTCGACGCGACGGACAGCACACAGAGTGTTGCAGCAATCCAACGACCCTGGAGGCGTGAACACCGTTTGGCAGCCGTCTACGCAGCGCGGAACGTTCTTCGGGAGTTCGCCGGCCGTGAGTCAAACAAAACTGAAAGAACATTCACTAAATTTCAATCTAGAAGACCGCGGAACAGTAGTCTTGCTAGCTAGTCAAGTCATTTCTTTTTTTGTATAGTCGTAATTAGAATCAGATCAGAATATTCCTCGTGGTTAATGTAAAATTGTTCTTGTATATAATTATTTGACTGGATTCATATGTAATTGATTCAAAGGTGTTAAAACCATTTAACAAAAGATATTTGTGCGAAATTCTGAATGGGAGGGAAAGCCGTCCAATTATTTCTTTCACAATATTATTTGAAGGACAGGCCAAAGGCGTTGTTAAACGCAATTTTATACTGAAAGGCTACGTAGAAGACAAATTTCAACTGTGAACATTAAGTGTAATATTGTTAATGGTTACAAGGTGTTAGAGAATTTGGAGCATTGTATGTATTTTTTCCAGGACAATTACTTGAACTGTATTTTATGTGTTTAATCAGTGATTTTTTTTGTGAAGTGTATATATGTATTTGTAGCAGGGGCGGCTCGTCCTAAGGGGCCACAGGGGCCGGGCCCCACCAAGATTTAATAAAGCAAAAAAATGTTTATTTATCTTTATCGTAATCTCTTTGTGATAATTGTAGTTCTTTATTGGAATTCTTTATTCGTGAAGATCGACAATTCGTCTCCAGAAATCATTCCAAGTCCCAATAACCAGGAATTGAGGGTCATAGTTACTTGCCGCACTCAAAGATAGCGTTAGTAGCATTCAAGGGGCCGGCCCTCTGTGGGCCCCACAGCCGGTAACTCCGGTCCGTTTGCAAGGTCAACGCCCTTCCGCACTGGCCCCGAGTACTGTTTGCTAATTTTAGCAGCCCTTGGGGCCCGCACCATCGGGCCCTTCTCGGAGGAACGGAACGCTGAGCGCGCGGTTTTCAAAGTGCACGTGAAAGTTCTGCGCGCTATAAGATGAACACAGTAGATTCGTTACACCATTTTCAGTTTTTTTCACTGAGACTTGAAGAAAAAAATGATATTAAACTGTTAGTAGCACATCAACCGAGTGTACTTTTCATTTACACAAGTTGAAGGGAAGAAAAAATGAACATTCTGTAATTCGTAATTTCAGCAAACAACTATGGTTCACGTGCACTTTGAAGAAAAACAAAGCTTATTTTGCTTTTTTGTTTATTATTTGGTGATGAGGGGTTGTGGACGACAGTGGACTGTAAGGATCTGAAACATTTGAGGGAAATGATAAAGAAACACGAAGAAACGCTCGAAGCAACACGGAGAAGTTGCATTTAGAAAACGCTTGTAAATTTAAAACTTTTTGAACCTTGAACATTGTTGTACAGATTGATTCGGCGGTCAAAATTTCAATCTAGAAACATAATGAACAAGTCGCAAAAAATAAACTATTTTAGGTAGAGGGATTGAGTGTTTAAAATTCTGTGGTACTCATGAACCAGCATTGAGAAAGCATGATGAATCTGAAGATTCAAAAAACCGTGCATGTTTTTAGTCTTATCGTTATTCGGCAATCTAGATAATGTGTTAAATGAACATTTAAACAATTTTTCTGTTTATAAATATAACTCACACGACGTAGAACGAGCTGCTAGATTCTATGTATGAAGTGTATTTGGACGAAGTGAAGAGAGACATAGATGTAGCAGATTTTGTTTCTCTGCAGGCCGATTAAACATCTGACATAACACGACCAAGTCAATTTGTCTTAATTTTACGGCATGTTTCCCTTTCGAACTCTAAGCATTCAGAAAGATAAGCTACGGCATTAGAATTTATACAAAAATCATTTGTTTCCATTGACATACCAATATTTGATTAAACATCTTAATAAAAATGCCTACTTCTGTTTTTGTGGAAAACAGATTATTATTAACAGATATAGATTTAAAGGTTTAATTAATTAATTGATAATTAATATTAATTAGATAATTGATTAAATGACAATTATTTAATTAAATAAGATTGATTACGAGATGAAATTCGTGCTTTTGCGCCTGGCCCCACCCAGAATAAATATCACGAGCCGCCACTGATTTGTAGGTTGTTACTAGTAAATGGGGATCGAAATTAAGATCGTATTAGAAAAACTGCAGTTTAGGTAGGGAAATTAGCTACCATAATTTCCTATAAAAAACTGAAAACATAGGAGAATTTGTAAATTCAGTTGTACAAGAATTTCACTCGTCAGAATATATGTTAACTGTTATTTCAAACTACTAAATTGTGTTTGCCTGTTAATTAGTAATTAGTTTGACAAAGACGAACCCACCACCGACAGGGAATTTTATCCTTTAATTGAGATATTCCCAGGTTTGCGTGACGGTGCAGCCACACGTCACGAAATAAGTGAATTAAAGATTTACTTTCGTAATTCGGCGTACTACCAGTCAGCGGATAGGTACGTGACGGTTACAATATTGATGTCAGTTCGCCAAATTATTCGAGGAATATCGAAATATAATAAATAAATATATAACTAATATTGATTTAAGGTACATGATACATAATTTGGCGAAAATCCTGTCTAAGTTTTAGCTGATATTTTTGTTTCGCAGATATCGGCGCATGTGAAGTACACGAGAAGTAAAACGCTGTTTAGAAAATTTAAGAAATACAAAAAACAATTAATTATTACTTAATTATTTTTAATAATTTGGACTCTTTGATTAGGGACACACTGATGTCACTAATTGAGAGCAAGATGGCTTACGAATGATCGCCAATTTTATGTCACTTTTGCGTATCTGATTTCCTCGTAATTAAAGAACCATGAAAATGTTACTGAAGTACAACTTTTTAAAAAACACATCTATATATTACTGTTTATTTCAGAATTATTATATATTAATAGAAAATTAGTACTTCAAAGTAAAAATTTAAACGAGTTTTTATGGTCACATTAACGTGTTTTGATATTTTGTGAATAATAGCCCATAAGAACGTATGTGTTCTATTTAACTTTCTACAGGCCAGAATTCTGCAAAATATGGATTGGAACAATTTTGTTCAAGAGACTATAATTTTATATTTTGCAATGAGAAGTTTGATTTTTAGGAGGACCTGCTAGCTTTAAATTAAAGCTTTTAGGAAATCCAGGAGCCTCAAATTCGGGAATAGAATAATTAGCCTAAAATTTGCCTTGAATTGAAGCAGTGAAAGTAGTTGTATCTTCTTTCTATCATGTAAAAATATAAATTGATTTATAATGTTTTATTACATATAATCTTCTATATAGAATCTTTGTGGGGTTTATAGGTGATTTTTATTCTAACTTCAAAAAACTCGCCTTAATTTTAACTTCAATTCTGTCATAGAGTCTAAAAATCAAAGCATTGATCTTAAAAATCAATATTGAATAAAAATTAAGAAATATCTTCATATTGTTTCTATTCTAGTTCCATATAACGAGCGGCAACTCTTTTACATTGAATGAGTACCCCCAGCCAGTGCATCCGTACCATTGATGTGTTTCCTATTTAGAATAGATTGGTTTTGTGAAGTAAGTGTCAATCATGCATTATCTATTGGGCACTTGAATGCATCCTGCTGACGTCAAAAATATTTCCTGAAACAGGAAATCACATGAAGCATTTGAATGTTTTGTAGAAACACACATATTATAAGCTCACACATTCAGAAATAATCTATGAACTATTTCTCAAAATATTATACATCTGACTCTTATGGTATTCGCCTAGGATTCGTGAGACGGTCACTATGATGCAATCGAAAGGACTCCATTCTCTCATAATGTTGCTTTCTTTACAACATAGTTTTCTGCAAGACCTTCAGAAGTAAAGTGTGCAGCCACCTCTAGAATGCCCATGCCATCGTCATGGAACTCTATACCGCACCTGCAGCTTGGACGTCGTCACAGTTCAGGGAGACGTAAAACATCCCGGATCCGACCCGTCCTTCTAGAGACCTACTTGTCTCGGACATTTGCCTCCTTATAAAAAATTGAATCATATCGAGCCAGAAACCTTCTGCTCACGTATAAAAGTTTACAACTCCGTACATACCTTTATGGACTCGTACGTAAACAAAATACAAACGAGGGTTATTAAATACAAGATGGCAGGCATGGAGAATGCAATAAAAATAAAAACACAACATTGGATAGAAAATAATTTTTGTAACAATGAAGTCATAAAAAGCCTGGTTTATTGTTTCCCATTTTGTGAGCACCCAGCCACCCGGTCGCGTGTAAAAAGGTAGCGTCGGTTTGATAGCAGGCGGGCGGACGCTGCGGCGGGCGGCGGAAGCGGAGTGTCAAGTGGGCCCCCGAGGCACCATCGCTCGCCCAACGCTGCCCGTCGCCCTCACCCTCCCCAACCCCTCTCCAGCACCACTACCCTGAGCCTCCACCCTCTCCCTCCCTCTGCCACGCTCCGGCACCGCTGCTTCGGCCCTTCACCCCACCCTCTCCCAACCACTCCTCCAACTTCACCCCCAACCTCTCCCCGAACCCCGCCACCGCCACGCCGATCTTCCACCCTCTCCCTCCCTCAGCCCTGCTCTGGAACCACTGCTTTGGCCCTACCCCCTACTCCTCCCCCACCCCCGCTACGGCACCACTACCCCCCGGCCCCCACCTAGCTCCAATTCCGCTCCGCCCCTCTCCGCACCCGATCCTCCCTGCCACCAACCTCACTCCAGCTCCTCCGCCTTCGGTCCCCCCACCCGCCTTCAAACCCGCTCCGTCCCTAATACCCCCGCTTCGTCCCCTCCACCCCCGACATCAACTCCCAAACGCCTCCAACTCCGCTCCATCACTTCCGCACCCGGTCCCCACCCCACCCGCCTTCAACCCCACGCCGCCCCCAACCTCCAACTCCGCTGTATCACCGCCGCCTCCGGTCCCCACCCAATCCGCCTCCAGCACCGTTCCCCCCCGCCGCCCAACTTCTATCCCCAGCCTGCTCCAACTCATCTGCAACTCCCCCGCTCCCGATCCCCACTCCCAACCCCGTGCCGCCCCCGCCGCCCCCCTCCAAACCCGCTCCGTCACCGCCGACCCCCGTCCCACTTCCTCAACTACCGAAGTTTCCGCCTTCTCCACCCACCCGCCATCGCTTCTGCCAGTCCCACCACCCCACTGTCCCGCCGCCTCCGCAATCCACCCCTGCCTCGCAGCCTCTCCAACCGCGTGGAGCCGTTACCACTCCCACCGCTTCCACCCTCCCAACACCCGCTACGGCCCCGCCCTTTCAGCCCCCACCGCCGGCGGCTGGTGATGAGCGCGTGACCGCCCCCATCGCCACGGCCAGATTTAATATTTCAGCGCCGCGGTTGTCTGCCTGCGGTGACCCCTGGCGCCCCGCCCCCGCCTCCGCCCCCGCCCGCCCGCGCCCCGCGTGCGGCTTGGAGCCACCGCCGCGCCGCCGCCCGCGGTTGTCAATGCGGCCCCGCGGCCGATCCCTGTTTAAGAGAGACACTGCGCCACAAACAGCAGGTCGTCTCTCTCTACATCGGGAAGGTACTTGAGGGCTTGTTCTTGATTCAGTTTGTGCGGCTGTGCAATATTTCTATGAAATTTTTATAAATTTAGGCGTTCAAAAACGCTTTTTTTATTATTATTATTATTGTTATTATTATTGTTATTATTATTGTTATTATTATTGTTATTATTATTGTTATTATTATTGTTATTATTATTGTTATTGTTATTATTATTATTATTGTTGTTATTCTTCTTCTTATTTTTCTTCGCGAATTGCCGTTTGGGACCACGCGGACATGCCCGTGCACTTACCGGATCTCAGTACCATTAATCTCGTGGCAAGTGCATGTGATCTGCATCTGATCAAGGGATCAGCATTAAGTAAATCTGATTTTTATCCCCCAGGGTTGTTAGTACCAGGGTTGAAGATGAAATGATGATGATGATAATGACGGATGAACGCTTCCATTATTATTATTATTATTATTATTATTATTATTATTATTATTATTATTATTATTAATGTCATTTTCTACCTTTAATATTTTTTACGTGTGAACACTTAAGACATTTTGCTTATGTGAAATATTTCCTGGAGCCTTTTTGCGTGTAGTATAGTATTTCGAACTTTATAAGAGTGTACTCTTTCATTACTTTTCGTTGACCTACATATTTTTTGGTTTATCTTGTGTTTTCAAGACGTATGTTCCAGACTCCATATTGTACAGTACATATCCAGGGTGTTCTTTTATAATTATTTTAGCAAATATTTTCATAGATGCATACTCATATTTAATTATTATGAATATTTCAGGAATGAAACATATGACAAAAGACTGGGACTTTTGAAGTTCAGAAAGTGAGTTCCAAATTAAAAATTGTGAATATAATTTGCATTTTAAAACGCAATTTGGGGTGGTTTTGTGTTACATGCATTAATCCCGAAATTCATTTCTTTTACCTGCATTGAAGTCATTATCTAAAACACTTAAAATGTACATATATTTAATATATCTAGTTGTATGCATCAGGAAAAATACTGCAGAACAAAATCACACAAAATGTTATTCGCAAAAGTAGAATGCAGACCTCTCAAGAATATCAAATAAATTACTCAAGCCCAAGCCCCAAGCTCTAAGCCCAAGGCACTAGACCATATGAATATGTGCTAAAAATAACAATTCGAGCATTCCAGGAGATTTAATATTTTTCATAAGTGTTGAATGTGTTAATCATTTACGTTTACGCCGCCGTGTACCTTGGCTATCATTTTGAACAAAACTGAATTTTCAATAAGTAGATTTAAAATATTTATTAAACAGAACCTACAAATATTTGATACTATTAACGTGTTCTAGTGTAAGCCACGCAATGCTTTCCTTAGAGAATATTACTCGACTGTTTCACCGTTTACGCGGAGAAACGAGGAAATGCTCCGCGCAGGAGACGCCGCCGTCTGCCATGTCGTAGCGGCCGGTTTGAATTTCGCGGCCCGGAAGTGATTTTTAAACTCAATTTTCTCAAAGACAAAATTTTTTTCGGAAAAACTGGACCTGCCATTTTTCATGACGTGCAACACAGAATTTGGGGTTTTTTTTTTTGCAACGGGAGCTTCTGGACACACCCTGTATATATATTAATACACCTAGCATGTCAAAAAAATGTTATTCCATAACACATGATCAGCAAAAGATTTCATGCCGAGTCCCATCGTTGGAGCCTTGCTCTCGCATGACTTCAGTTATCTTATGCAGAGACACACTGAGTAAGCTGTTCAGACGGGACGCCCATAAGAGAAGAGTAGGTGCAATAACACAATGAAATATTTGTATTTGTTTAGGGAGAACCATGTGATTCTCCCTAAACAAATACGCGGTTTTTTTCACTGTTTGGATTTTCCCCAGTTCCTGGGTATGTAACGAATCAATAAACATCTCTCAATGATAGGAGTGTGTATAGTTTTCTTTCAATTTATGAAAGAATTGGAAATTTATAATTCAGATGCATCGCACGCGGAGCATTTAGATCTTCAACAGTCATTGTAAGTCTTATTCTATTCTTACGTAAGCCATCTAGTGAGACACAATGTGGCATTTTGAGAAAATACTACTTCATTTTATTTCGGAGACATGAAGAAGTATTTAATGACGTATTTTCAAACAAATATTATGATAAATTCACAGAAGGGTCACCTTAGTAGTAACCAAATGCAAATAATTTTGCTAAAAGAATACTCATATTTTACTCAATAGTATCAGTTTATTTTAGTTAACATTGCTGTTTATGCATATATGTTTGTGATGCATGTATTTTGTCGTTCAAAAATATATAGGCATAAGCCATATTTAATTTATCGTGCAGAGAAGATTAGCACACTTTGCGTAGTTTGGGTTGCAAATGTAATTTTTAATATTTTACTGAATTTTCATATCTAACGAGTAATATTTTCTGAGAGGAAGGAGCAGCTCTCAGTTACTAATTTTTGCGTACGATATTTGCGCATATCCTTTTCATACGCCACCACATGGCAAAGCTACCGACATTCGAATTTCGGTTTGAACGCCCACCATCATACGGCCCTTTGGATGAGTCAACGATTTCTTTTAAATGAAATAATCTTTTGAACTGTTCATAGCTGTAATGCAGGTTTATACTTGGGTGAGTGGAATATTCGACTACATTGAAAGAGAATGAGAGAGAGCATTCCGTGGTGCACCGCTGTAGCGATGGGTGGTTTTGTGGGTGTTAAACGCAGCAATTTTGACGGCTGGTGCATGTAATGAATCCAGCAAGTTGCATTGTATTTTTTTTCTCCATTCTCCCGCTCATGCACTTTACGCGGAACTGTTGGCAACACTGATCAAAACACTTGCACAAAGGGGAATTCCAGCCCACCTGTTCCTGTTATCTGTAAATTAAAAGCTCAAAGCATGGGATGTCCAAAAAAATTATTACCGCGTTATTTTGATTTATTGGATTCTTTTGTGGTTTATTCTCTCCCCCACCAGGGAGCAGATTTTTTTTCATGTGTAATTTTCGTCATTATATTTACAACGATAAACAAAATTGTCATATACCCGATTCATAAAATAATTAACAACTTTCGATACCGCATCATAATAAAATTGAAAACCCACATACCTCCGGCCGTCAACATTGAATGTTTTGGGGAAAAATAAATAGCAACGGGATGAGGTGAATCTGACGTTTTCAAGCAGAGACTGCATCAGCGAACAATAGAGAATTTTATGCAGTGGATTTTATTTCATTACTCACTGCACACTGCAATTTACAAAAGTTGCTAGATTGTATTTGAACACATGTAGTAGGTGGAATAATCTGCCTCAGCAGTCATGTTATTGGATTGTGGAACATAGAGAAGTAGATTGTTAACAAAATTTTGTTGCATTTTAATTGTACGTCGGCCCTTGTTATAGAAAATTAACCTTAGGAATAAACAAAGTGACCACTGCCTTGCTAGTGCTGGCAACACAACTGACAAATGTGTCTATGCGCTCGTCAATGAAGTCAATTGTCTCATCTTGCTTCATTTGTTCGTTTACAGTTGGCCTACTGGCATATGGCTTCGATACTTCCTCATGCAATCTCATCGTGCACTGAAAATGTAGTGCGCTACGAGAAATAATCGTGATTAGAATGTGCCATGCTTTTTGTACTTCTATAAAAATCCTATTTTTTTGCACAGGGTTTTTAAATTTATAATTTTTATTTTAAATTTAAAAGCCTAATCTATTTTAAATTTAAATTTAGGCTGTATAAAAAAATTCAATGGCTTAATGAAAAAAGTTTTAGATGCAAGAACAACACCAGCACCAATAAAAACGCTTTTAAAACTGTGGGTTTAGGGGTGCCACAAACCCAATAAACACCCCATTTTCGTCCTTTTTCGATACGTTTTTAGGAAAATTACGAATAAATATTATTTAATGTGATTTTTATCAGCAGATTTTTGGCTGAGATGGTGTCCACGTTACTCACAACAATTTTATGATCATCAAAATACTTATTTGACTCAAACGGTGCCACATTAGCTCGAATATGGCCAATTTTACGTTAAAACCATAGAAAGAGACACTTTTCAATTGACCATTGCTCCGTAACTTTTTATCCAAAATACTTTTAATTTTGATAAGATTAGAGCTCAAAACCTCTACTTTAAGAACTTTGCTTCTCACAATTTAACTATTTCACTGCAATCAGCTAAAATTGCGCCGCGCGCCATCATTATTTACGATCCACATTTATGCCGCACTGCTGTATATGATTTCTTTATTCACTATTAGGTTGTATTGAAGATATTTGTTGTGGCTTAGCGAAAAAGTATTTTTCGCTGAAAGAACAACATCGGCACTAATATAGTTTTTGAAATGGGTTCAGAGGTGCCACAAAACCCATAAACACCACATTTTTCGGCATTTTCGCTCCTTTTTAGAAAATAAGAATAAACCAGTGGCGTGCGATGATAACTTTAGTAGGGGAAGCACTTTTGAAGTCCAAGGTATAAAGAACGTAAAACAGTTAAAGATGATGAATAACAAAATGTGAATATTAACCAGCGCGTCTTGCATGCGAACGTAAATGGTCGCCCGGGAGTAAACCGACCCCAGGGAAAATTTCTTTGGCTAAATGCCTTCGAACATTATAAACAAATATAATTCGGTATTTATGTGACTTACAACTTAACCTTATTTATCGTGCACTTAGTTATTTAAAATTATTAACAAATTTTTAAAATCCATCAATACATTAAAGCATATTTTTTCTTTCATAAAATGAAAAATAAGTGCGTAAACTTTAATATATGGTGAATGTTAATTTGCAAATGTATCTAAAGAGTTCTGTAATAATGTTTTTCACGACCTATACAATGGATATGATGTCCGTTCTACTGTTTTCTTGCACTTTTCACATTCTCTGGATGCTCTGCGGTTTAAATTCTTCGGACAAATTTCACGTCCTGTTAGTTCTCTTTCTTGCATCTTGTTTCTTGTTTTTTCTCTGAGTGCAAATATTGTATTATTTTTTATGTCAACTTGGTATTTTTGGTATTATTTTTGGTAACAATCCTGGTAGAATTCATCTCATAATAGCACAAGGGGAATACGTTCCAAACTTCCGCCTGCAATTCTCATGTGTGGCGATTCCTCGAAATATCAGTAATGCTTTATTCTTATGAAAGTTGATCGTGCCTCCTTCGAATGTACCGCCGGAAACGGAGATTATCGTAAGAGATCCGTGGGCGTTGCACCGCGCGGTCGGCTCTGCCTGTCAACGCGGGTTGTTCTCACTTTCCTCGCTAGATGCCATGACTACTGCTGAATGATTTCACCGATTGCATTCCCTTCTCGCAAGGGAGAACTGCAGAACAGTACGCAAAGAATTAGCTTGTTTATAATACTTTCTTTAACTTAATATAAACGTTCTCGATATTATTAGGTGCTTTATACTTTCATTGTGTTATAATGTAGTTAGCACGTACGTAAAATACCTTCAAAAAGCCAAAATAATAAATTCTTTCGATCACAACGGAACGGATTCTCATATTCATTACCCTCGCGCCCTCACGGACCGACCCGACTTTGCACGAGGCATGACGAAATCGAGTGTCTGCACCTTCGAAGAACGAAGCTTCGCTGACGTCACGAGACGAATTTACACACCGTTTTGAAAACATCGATTGTTACGGTTCAACCACTAGTACGTAGCTCAGAATCTGAGTTAAGTAAACACTTTTGCTCTGGCCATAAGCAAAGAATATTTTAAATATAGAAAGGATTTTGCTGTGCTTTGCTTAGGGGAATGACTCATTCCCTTCATTTCATGGAATGCACGCCATTGGAATAAACATAAATTAATGGTGCATTCACTGCAATATTGGCGTAAGAAATGTCAAGAAATGTAAACTTATGACACTGATTTTGCGCTCTAAGGGTTAAAACCTGAGTAAATGTCGTAATAACACTAAAACTTGAGTAAATGTCGAATAATAAATAAAAAAATGAGTAATTGTTGAGTAACGACACTAAAAACGAGTAAGTGTTGAATAAAAAACGCAAAAATATGAGTGTTGAGTAATAACACTAAGAGGGAGTAAAGTTTCGGTATGCTGCGCATTCCAAATTATTTATATAATATTACTCTCATTGCATTGGTTCATTGTGTTGCCATAAACTATAATACTACTAGCTTCGATTATACTCGATCAATTTCATGGATTATATTTCATTGGTGTATTGGGTAACATGGAAATTTAACAAATGTTTCAATCGTGAATTTAAAGAACCTTTAAATGTCGACGATTTTCTTTAATTATAAAATTGTATTGATCTACATTAACTACTTTACGCTAACATAACGACAGTGAACACAAGATAACACAAGCCATGTTTAGGTTGGCGTTCTTCATTTTTTACAAGATTTAAAAAATGCATATTACTAGAAAATTCACAGCGAATCGTGTTTCTGCTCGATATAGCTCACGCTACCCAGGAGGACGTTTGTGTTTCCACAACACTTGCGCCGATTCCATTTCCAACGCTCTTTACCACACATGGCCACACACGTGCGTTGGGCAGTTTCGCTTTACACCTGCAGGCGCCCAGTTGCAAACTCTCTCCGCTACGATCCTACGCACTCCGCCTACCGAAGACCAGCTCGTCTTTTGTCGCGAGTGCCAAGTTATCGCCGCCATCGCCATCACCGCGTGGGCGACTACGTTCGAGAGCTTTTTTTTACGGTGGAATAGCGATGCGGCAGCTCCGCCCATCTGCCTGGAAGAGTGAAATTTTAATCATACATTTAAGGGAGTAAAGAATTTATATATTTTTTCTCTGCAGTTGTGAATAATTGAGCGAAACGGATGCGCGAGGAAGCCGAGGTATCAGAAAGCCGCTCTTTGAATAAAATGGGAGGCGTTGAGGGGGAGTGGGGATGGAAAACGATAGTGGAGGTGAGAGGCAGTGGGTCGTGCGAAGGTGGTGTTGCTTCGGACAGCTCTTCTTTCACGCCACTTTTCATGTTTTCCTGTCCGTTCGTCCTCAGCTCTTCCCACTCTTCTCTTGTTCTTCGTCCTATCTCTTCGTATCACAGATTTCAGATTCCTTTCATTCTTCTTTCCTTATATTTCTCTTCGTTCTTCCCTTCTCGCATCTCCTTCCGAACCCCTCCTTCTCACTCCATCCCTACCGTCATCTCCTTCCCTCCCATTTTCCTCGATCCTATTCCTCCTCGTCCAATTCTCGTCCATATCTCATATCGTAACTTCGGACTCTGCATTATCGTTGTCTTTGCCGTGACTCTGACTGGAATGTTGTAGGATCCAAGACCCAACAGCAGATTTTCGACGCGAGACAGCTACAACGAATTCTGCCACTGTCTGCAGGATAATTCTTGCCATCAGCTGCTCTGATCGGTAGTTTTCCGTGTTTTATCGAACAATACAAGACTAATAACTCTAACAGGACGGGCGACGGACCGTGCGCGATCATTCCTTCCTTTTCCATATCTATCATCTCCCCACATTCACACAAATAAACACTCAAGCACACGCACAAGCTTTACACTATCCGGTGATCAGTGAGGAGCTTAGAAATTTGGGGTGGTACCCCACTGGGAAGAAACGTGGAGTGGGAATTCTCTCGCTAGCCGACGTGCACGTTGACACCGAATCTCATATTTCAGAGGGAGGGAGAGGAACAACCCTATCTCCTGGGGAAAACATTCCCTACACTGACGGTCCTAATAACCATAGCAGTTAACGTTTCCGGAAACTTCAGTCAACCCACATTTCGTCTTCCCCGACTCTTCCTCGACTTCCCTCTTCAACCCTCCTCCCCAAACCTTAACCCACATCCCTTCTTCCTCATCCCCTCTTCGTCGCCATCTCTCCACTGCCCTCTCCCCTCTCTTCACCCTTCCACGCGCACCACCACTGCCCAGGTAAATAAAGCAGTGGGCGATCGGAGAGCGAGAGACGGTCGCGGGCAGTGATTACACTGCTCAACAACAACAACAACAACAACAACAACAACAACAAAACTATTTTTCACTTGCCCAGGATTTTGCAACGAATTTACAGTAAATCGGGTACGCTGAATCCAGATATGTCATTAATTTCGCTGAATTGGCTCTAGTTGTTGTGCTATGAACATTGTAATGAATGATACTATCACAAATACTCACAGCCTCTAATGCAAATATCTACCTTTATACAAACACTGTTGTTTTTTCATTTTAAACTTTGAATGTCGCATTCTTTGCAGGATACTTTAATTGAACTTCGTTTTATTGACACATTTTCTTTTGTTACAAAACAATGAATTCTTCAGGAAGATCTTGTTTAAACGTTTTTAATGCATTTGACTACATTTGTGGGGAATTTACGCCACTAAAACAGAAAAAAAATATTACAAACTTTGTAGAAAAATATATGAAACATATTTTGGTATAAAAATGAGTGATCAAGATAAGTCGTGGGCTCCTGATGTGGTATGCAAAACGTGTGTGCAGTATCTCCGCCAGTAGAAAACTGAAGAGCTTAAATTTGGTGTACTGATGGTATGGCGAGAACCCTAAAATCATGATGAATATTATTTTTGTTCTGTAAACGTCAAATACTTCAATCGTTACAAGAAAAAAACCGGGAGTACCCTGATTTGGAATCAGCAAAGGGACCTGTGTCGCATGGACCTGACCACAGTCACTGGAAGTCCGGTGTCTGATAGTGAGGATATACAGATTCTGGGGTGCAATTCAAGAGTTAGCAGTGGCAGTGAATACGATGAAAATGTTACAAAAGAGCACTTCTCCCAATATAAGCTCAGGGATTTAATACGTGTCCTCAACGTTTGCCAAACAAAGCAGCTGAACTTTTAGCACCCTGACTAAAAGAAAAGAAATGTCTGACACAGGAAGCGAAAATAACACTTTGCTGGTTGTTGGTTACAGGCTTTGTCGTAGTTTTCAAGAACTTTTTGGGTAAACATAAAGCAGAAAATTATCCCAAACCTGGTGCCAGACTTGCTTTCAAACTTTCGAAATGTGGGTGCAACTATGAGCATTAAGGTTCACTATCTTCATAACCATTTAGACAAAGGCATCCAAAAAAACTCGGCAATATGTGTGAGGAGCAAAGCGAGCGGTTCCATCAAGAAATAATGATAATGGAAGTTAGATATCAAAGCAGATGGGATAGACACAATGGTAGACTACTACTAGAGCCATCAACGTGATTGCCCTGATTTGCCGCATAAAAGGATATCATACAATGTTTTGTAATTCTTTCCAGGCTGTAAAAATAAATATATTGACTACATTAATATAAAATATTTGAAGAGTTTAATTTTGTATAAATAGGCATATCTAGTTACATTTAGTTCAAGTTTTATGCAATTTACGAATAGCCTGTGCTCAATAAAATAAAATAATATTTTTCGATGCGATTTTCATTATCTCCCAAAACTAGAGCCAATCTACCGAAACCAATGCCATATATGGAATGTGTGCATTAAACATACTCTAAAATAGCTTTAAATTGTTTGGCAAGAAAATGAGTGTAGACCAGTGTTATAGGTATATATACTGGAAGGGGAAATCTCCCGCAAGCATATGTGCAGGTTGGCGCCGGATCTCATCTTCCAGAGGAAGACGAACGCCGCTACCTCTCGAGGAAAACATTCACTAACGGGTCTAATGATCATCGCAGTTGACGTTACCGGAAACACTACTGAATAACCCACATCTCCTCCTTCCCGCCCTCGACTCTTCCTCGACTTCCCTTTACAACCCTTCTCCTCCAACCCTTCTCCCACGTCCCTTCTTCTTAATTCCCTCCTCGTCCTTAGCTCTCCACCGACCTCTTTCCAACTCTTCTCCCTTCCACGCGCGCCACCACTGCCCCAGTAAATAAAGCAGCGGGCGATGGGGCGGGGCGGGTAATTGGAGAGCGAGAGGCCGAGCGCTCAGCCGTTATAGGTACATACTTGAAGGGGGAAATCTGCAGGTCGGCGCCGGGTCTCATCTTCCAGAGGAAGAGGAACGCCGCTACCTCTCGAGGAAAACATTCACTAATCGGTATAATGACCATAGCAGCTGACGTTGCCGGAAACACCACTGAGTAACCCACATCTCCTCCTCGACTTTCCTCTTCAACCCTTCTCGTCCAACCCTTCTCCCACGTCCCTTCTTCTTAATTCCCTCCTCGTCCTCAGCTCTCCAATGCCCTCTCTTCGCCCTTCCACGCGCGCCACCACTGCCCTAGTAAATAAAGCAGCGGGCGATGGGGCGAGGCGGGGCGGGGCGGGGCGGGGCGGGGCGGGGCGGGGCGTGGTGGGGCGGGGCGGGCGATCGGAGAGCGCGAGGCGGGCGCGGCGCGAGGCGAGGCGCGCCTGGCCGGACGAGCGGTTCCCGCGCGCAGCCATGCGTGTTTACGGCCGCGCGGCGCTGTCGGATGCCGGTCGCCGCCGCCGGTGGCCGCGAGAGCGCAGGCGCCGAGGACCCGAGTTGGGATGCGGCGCCGGGGACGTGTTAGGCGGCGGCGTAATGGAGTGGCGCTGGAACACAACAGGCGGCAGCAGTTGCGATTGGGAAGAGCTCCGTCGGTGCGATGGCGGTCGAAGGATGCTGTTGACTATTTCAGAAGGAGATGGTGATACAATTTTGTTGGCGCTGGCACTTGGCGCAGTCTTCAATGATTGATTGAGTAGGGCTTCATGACGCGTCAAGTGCTTAAGTTATTAGTCTCGTAAGTACAGTTAATTTTTATTTCCGGAGATGGCAGTGATCTTTACTCGCTGGATGGCGAGATCTAGCTAATTGTACGTCGGCTAGCGGGGTTTCCCTCAAGCAGGTATCTCCCATCTGTAAGGGCACTGCCCTTGCCGGGACAGGCTTTAAGCTCGCGACTCGTTTCATAGCATGTGGCATGTGCGGTAGTGTAATGTAAGTGTGCAAGTAAGGAGCGAGGAAAGGACAAGGAAGAGGAAGGAAAGATCGCACGCGGTCCATGGCCCGTTTGTTGGGGTATTTTTCTGGAATTCATCGGAGCCGGTAGAATTCTCTTCCAGACAGCGGCTGAATTTGACGTAGCTAGTTTGGAGATTCCTGCCACCGTACTGTCGGGACTCGAACTTTAGAACCTCCCAGTCAGAGGCACTAGTGACATCAATTGATACCCTGAGCCACCTAAGGCTGTGGCACTGTCTTGAAGAACGTGATGCTGAAGATTGCACGGCGAGTCACGTGTAACGCATGGGCTTTTAATCTCGTTGTGGTGATGACGTTGGTTTTTCATCCCACCTCGTACCACATCTGTTGTATCATTCCATCCATAATTAACCTAATCACAATATTCGCACTTAACATTATCCTCTGACGATCATGCCTACTAAGATGCAAGCTGAGGAAGGCAATGGCAAACCACCGCAATGATCGTCTGTCTAGGAAAAAAGAAGACGTCAGCTTCCTTCCTTGCCTATAGAATCCGAATTGGTATTGATGATAATCAAATAGTGTCTCACGCCAGTACATACACATCTTCTAATTCGTACATATACATCTTCTAATTCGTTGTGATTTAACCTATTTACGCAAGAAGGCTGCGCAAATTTCTAAGACCCGATTATTCGAAATCAATATACCGTAAATACTGTCGACTTGACTGGAAAATGAAGAAATACGAAAGTGCTAGAGGTGGAAACGACTTCAGAGCAAGACGTGGCGCTGGAAGAAATTGTTCTTCGGAAAAGAGCTTCGCCGCGGGGGCGCGATTGAAGAGTCGTATCAGAGGGGACGCACGAGGCATCTCCTTGCGCGAGGGGGTGGGGGGAGGGGGAGTCTTCAGGGCGAGAGTGGGACGACGTGAGAGGCGTCGACTTTACGACCAGCCCGCCCGTGCGGTTCATTTGTTTGACCCGCCGGCACCGCCCCGACCGACCGAGACGGCGCATTCGAATTTCGGATGATAGGAGGACGAGCGGGTTTGGTAAGGGTGGAGAGGGACCGAGGCAGGAGGAGGGGCGGGTTCGGAGCGGTGTAATGCAGAGCGAAGAACGGGGAAATGTTGTGAAACGGCGGCAAGGTGCGAGCAAGAAACGGGTGGGCCGAGGCTGGGAGAGTGCTAGGGGCGAAACAAAGGCGCGAGCCGGGGACGCGGGGTGGCGCCGTGAGGTGGGAGTGCATGGCAAGGCCGGGGGCGAGGCGGGGGGTGGGGTGGGGGGTGGGGTTGGGGGAAAGGGTGAAAACGGGGACGTGAGGCTTGGGCGTGGGGAGGAGCAGCTGGGCGGGGCCTTGGGTGAGGGATATGGGGCGGGGGACGCGTGGCGGGGGCGTGAGGGAGGGTGCGAGGCGGGGACACAGGACGGGGTCGCACCATGTTGGGGGGCGGGGTGAGGACGTGGGGAGAGGCAACGAGGTGGTTGGTGGCGCGGGGCGCGGGCGGGGGCGCGGGCGGGGGCGCGGGCGGGGGCGCGGGCGGGGGCGCGGGCGGGGGCGCGGGCGGGGGCGCGGGCGGGGGCGCGGGCGGGGGCGCGGGCGGGGGCGCGGGCGGGGGCGCGGGCGGGGGCGCGGGCGGGGGCGCGGGCGGGGGCGCGGGCGGGGGCGCGGGACGGGGCGCGGGGCGGGGGCGCGGGGCGGGGGCGCGGGGCGGGAACATTCGCGTGGGTACGAGGGACTGGGTCACTGGTGCAACAGCTGCCAAACGACATTGGACGGAACCCTGTTCAGAAAACGTTGCCCTCAGTTATCTGTTTCCTGATAGCTTCTGCAGAAAAGTGCTAGGCCCACGGGCGAATGGTGTCCTTATGTATGTGCGTATGTACGTGTGTGTGCTTTTGTGTTTGTGATCTTATTAATAATTGAATAGTCATCCTCTAGATGTGTTGCTTTTGAAATGGAAGAGCATAGGGAAGGATATTTGCAAACGGGAGATATTTTCTGAAATAAATACATTGCAGGATATATGTTTCAGTACATTTAAAATATACTATAAGTTAATATCTGTTAAAAGTTATTCTTTCGTTCTCAAAAAAATTTAATAACTTTATAATCAGTACATTATTAAAATTCACGTACATTATTAAAATAATGAAATGAAAAAAGGAAATCTGAATACATTTCACCAAGAGGTGAAATGTATTCAGGTATTTTATACTTTATACATTTTATACTTTTATACTTTATACATTTCACCAAGAGGTGAAATGTATAAAGGTCATAAAAATTAAAATTTCAATACAAATGAATGTAAAATAATGATTTTACACGTTCTTCTTCACATGTAACGTTTACAAATTTCAATGTTTTATTTTGCGAAGGTCCTGAAGCTATTTACTTTCATCATATTAGGCCCTTTTTATGTACCGAAATATTTCTCTTTTGATAGGTTTGAAAATGTATCAAAAATGAGATTGAAAATTAAATTATTTCTTTTTCTGAAATACGGTGTTTTGTATTCAAACATTGTTCACGAATTTGACTAAGAAAGTAATTGAATTGTATACATTGTGAATATTCCAAACAAAATTGACTTCGTATTGGATTTCTCTTTCAACATTTTTCTGTAGTTATCTTAAAGTGCGCTACTTTTTTGTAGGAGAGTTTTCGTTTTATGAAACCAGCATTTTTAACGTATTGCTGTTATTTACTCAGACTTCAATATTAGAAAACGTTTAAAACAATATGTTTAAGATTTGTTCTATAATTCATGACAAATATATCATAGAACATTTCGTGCTGAATTAAACTTGTTTACGTCTAAGGCAAAGGAAGTTCATTAATATTTTCATCATAACGACTTTAAATATAAAATACACACATTCACATTTTTTTGAAGTTTTAGTGTACTTTCCAAATCATACAGAATATATTTCTGTGTGTTCACCAGCATCTCTCCTCAATCAACGGCCTTTCGCAGTATAATTTGCCAACATCTGTATCGAATATGAATTTTCCCAGCTCTGTTTTCCATTACAGTCGAATCTGCTTCCGGGCTGTTTTAATAAAAAAGTATTCGACAGACGAAAATATTTAGTCAACGCGAATTCCTGAAAGTTTGTTTAGCAACTCGAGCAGGGAAAGTTCTAAGCTGTATTACAACCCATTGGGCTGGTCCACGGCCGCCAATGCTGTCGCCGCCCCCGCAGTTCTCCCCGCGCCCCCCGCGCCCCCCCGCGTCGCCCCCGCGCCGCCCCCGCGCCGCCCCCGCGCCGCCCCCGCGCCGCCCCCGCGCCGCCCCCGCGCCGCCCCCGCGCCGCCCCCGCGCCGCCCCCGCGCCGCCCCCGCGCCGCGCCGCCCCCGCGCCGTCCCCCCGCCACCCACTACTTTCGGGACGAACCCACACGATTTCACGTACTCGCTCCGGCAGCGCTCTCGTTACTGGGGATTTGGTGAGGACGTCGGGGATGGAATTGAAGAACTTTAAAGGCAGAAACGTGCGATGATTTACCCGGAACAGGTATTGTGTGGTTTATTATGGGTCTCCTTTATATTACTCTGAAATACGGTACGATATTTGAGGGAATTCTTAACGATAATGTCGATATTCAAAATTAGGGATTGCTTTGCGTTGCTGTTATTGATATATTCGTATGTTGGTTCAATTTTCGATTCTGAAGTCGGATTTCAAATTTAGTATTTCATATGTATTGAAGTACTACATTTCAATGGGTATTCATAACATTTTTAACAAAAGGGTTACAGAAAATTGTGTGGGAAATATAATTGTTGTTCATTAAAATGTATATTTATTCATTGCTCGTTTTGCGTCTCAAAAATGGCATTATTCTCTGTATAATTACTATCTAAATTCCACTTCCCTCAATGTATTAGATTCTAAGAGAATTCATTGTGAATCATTTTGGGGTCACATGCGAAATGTTAGGCCCGTCGCAATAAGCAGTGGTTATGAGAAACTCACCATGAGTTACCCTGCGTCATGTAACAGACCTGCGTCTCATTTTGCGACTGGCATTAAAGATTCCACAAAGTATCCAGCTGTTTTCTACATTTTCATTTACAAATCAGAAATAATCAAAACAATACAAACTAGTTGTTTCACAACCTCAACTTGAATTTTTTAAAATAAATATCGGAATTCATTGTAAGGATTCAGTTTGCTTGTACTAACAATCCGGATAACTTCCTCCAATTTTTAACGTTTTTCGATCAATTTGAAGATGATCAATCATCGTAATTAAATTATAATAAATTCTTTCAAATCTGAAATACACAGTTGCATGTTCAGATACCTGTTTGCAACGTGTTGTTTTGATATACACATTTTGGAAATGTGGACGAATATCTCAAGTAACTCAAGTATAGAGATATTATTATAAGAAGGGACCACCATGACAGCTATTGCTTGGCAATATAAATAGAAGTTACGTTCATGCACTCACTTTGTCAGTGCAATTTTTTTACAGTTAGCTCATTTGTAAATGGGTCCATCATTGTCTTTTGCAATGTCATTGCCCTGCATGATGTTCATTGTTTACCGACCTGTCAAAGTGGAACCTTATTAGAGTAATTCATCTATAAAGGTAACATTAACTACTAATACGAGTATTAGAAGACGAAGTCACCCATGCCTACCATTCATTTTGACCAATGGAAATGCAAGGAAAAGGAAGAAAGAGATCTGTGAATGAGTCACACTAAGACTTTTCTGAGCTCTCTTGTGTTTGAGAACAAGAAATTTGCGGGAAAATAATTTATTTATAGGCGAGATTCCCTGTGACCTATATCCAAATTTGCCTGAGGATTCTTATTTCCTCAGGGCCTAAAAATACAAAGCTCACCTCAAGATCCTGAAAGAATGTGTTGTGAGAAAAGAGCCCCGGGTTTTTGATTTTTGATTATTATTTTGGTTTCTTCCACCATGGAAACATAATTGTACTGAATATACTGCAAAGTCCAATAGTTCTGTTTCCGTCGCAATTCTCCAAAGCCCCATAGCTGCTTGGGGTCACGTACGACACGTTAGGTCAGTTGCAATAAGCAGTGGTTATCAGAAACTTACCGTGAGTCGCCCTGCGTCACATCACAGACCTGCGTTTCATTTTGCGACTGGCTTTACAGATCCCTCAAAGTATCCAGCTGTTTTCTATGATTATCTGTGATTTGCATTTGCACATCACAAATAATCAAAACAGTACAAACTAGTTATTTCACAACCACAACTTGAATTTTTTAAAATAAACATCGGTTGTCTGATATTTTTATTTATCTTTATTCTCATAATACCAACCTTCATTTCCATACGCAACTCGTTAGTGTGCCTCTTATTTTAATTCAAGTTCGCAGAAGACTCAAAATATATTTCAGAGTCTAGCGAATAGAAATATTACACTTTCTAAATTGTTCCAAAGTATTTTGAACATATATCAGGTTCCATTTTATGTATCTGTGCTCTACTTGTTTTGTTTTGTTTTTACGCTGCATGGCCCAAGTTACCTGAAGTATGTACCAACCGGAACGCAATGCGTCCTCAACCAAATACTGATTGTTAAATTTATTCTTCTCCTAGTCATGTATTAAGATTCAATTCAAACAATTCAAAATTCAAATAATTGAGACATTAATTTGAACAAAAAATAGAGCTCACGGTCGATGCAATTTGTATTGGTTTTTATTTAATTCTTCCGTGTTACGATACGTTGAAGGTGGATCCGAAAATTGACATTTTGCAATTTTTGTAAAAGCCGAGGTTTGAATGAAAATCTCACCTGTGCAATTTTAGAAGAGAACATTTTGAAGATGTCCAACGATCTTCATGTTTAGCACCCTTGCCAATAAATAGATCCATTTCAAATTGCAGGAGTTCTTATTTGGCCTATCGATGGAGGTATATTCATTTTGCATAAAATCCTGTATTCAAGTTACGTGTTTCGTGTTGTTCTCAGCTGCTCAGAGAGATGTTTTGCAAAAAATTGTAATATTGTGTGTATATTATCTCTCTCTATGCTACCTGATCGAGAAAATAGTAAGTATATTTTAGTTGTTAGTTAGTTATAGTTAATGCCTTATTTTACGTGGCGAGACTCGGGCCATCAGGCCCGCTCTTCCGTCTGACCACGCAAATTTCGCTAGGCTCCTTTCACCTAGCGGAGAAAGAAGGTATTATCTCGGGCGACGAAACAGGATATTTGAATTTAGCTCAGAGGCGTCATTTAGGCTTGAGGATCTTTTACATGCAAGTAAATCTACTGACATGGGCCATCCGGCTTTACTTCCCCTCCGCGGAAGGCGTACGAAGGATTTTTTCGCCCTTAAAAATCCACGGCTTCGATCGGGTTTGAACCCGCGAACTTGGGTATGACAGTCCGGCACGCTAACCGTCACACCATCGAATCCGAAAATAAGTATATTTTATTCGAATAAGTAGTAAATATAAATAAAGGAGCATCAAAGTGTTTGTATATTTTTTAATCCGTTGTGTAAACATTTGTTACAAAATGTTCTCTTGTACTAAGATACAGGTAAAACGTAATCCGGAATTTTGCAGGGCGTATCTTTGGAAACAAGCCAGTGAATGAAATAGCAGCGTGAATTGCCCCACGAAGTGCCATACAGCGCCCGCCGAGGCGGAACAGCACAGCGGCCAGTGACGCCACGTCGAGCTTCGCGAATGAATTAAATTGTTCCCCAGGGGCCACGGAATGGCCGGCACCGGGTCGGCGGCATGGCAGAGGGGGCGGGGATGTGCTGGGCAGCGGGAGGATGGCAGGAAGTGAGGCTGCTAGCTCGCGACCGCACTCTTATGCAAGTTTTAACTCTTATTGTGGCCGGCGGAAAAAGCTGCAAACCTCCGCTCCCTCACCTCTCCAACCCCCCACTCCCTCACCCCTTCTTGTCCTGCCTGGCACAACGCGGACTCTCCGAAATGAATTATAAATAGCTCCAAACTCCCGGTTTACGAGCGTGGACGTAATAACAGCATGCGGGTATGGAATAAAGGGGCAAAAATAAAATCAGCAACATGTTTTTTGTCGGGCTTTGCCGCGCTGAAGGTATTCCGCATGGCTCGCGACAAGTGGAATGAAATATTGCGTGAAAATTCATTACGACTTTTGAATGAATTTTTCATCGGCGCGGGGGAGATTTAAATTAAGAGCGGGGCCGCTCGAGATCTGATTCTGACAGCAGGTGTAATTCAAGGACGTCATTCTCGCTGGTGATAAAACGAGATGCATCTGTTTAATGAAATGCTACCGTCAGTAGAGATGTATGCAACACAGGGCCGTGTGAGTGGTTTTACGTTCTTAGATGTAGTGTCTCTTCTCTGTAGCACTCTCCTTTTAACTGCTCCTTTATTTTTCTCTTGTTATTCTCAAAAACATTTCCCAAATTTGAAATGATAAATTAAAATGCATCATTTGTAATTCTGCCTTTGATCACCAAAGCAGAAGAAATCGCAACAAGCGAGCAAAATTCCGGATTACGTTTTACCTGTATCTTAGTACAAGAGAACGTTTTGTAACAAATGTTTACACAACGGATTAAAAAATATACCAACACTTTGATGCTCGTTTATTTACAGTTGCTATTTATTGGAATAAAATATACTTACTACTTTCTCGAACAAGTAGCACGGAGAGAGTTAATATACACACAATATTACAATTTTTTGCAAAATAGCTGTCTGCGCCGCTGTGAACACCACGAAACACGTAACTCGAATACAGGTATGTCTGCAAAATGAATATACCTCCATCGATAGGCCAAATAGGAAGTCCTGCAATTTGAAATGGATGTAAAGTAAAAAGGCCTCAAATCTCTTGGAGTAAAAAGGCCTCAAATTTATATTACTAATGTTTGCTTGTACTTCGCGCGTTGGTCCGTGTGCGGGCCAGGGCCTACCAACAGCAACCCGGTCTTGCTGTTATGGGTTACTGGGTATGTTTGGTTAGCACGAAGACATTCTGGTCTTCTCACCGTATTCTGGTCTTCTCGACCTGAGAAGTGAATTTTCTCATCGTCACACAGCAACATAGACACACACTATAATCTTGCCCGACCGGGAATCGAACCCGGGGTCCACATCATAGAAAGAGAGCCCGTTGACCATTGAGCAAAAACGCCAGGCCATTGAGGCCAAAACGCTGACCATTAATTCTAGAACAGTTATCATTATTAAGACTTCAACGCGTATTCGATATCATTACAAAATTATATTCAATATTCGCATGTGTTAAAAAAATATTTTTGGAAATAATGTTTTGTATTTGAAATAAATCTGAGTTTTTGACGTTTGCTCCGATATCATCTTCATTTATTCAATTTCTCCATTTCATGACGGCTTCTCTTTGCTCTTTATCATACTTACGACGTTCATAATGAACTGCATCAATTTCATTGAAAAACTTTTATACCCCCGTACGAACGAATAATATCTGCATTCGCTTTCATTTCGTTTTCAATCTCGCAAATCGGCTTGGAGAAAAGAGAGCGGTGGCGGGCGAGCGGGGAGGGGGGAGGAAAGAGGCAGGAATGACGAGTGAGGATGGGCGAGCGAGTGGGGGTGGGTGAGCGAGTGGGGGTGGGCGAGCGAGTGGGGGTAGGCGAGCGAGTAGGGGTGGGCGAGCGAGTGGGGGTGGGCGAACGAGTGCGGGTGGGCGTGCGAGTGCGGGTGGGCGAACGAGTGGGGGTGGGCGAGCGAGTGGTGATGGGCGAGCGAGAGGGGGTGGGCGAGTGAGTGGGGGTGGGCGAGCGAATGGGGGTGGACGAGCGAGTGGGGTGGGCGAGCGTGTGGCGGTAGGCGAGCGAGTGGGGGTGGGGGGTGGGTTAGCGAGTGGGGGTGGGCGAGAGAGTGGGGGTGGGCGAGCGAGTTAGGGCAGATGAGCGAGTTGGGACAGGTTAAAAAGTGTGGGTGGGCGAGCGAGTGGGGGTGGTCAATCTGGTGGGGGCAGGCAGTGTCAGGTTGAGTTGTGACGGTTGTGTTGCAGATATGAGGCCGATCGCGTGAATCCGGTCGGTGGAGACAGGGATGATGAAGTAGGAGGCGTTTGTAGGAAGAGAATTGGTTGTCGTGACAAGTGCAGGGCTAGAACAGGGCCAGTCGGCGTTTTGTACGCAGTTTTACGTGTTTTGTAGTGTTGTTTTGTTATACGCAAACAGGACCAGTGCTCTCTCTATGTACTCGCGAATTCTCAGAGGATTTGCGATACTCGGCAGAGGAGTCAATGACGACGTACTATAGTGAGTGTATTGAATCAAGAGTACACTTATTTACTGTCAGTTTACAATTCTAAATAGTTGTATATTGTAATATCAGTACAACAGTTCCTTCTTGCTGAAAATAATTTATTTAACTTCAACTTTCAACTATCAACTTTTCATGCGAGTTTCAATAAACTATGTAAATGTGATTCATCTAATATGACACAATCGTTATGCAAGGAATTTTTTCAATTAATAGTGTTTTGAAATCTGGGTGTTAATGTAATTTCTATTCTCGAGTTTTGTGAACTAGCGGTATTTACATGTTCGTGTACATACATATATACGAAGTATATTATACGTAGTATAGAGAAATTTATGTAATGCTGCGGGAAATCTATTTCGAGATTTCAACGGGAATTCTTGTCTTGTGGTCCTCTGATACCGAATTCTTTTTTTTCAAAACGTTCGTCCGTCCGTCCGTCTGTATTTATTCCGTCCGTCTGTCTGTGTCCGTTTGTATTTTATTAGCCGTGCAATAAAGTTGCTGGCAGCCAATGAAGTTTTTGAGTCAAAATAAAATAAAAATATTTTTAAGTCGATACAGACAATGAGATAAATAATGTTGTAATGTAATCAAACATTAATAAGTTATTTTGTTTCGAAGTATTCATTGAGTATAAATACCTGCAACTGAAGTTTTTTACTATCTTCATAATTTTGAACTTGCAGGAAATTACTTTTACTTACGAATCAATTAATCGAGTTTACATAATGGTGTGGGTAACTCTCCACAAATGATTTTATAATGCCAGCTTGGGTTATCGCAGACATCATTTCCACATTGTTGATAAATTTAAATGTTTGTATAGCCAAAAATGTTTACTGATTCACTTTGAGATTTATCAATGTACGCTAATCGTCCATTGTACAGGAAGCTATGTACCATTATTACATTATTTTTAATTTAGTTTTTTCGTAACAGCTGCAAGTGACATTTCATTATCAGAATGTTTAAATGGCAAGAATGAATATTTGGAGAAATATTGGAACTATTTTTATGAATTTTAGTTTTATATATTTTCCCTATTAGCGTAGCAGTACGTAAAGTTGGCAACATAGCGCTGCCTTTAGAGACACTTTTTCAGTTTTTAATTGATTCAATCATTACTACAATAATAAACTGGGTGTAAAAACTTCATGGCAAACATTGAAAAGTAGTGTTTAGTAATATATACTATATACTACTAAGTAGTATATAGTATACTCTGTAGTAGTATTACTATATACTATATAATATAGTATATAGTAGTATTACTATAAACTACTAAAGTAATATATAGTAATAGTATGTATATATAGTAAAAGAGATGCATGTTCGAAAATTTCAAGTTCGTTTTCGTGTGTTTCTACAACGTGCCAGATTTCTTACTCTAAAATTCAAGTACTCACCGTATAAATTTACGTGTGGAATACTTTGTGGAGCATGTATGTTTCAGAGAAATAATCCTAGAAAGAATGAAATAACATCAGCGTTGTGACAACAGTGTGTGCACCTACATTTTGCACGCAACGCTTGGTACAATGTTTCAGGGAAACAACGATATTATAAACTTCACGCTTTTGTTTTTTGTACAACAAAAATTTTCCTTTCCGTTCTATTACAAATTCCTATTATAAAAGATGCCCCAATTTGTTTAGACAGAATATTCCACCTCGGAAAACAACCAGCGAAGAAAATGTTTCTTGAAAACATGTTAAGCGGCTCGTGTAAGCTACTGTGACGGTATTCGAGCATCCGGAGCTGGTAGTGACATGCTTAAAGTTACAGAGAGAAGGAGCTTTATATTCAGAAAGGCTGAACTGCAAGTACCAGTCTGTCCGGTTTTCGTGAGACTTTCCTCATCAACTTTCGAGACCTTCTGTTGCATGCCGTAATGCTTCTTTTCACAAAAGACAGATTGTGAAGCTTCTTAAACGCATATTTTTAATAAATACCTAGCTCAGTTGAATTACATTTATATGAAATGACACGTAGAGGTTCTTGAACGATATAAAATTATGCATTGAAGCTAAAATCATAGGCTTAAACGATATTAGAAAATACGAGTATGTTGCCTGATAATGATCGACGCTTGTATCATAGGTGACAGTCTAGCAAGTGGATAATAGAATGAGTACGTAGTTAACTTTCCTTCTGGAGATTTTACGTCGTTAATATTCGATAATAGCCTATCAGATCATACGTAATTGATAATTGTTCTAGACGTTGCGCTTGTAGCGTGCACTGTACGTTGGAGCGTGCAGAGCTATTAAGTATATCAACCATGATTGCACTATTACAGTCGGAGATACCGTCAGCTCCTATTTAACGTGACTAAAATAGTGCAGTGCAAACAGTAAATTGTAATATGAATTTATACGATGAAGCCAGAAATATGAAGATTAAATTGCGATACATATCTTTGCGTAATAACGTTCGATCAAACAAAATTGATAGGTATTTCTTTATGAAAGACATTTGTTGTCTCTCTCTTACGGAAAGAGAGATGCTAGATTCAGTACTAGATAATATAAGGTTTCAAATACACCCTAATTCACTATCAATGTGAAATGTAATAAATATTTCACATAAATCTAACTTCGGTGAAAATAGGTATGTTTCAAATGTCATACGAAATGTTACTAATGGTTTATAAATGCCGCCTTCCAATATGAGTTTATTATGTTTTGTTTCACTTTCGGGTCTTTGCTAAAGTTATCCTAATTAATTTGTGAAGTTTTTAGGAAAAGTTTTGGAAAGAAATTTGAAAAATAAACAATAGAAAAAATGTTTCTCGCTTGGACCTGCAATTTATTAGAGTAACTCCCGCACTCAGAAGAGTGTCCTCGTAAATGTTACGCCATATGACAGCGTCGATTTGCGGTTTCAGTGGAAAAGTTTAATGTTAAGATAAATTGTTTTTGGTTTTACCCGTTAAGGCTACATGTGACCTCAATTGTCGTTAGTGCACGTCACTTAGCAAGTTAATGAAATAAATTTTAATGAGGCTGATGCATTAAGGTAAGGAAGTTTATCATTTTTACCGTTTTTAGTTCAAATCATCTTGGTCGATGCTGAATTACTACCAGGATCTTCTGGGTCCATGCAGCGCGGCTGCCTCCACTACCGTAGTTACCAAAGGTGCTTTGTGCCAGGAGCATCACTCAGATTAGCGGGAAGAGACGGAAGACAGCGGACATTACGCCGCAAGACCCACACGATTAGTGATCCCGGGTGCGTCACGTGCTAAGGCCATTAATCCTGGAAGTGTAGTGCATGTTTTCTCCTTGGGAGATGGCTGTGATCTTCCCCCGTTGGATGGGGAGATTAGCGCCCACATTACTCTCGGTTAGTGAGGTTTTCCCAACCCAGATATCTCCCACTAGTGGCGCACCGCCCCGGCCGGTACTAACTGTAAGCTTCCGATTGGTCTCCCGGTGTGTGTGGTAGTGTAGTGAATCTAAGTGTAAGTGTGTGTGTGTGTGTGTGTGTGTGTGAGGAATAGGAAGGAAAGATCGCGCTAGGGTACTGATCCAGCATTCGCGTGGCAACCACGGAAAGCCGTCGATCGAAGCAGGCGGCTGCTAGAATTCTCCTGCAGACAGCGAGTGAATTCGACCTAACTAGTGGTAAAAATCCTTCCAGCAGTGCGACTCGAACCTAGGACCTCCCGATCAGAGGCACTGCAGTGACATTAGTTGATATCCTTAGCCACCGGTGACCCCTATGACGTCACAGAGGATAGAAGTCGGGGTAGAGCAAGTGCGATACTGTTAATATTCACCGGCTCCATGACGATTCCGTCTGCTTCCACCGCCCCTAACACCTTCACCGCCTCCGACACTTCTCACCACCACAATTGCCACCTTCTTCACCTCTCCCACAGCCTTTATTTCCCTCTCCCCTCCGCAGCACCCCCTCCCGCCATCCACCGCCGCCCTCTACGTCCTTACCGGCCTTACTGCCCCAACTTACCAGACACTTTAGCCTCCCTCACTCCCGCCCCCTCGCAGTCCTCATCACCTTCGTTGTCCACCTCGCGCCCTCGCCACCCTTACCTTCTCACCGCCCTCACCGCCCTTACCGTCCCAACTCATCAACCCCCTTGGCCTCCCTCATTCCCGTCCCCTCCCAGTCCTCATCACCTTCGCTGCCCTCTTCACGCCCTCGCCGTCCTCACCGCCCTACCACCCCAGCTCACCAGATACCTTACCATCCCAACTCATCAACCCCCTTGGCCTCCCTCACTCCCGCCCCCTCGCAGTCCTCAGCACCTTCACGCCCTCGTCACCCCCACCGCGCTACTTCGTCTGGCACCTACCCTCAGCGTAACGCCCGCTGTCTTCGTAGCATCCGCCGCCTCCCCTGGCCCCGCTCTCCGACCCCCGCGCCGGCGCCCTCATTTGCATGACGACATTAACACACAAACTCAGGCGGTCGCGCGGCGTTTTGTCCGCCGTCTGCCTCGCGCCGGGGCTGCATTAGTCTCCCCCGGGGCGTTTTACATTAAAACCTTACGCGGGTGAAATGTGTCTTCTTCAAACGAGACACCGAAAGCCAGCCTTCTTGCGCATCTACGGCTAATAAAACAATTAACGCGGAGAGTAAATGTTGGTGTTCGCGTCGCGAGGAGACGTGGCTCCGGCGCATGCGCAGGTGTGGCGCGTGCATGTCGCTGGATGCACTTTGGGGTGGTGGGGGAAGCGGTGCCTTGACGAGAATTTCTGTTGCAACGTTGAGACTTCTGAAGGGACGTACTCGAGGACAGTTAGTGCTTCGTGCAATTCAGTTTCGTCTGAGACATGTCGTCACAATTATACTGTTGCGAGAGTAGCATGGAATGGTGTACGCGAGTTTCTCCAAGAATATTTCACAGAACATGGACTCACAGCTTTGTAATCAAGTTCAAAAATATGGGATTGGAATGACAAAATATTTATAAGAAAGTGAGTCAGAACAAGGCAGCCAAAATCGTAGAAAACCAAATGTAGTTGAGGTTTTTGTTACAATCGCGCCTCTTGCTTTGAACACTATTTACAGTTTTTCTTTTGACGCCATTTGTGAGACGTCTATGCTGTCATGGCGATAAGGGTATGAACACGTAGGACGCTGGTTTCCACTACTTCATTGTTTTCGTCTGAAAATATCTTTTAAAAAGGCCAAGGAAAATAGGCAAGAGATAATAAACAAAATCTATTTGCAGAACATCCAGGGGACGTCTTTACGGCAAATGATACGCAGAGCAATAATAACCCTCTTCAAGAAGTAATTAATACTGTAACAGGAACGATAACTCCGGTTACTCGAAAAGAAGTGGCTGATGAGATTATGACCAATTTACGTTCAAAGACGGCACCAGGATTTGATTTGATTACCTGACAAATATTGAAGTAGTTGCCCCAAGAAGGGATAGCCATGCTGACATACCTGTATAATGCAGCTTTTAGACTGAAATATATTCCTGCAAGCTGGAAAGTGGCTGAAATGATCATACCCAAGCCAGGCAAACCACCCCACAAAGTGGAATCATATAGACCGATTTCGCTATTACCAGTAATTTCAAAATTATGTGAAAAACTTCTTCTTAAAAGTTTAAAACCAATTATACAAAATGATAGTTTGATCTCTGACCATTAGTTTGGTTTTAGACAAAGACACTCGACAATAGACCAAGTGCACCGCATCACAGATGTAATTGAAAGGATCTTAGAAGAGAAACAAGTATGTTCTGTTTTATACTTAGATGTTGCGAAAGCCTTCGAAAAGGTTTGGCATGAAGGATTACTGCATAAATTAAATAAAATGCTACCTAAACAATACGTTAAAATCCTCACATCATATATACCTGAGAGAATGTTCAGCAAGAAGATCTTACTCTGACCTGAAGTATATCCAAGCTGGTGCGCCACAGGGTAGTGTTCTTGGGCATGTATTGTATTTTTTATACACCAGTGATATACCAAACCCAGAGCAAGGAAAATTAGCCACCTTTGCGGAGCCTTAATAACATCAGCACAAGACGAAATTAGCTCTACACGACGGCTACAAGAAGCTAGCAACGCCGTTTACGATTGGACCATGAAATGGAATATTAAGTTAAATGAAGATAAATCGGTACACGTAAACTATACCAATAAAAGATCAAACAATCCACCACCAGTAATTATAAACGGAAAGATAGTTCCTTATGAAAATAAAGTCAAATACTTAGGTATGATATTGAACACTAAACTGAAATGGAAAGAACATGTCAAGAAGAAAAAGGAAGAACTCAATAAAAAATTTCGTCAATATAAATGGCTAATAGGAAGAAACTCCTGCTTATCCTTTATAACAAAACACTATTGTATAATCAGATATTTAAACCCATATGGCTATATGGAATTCAGCTATGGGAATGTGCGAAAGATAGCAATATCAAAATAATACAAACTTACCAAACAAAGTTCTGCGAGAAATGGTGAATGCACCATGGTATGTAAGAAATGCTAATATCCACAGGGATCTTGGAATACCAACAATTAAAGATGGAATTAAAAGGTTTGCCAAGAAGCACGAAGAAATGCTACGCCTACATGAAAATTCATAAATTCTTCAACTGCTGGAAAACCAACACCTGTTCTGAAGATTGAAGCGGACCAAACCATTTGAACTTGTGTAGTGTTATCATAGCATATCGTAGCAGAACATTTTGCAAGTGACAGTGCCTAGTTCAAACAATCGAACTAACTAAAAGATGTCATGGGACTAAATTTAGCTCATATGTAGTTTAGGATTAAAATTAAACAAAGAAAAGTTGATGGTTGATCTTTCGATACCACTTTGACATGTAAACACAATGGTGTTAATAAAAAAAATGTTTTAAAAAATCTTTAATGCGTGATGGGTCGTAATTAACTTCTACAGCTCACGGGTTTTATATACTTACATGGTTTTGTCTCCATGGTTTCATACAAAATGGTACAAGTTTCCTTAGTATATTATATTTACTGGGATTATAAAACTATTTAAAAAGATTTTCATAGAATTATTATTCTGTAACTCAAATATGTATTGAATTGTTTACATTTTCATTATGAGCAATTAACAATTTAAGTAATTGTCGCATTCAACAAGCTCAGAACATTGAGTAGTTACCCCTATAGAGTAAAAAATTCTACCGTATAAATTACAATATTATTTTCTACATAGAGTTGAATAAATTTTAAAATACACATATTTTCGTAGAAAATACACAAAACTTTCGTTGAAATTATTTGAGGGGGAAAATTAATTCATTTCATCTTCACTAACTACGGTCCTGAAGGCTACCCATTCCCCAAACCCACCGTACGCCACTGACTCTATGATCCATGAGCAAGTTCGTGGATCATAGAGATATTACTTCGGATGCTGCTTCGCCAACATCCGATCATATCCGATCCGATTCCGAGAACAAAATCTCCGGGAAGCCTAGTTTGATTATTCCCAGCGAATGTCCGGAGGTCATAGAAGCGCATATTCCATTGGATTGACATGAAATGATTGCGATTCCAGGAATCTTTTTTGATGGCACAATCTCATATGATCCGTTTCGAAAATTACATTTATTATAGAAATATGCAAGAAATATTTACTGAAACGCAAAATATGTCAAAATACATAATTCTATCAAGGTAAGTAAAATAAAAGTATTTTTTAATTCATTTAGATTACCTAGCAAATATGAAATCTTTGTGTCTTGTTCCTATAAACACATGTACTTTCTTGAGAATCCATTCTGTAGTTAACAACTTATTCACTATGGTAAAAACCCTCGTTGTGGCTGATCTGGCTTATCTTGTTACTGTTCCATGTCTCTCATGTTATATGTTATATACTGTTCCATGTAATATTTTTACTGACGTATTTTTATGCTAAACTTACACGAATAGTACGCTCATTTGCTGCAAAAAAAAGCGTTAATAAGTTTAGAAGAAAATTAAATTGAGTTATTTATTCTAGAGTTCTTTGTCTTAAAAGCTAGCTAGCCGACAGAGAAGGTAAAACGAAGCGAAATCAAGTCAAATCATTGTGCAATCATTTTTACTCCTCTCTGCATAACATTCTATATTACACTCCTATATGCAAAACATTCTATATTACAGTTTTATTTATAACGTTTACTTTTTTAAATGAAAATTTTCTGCTTCCAATTTTTTTTTAATTCGGGAAAAAAAACATTTGAAAATTTCTTGAAGTAATTTTGAAGGGCTCGCACTGAAACTTACTCTTCTGTTTCTTGCGTTTCCCATTAAACACGTACTGTGCAGCCCTGTGGAATCAGGACGTGTAGTTCCCTCACCGCGGGCACGGCGAGCCCCAGCCACCGTTGGCCGGAGGCAGCATACGTTTGAGACATGGATGCCACGTTGGGGAGTTTTGTCCCTAAAATGGGAATTGTTTCGTCGGTGGGAAAGAATTAGGAGCATAAATGAGACATGGGTGCCAGGTTGGGGAATTTCGTCCCGAAAATGGGAATTATTTCATCGTGGGGAAAGAATTGGGAGCATAAATGAACAGGGAAAACATTTTCATATGGAGTTGAGATGGAAATATTATTCTCTCAATTATAATGAATAAAAAAGAAATAATAAATGTTATTCTCTCTCATTTTTACTTTCCCGTATTCGTACGTATACACCGAGTGATATACGTAGTATAGGGAAAGTTATGTAATGCTGCGCGAAAAAATGGCCAATTTTTGGCGGAAAAAATTAATTGCCGGGCCGTGAAAACGAATAAGTGGATAAACAAGTTGCTAAATTAAGAAAAAAATCCCCTAACACGTGCTGTAGCCAGAAACCCTGTTTTCTAGATCCTTGATACCTAAAAACCAATTGAAGGGAAAACGTCAGTCTGTCCGTCTGTCCGTCCGTCCGTCTGTCCGTCTGTGAACACTGCTAGCGCCTAAACCATACGTACGATTTCTTCTAAAATATAAATTCCCCGGTCGATCTGATTCTAGTCGAAGCTTTGAGATTTTGAAAAAGATTCTTTAAAATTTGGGGGTACTTTATATGAAGCCCCCCGGGGATTTACAAAATTTTCTCGAAAACGGCTCCAAATTTTTTCTTTAAATTTCTTGTATGAATAGAGTAAAATACACTTATTTACATGACATAGGTCCAATTTTCACGGATAATTCTGATTTTTTGAAAATTGCAAAAGTTTAAAATTTTTTCGGCGTCTTTCTGAAACTACTAAATTGAAGATAGAGATTTTTTCTTCAAATAAAATTTGTTCTGCATATTGAGTCCTTTCATAAAGGTCACGTAAATGTTTCTCAGAATTTTAGTAGTTTTCGTGCAATATTGCGTGTAATATGTGCAATTTTAAAAGATTACAAAAACAAGATTTTCTCAGAAACGGCTCCAAATTTTTTCCTTAAACTTTTGGTAGGGATAGTGGAAAATGTACTCTATCAGATGACAAAAAAGCCATATTGATCTATCGGTTGGTTTTTTCAAAAATTACAAAAATGTAAATTTTTTAACTTTTCTCTCACGTCGTTAATATTTACATTATCGGCGATTTTTTCATATCATTATATTTGCAAGTATATATGCTTTAAATAATGTCAAGTAAAGTTTCTCGTAAACACTACCGTTTTCTGTGAAAAGTAAATCAAATTTCGGCATTTTCAGAAATGCTCAAACGCTATTTTCTCATATGTGGCTGCAAATTTTTTCTTGAAACTTTTGTAACAGATAGTGATAATTACACTCTTTAATATGACGTAAAGTTTATTTTGAGTTATTTTTTTGTTTTTTCAAAACATATATAAATGTAAATTTTTTGAGAGATATCTCACATCTTTAATATGCACATTATACGCAATTTATAAAGACTGTTATATTTTTGAGTGTTAGTGCTTCAAATATCTTCAAATAAAGTATTTTGAAAACTCAAAAATTTTCTGTGAAAATGAGCTTCAAATTTCGCATTTTTAGTAGTGCTAAAACGCCATTTTCTCTTAAATGGCACATAATTTTTAAAAGAAAATTGCCATTTACGGCTAGGTTTTTGTGTTCTTTAATATTCTAAAATTAATATTTTCGTTCTACCAATAGGAAACCGAAAAATTAAGAAAATGACACAAAAAAGTACTTTTGGCGGTGATAGATGACAGCTGGCAAGAAAGAGTTTGTGGCAATTCCGAATAGCTAGCGAAGACGCAAGAAAATAGATAACTAATACGGGAAAGTCTGTGCTATTCTGTAGCACCACTAGTTATCATTCGCGAGGCAAAGTATATTTCATTTTATCCGAGTTACTGTATTTGTAAAAATAAATTTGTAAAAACCTACGAACAGTAATGCCTTAGAAGTTATTGAATTTGAAGAACTTCAAGTGAATACGGAGAAAACAAAAAAAATGTAATGCTAGTGAATGATTGGACCTTCTTATGTTCGACTTCCCACACTTACATTCTGTAGGCAAATAACGATTTTCAAATGAATGTAACTAATAACCTTTTCTTATTAAACTTAACTAACACCTTATTCATATGAACATACAGAACAGCCACCTTTTCATGTTTATATAGATTCGCCTTCGAAACAATTAATAGAGCAATGGAAGACGTAGTGAAGTGAACTTTAATTAGGCAGAGTTTGTGGTGTTTTAACCTTTTAAAAGTTAGGGGACAAAAATACGAAAGTGTGCGGGAAATCGAGGGTTGAATTAAACGTACTTGTAGGAGATTTTGCGACAAAAGTTCTAAAGTAATTGAGAATGATGTTATATTAGTATTAGAGAATAACGCAGAACAGTTTACAGATCTTTTATATGAAGTTGTGTGCATATTAGCAAAATAGCGTAAAAACATAGCTGTACTAAATTATAACTATTCGCATCATCCATACCTACAAGTATTTGTTACGGCGGTTCTGATTTTTAAATTGCAAAATTACCAGTTCATATGACATAGAGATAACATACAAGGCCATTGTATGGGTGTTGTTAATTTTTAAACGGGTATATAACGTTAACCATTACGTCGCAAATTATTTTTACTAGAGCTTTTTAATGAAAAAAAACCATCATAATTGTGTGCTATATTACTGTTCTGAATTATAGGAATTACATTCGAGACATTCGATGGAGGTGCAAGCCTCAATTTTTGGGAAACACCAGCAACTGAGCACACCACGAAAGGAATAATCATCAGTAAAAATTAGTCATTGAGTTAACTCATCACTAACATTCTAGGGTTAGGCCTTTAGTGGAGAGCAAATGAGTAGATTTGCTTGTGCACATCTCAGATGTCGCGCATCAGACACACGTGGAGGTCAACAGGTCAACTCGAAGATGGTGGCACCAGAGAATAGGAGCTGTGAAGTTGCGCATATGCATTGCCTCAAAGCGACAGTTCGCGGCTTAGTGACACCGTCGCATGCGTGTTGTAACAAATCCTTTCTAATCTCTCTGGTGTAGAACGAGGCAAAAGTATTCCAGCCGGTTGCGTCACGGAGTGAGCAGAAGACGTGTGTCACCGGTGCGTGTGATTTGGTCTGAAGCGCGGGAAGGATTCTGTTCCACTTGTCGTCTTGGGCAGATGACACCAACGTACATTCTAGGACAGGGGTATCCAACTTGCAGGGCCACAACCAAAACCTTTAATATGGTTGCGCGCCGTATCCATATAATTAATACAGTAAAATGGTGATCTGAGATCTAGAAAACCACTGGATGGATTCGTATGATCAAGGTGTTTATCGGTGTAAAAACAATTGCTATTCCCGCCATTGTAATCAGTTTTGCATTTTCGTAATTCTTAAAAAGTTGTTTACAAAAAAATAATTAAAACAATAACACAACGTCCTGCGCAAAATATGAGTTGGGGAACCTGCGGCATACCTAACCTAACCCCATGTCTCCGAGCGCATGGCCAAATATAAACAAATTGAACAATGGAAGTTGTGAATGTAAAAAACGTTTACTGAGTTACAGACTAACAACAAGGTATGATAAGGTATTCACAAAAAAAGAACACAAGAACTCAACGTTCTTCGCAAAATTTAAGTTGGCGTACCTGTAACTGCTGAAAGTGAATTTTGAAACCGCGTACGCGTGCACCAATACACCAATACATTTATCTGGGTGCACCGTGCTGTTCGGTGCGGTTCAACAGCGAATTTAGTTATTTTAGTTATGGCAATTTATTATTTTTTTGGTTTTTATAGTTTATTTTTAGTGTTGGATTTTTGAACATGGATTGTAATTTTCAACAATAAGTGTTTTTGATATTTTGCCCTGTTGTTGATCATGTTGGTCAATATTATCATGAATGTTATTGATATTTTGAATTATTTATTCTTAAATTATTGTATTTGGGAAGAATTAATTATATCAAGCCCCATTATTCATACATTTTGATTTGTCAGTGTCCTACAGAGAATGTGAGTTAAAGAGAATTGGAACATTCTGCTGTGATAAAACTCTTAAATTACAATGTTGAATTAGATGCAGCGGTTAAAAATTTTATACATAAAAAAATGAACTCCCAGTATATATAAAAGAAAATTGTAATTAAGGGAATTTTAAAAATATTGAACTCCGTGCCAATTATTCGCACGGGCACTATTAGTTTTCATTACTTGGGCGATCCACAGGTGATTTCCACGTATTGTTGATCAGTTTGCACGGCTCCTCTGAAATAGGCGGGGGGAACGGAAACATTAGCGATATCAGACCGTGCCATGCACAACGCTGTGTAACACATTGGGATGATTTCGAAATTATGAATTTACTAGAAAATAATTCTTTAAATTTAAACGTAAATTATTTTTACATTAACCGTTCACTGGTGACGTGCGGTCACAGTGACCGGCGAAGAAAACTAAACTCACTGTCCTCTCGACAGGTGAAACGCAGGAAGTTTTGGTTTACAGACCCTTATTTTCTTTCTAGACAATGTTCAAGCGTGGGCTAGCAGTTCTAGTTGCAGCCGTTCGCTTCTGAGAATCAGTTGTTGAAGTTACGAATCGGTCTCGATGACCGCATCTCACCAGTAGTAGAAGTTTATACTCAGTAATGCACGTTAATACTTAGTAAATATTTTTCATTTAACAGTGTATTTTCTTATTATAATAAAGGTTGTTTTATGTAATCAATATCATTTGAAAGCCTTTCTACGCGTATTTCAATAGTGAAATGTGAAGAAAAACTATGTAGCAATATTTGACCTGAAATCCTCTCAGTGAGTAATTAAAAATTATATTATTTTCTGTTATTTCTATTCTTTCGTTCTCTTTATTATGCGTCTGTTAACGTGAAAAAAATTGTGAATTCGATTTGAAATGATATAACGAATATAATCAGTCTACAACTTTCCCGGTCACAGGGACTGCATATCACCGGTAACAGAAGTTTCAAGGCACGTTACCAGTTGACGGTTAAAGGTGGCTTTGATCCTGGTAAGCGCATGCGCTAGGCGCACGGTGTTCTCGCCCAACACGGATGAAAAGAACTTTCGCTTTTGACTAAAAATCCTTCGCGGGCCATAATAAATGGCTCCGCGGGCTGTCAGTTGTACAACCTTGTTCTAGGGCGTCGTGGCGCGTCCCCTGCTTGCCTTAAGCCCCCGTTGCCCCTGCTTGCCTATTAAGACGTATCACTAAGCGTAGCAGCCAGAGTGCTAGATTTCCATCTCTGGGAACAGAGTGCAAGACCCAGGCCACTCCTCATGAAACAATGTAGAAGGGAAAGATAGAGAAAACTAGATACAACTGGAAATGGAGTAAATTATTTTGCCTAATCGGAGAGACGAGATCGCTAAAGCACTTGTAGAGTATAGCGATCTTCGTTTGATTGATTGATTAGAGATTCCGAGCGTATCAACTGCTAAGGTCATTAGTCCCGTAAGTTTATGGCTTTTTTTCCCTCGGGAGATGGTGTTTTTCTCCCACTGGATGGTTGGATCCGGCGCCAACCTACCTGTTGGCTAGCAGGGTTTTGCGCAACCACTTGCCTCTCACCAGCGAACCATCGCTCCGGCGAGGACGAGCTTTAAGCTCCAGACCGATCTTCCTGCATATATGGTAGTGCAATGCATGTGTGTGTGTGTGTGTGTGTGTGTGTGTAAGTAAGTACGTAAGAGGTGAGAAAAGGACAAGCAAGAAAAGAAGGAAAGTTCACGCGGTCCTCGGATTTGTCAGGCATTCACCTGGTGTTGATCGGAGAAATCACAGAAATCTACCCATCAGAGCAGCCGGCCGCTAGAATCTCCTCCAAGCAGCGATTGAATTCGACTTATCTAGCTAGTGTCGGAAATCCTGCCACTTTCAGGATTCGAACTTAGGACCTCCTGGCCAGAGGATCTCGGTTCGAGGGGACGGGAGAGTCCTGAGTAGGCGTCGGATTAAAGAGGTGTGTTGAGTCAGGGTGGCCTTCCTCAGTCGCAATGCATAAAGGACTCTAAATCACCTTCTCGTTTCTGGCAGCGTGTGGGTGGCGCAGCGAACTGCGTTTGCGGCGTGTGAGCGCTGCCGCCGAACGGCTCACCTCTGCTCCTCTCCTTGTTATTGACGCTGGTTGCTGCAAGGAGCGCACTGGACGAGCTCGCAATGCTAATCTGGGTGCGTTCTGTTGCCACCTGCTAACTTGTGGATAGCACGATGGATACGCGTGGCATCACTAGGCATGCGTGTCAAGTTCACCCGATAAAAAGTTTCGCATACTTCATCGATAAGTAAGTGATGTAAAGACGATTTTTGCCATCGAGCAAATGCTAAATCGTTTTGAACAATGATAGTGATCCAAAACATTTATCATCTGCTTTCCAACTCTCAAATTTCAATTATCTCTTATAAACAAGACAAAACGTTCTTGTTATATTCTTTTTTTAAATTTATTTATCCTTGTTCGACTTATTTAGTCTTTCAAAGATTTTTTTTATAATTACATAATTGTTTTCCACACAAAGTTTGTACGTATGGAAATTACATACTTGTTTTGCATTGTACAAGATGTTATATTCTCATTTTAAAAATTTCTTTATGATGATAATTTTCTTATAATTTTTATAAAATCTGGTAAGAGTCAACAATATTCAACAATATTTAAAACTAAATTTTCTACTTACCAGTGGCCTGCTGCAGCAAAAATGTTAGTGGATAAAACCACACAAAATGGTTTTCCAAATCGTAGCACGCCCCATGCTCAATAACAACACATAAAATACTCTCTAAAAATACGGCAATAAATTAAATATTGTAACCAAAACAATCTTCATGAATACTTCAGTAATGTACGAGTAGTATAGTAGTATTTTTAAACAGTACTTTACAAATCAAATGTACCTATTCCATAACACAATTCGAAAATAAGTTCTTAATGTCGGGCGGCCGTTTTCTCAGAGCCACGCTGCTGCATGGCGTTATCTCTGTCCCAAGCAGTGAAGCACGGAGTATGGTTTTAAGTCGGTGCGGGAGTATATAAGAAAAGACTAGATAATACAATCCAATATTTAAGTTTTCAGTTAAAATCAATACTCACTGTTTTCGTTTTACTTTTTCGCTACGGAGTAGATAGTGTTTGTTGTCTTTGATACCGAAAAATCGAATAACGGCATAACGTCTGTCCGTCTGTGAACAACGCTAGCGGCTAAACCATTCAGCCGATTTTTCACAAAATTGATATCAATATTAATGGCTGATGTCACGACCCGTTGAATTTGAAAACGATATTTTAATTTTGGGAGGTACTTCACATGAAGCACCTGGGACATTTTCCAATTTTTCAAAAAATAACTCCATTGTTTTTACTTTCCCGTATACGTACGTATACACGGAGTGATATACGTAGTATAGGGAAAGTTATGTAATGCTGCGCAAAGAAATTGCCAATTTTCGGCGGAAAAAAATTAATTGCCGGGCCGTGAAAACGAATAAGTGGATAAAACCAGTTGCTAAATTAAGAAAAAAAATCCTCTATCTCGTGGTGTGGTCGAAATCCATGATTTGTTGCTTCTTTATACTTAAAAATCGATTGACGGCATTCCGTCCGTCTGTCCGTCTGTCCGTCTGTGGTCAACGCTAGCGCCTGAACCGTTCGGTCGATTTTCTTCAAAATTGATATTCCCCAGTCGATCTGATTCTAGTCGAAGCTTTGTGATTTTGAAAAAGATTCTTTAAAATTTGGGGGTACTTTATATGAAGCCCCCCGGGGATTTTCAACATTTTCTCAAAAACGGCTCCAAATTTTTTCTTTAAATTTCTTGTATGAATAGAGGAAAATACACTTTTTAACATGGCATAGGTCCGATTTTCACGTACAGCTCTGAATTTTCGAAAATTGTGAAAGTTTGAATTTTTTTCGGCGTCTTTCTCCAACTACAAAATTGAAGATAGAGATTTTTTCTTCAAATAAAATTTGTTCTGCATATTGAGTTCTTTAATAAAGGTCATGTAAATGTTTTTCACAATTTTGGTAGTTTTCGTGCAATATTGCGTGCAATATGTGCAATTTTAAAAAATTACAAAAACAAAATTTTCTCAAAAACGGCTCCAAATTTTTTCTTTAAACTTTTGGTAGGGATAGTGGTAATTGTACTCTATCAATGGCATAAAAGCCATTTTGGTCTATCGGTTGGTTTTTTCAAAAAATACAAAAATGTAAATGTATTTACTTGTCTCTCACGTCGTTAATATTTACATTATCGGCGATTTTTTTTACATTATTATATTCACGAGTATATATGCTTTAAATAATGTCAAGTAAAGTTTCTCGAAAACACTACCGTTTTCTGTGAAAAGTAGCTCAAATTTCGGCATTTTCAGAAATGCTCAAACGTCATTTTCTCGTATATGGCTGCAATTTTTTTCTTGAAACTTTTGTAACGGATAGTACTAATTACACTCATTAGTGAGTGAAGTTTATTTTGAATTTTTTTGTTTTTTTCAAAAATTATATAAATGTAAATTTTTTGAAAGATCTCTCACATCTCTAATATGCACATTATCCGCAATTTGTAAAGATGATTGTATTTGTGAGTGTAAGTGCTTCAAATAACTTCAAATAAAGTATTTTGAAAACTCAAAAATTTTCTGTGAAAATGAGCTTCAAATTTCGCATTTTTAGTAGTGCTAAAACGCCATTTTCTCTTAAACGGCACATAATTTTTAAAAGAAAATTGCCATTTACGGCTAGGTTTTTGTGTTCTTTAATATTCTAAAATTAATGTTTCTGCTCTACCAATAGGAAACCGAAAAATTAAGAAAATGACAAAAAAATGTACTTTTGGCGATGATAGATGGTAGCTGGCAAGAAAGAGTATGTGGCAATTCCGAATAGTTAGCGAAGACCCAGGAAAATAGAAAACGAATACGGGAAAGTCTGTGCCATTCTGTTTCTGTTTTTTGACAAATAAATAAATAAAATAAATACGGTCATGCTTAATTTTTTCAAAATACGAGTAGTTTTTCTTTAATTTTTTGACAAACGTAATAGGCCGCTGTAAATTTACTGCGCTTCGGACAGCTGGATGCGTCGTAAATTAGAATGTACATTTTTGTATATTATTTCTTTCTTCGTTTCTTACATTCGAAATTTGTTATAGACTTACACATTAATATTTTAGAAGTTGTTTATTTTGAAATATTTGAAATAAGTAAAAAGAATTAATAGCTCTCAGAATAGCGACAATGCAGGGTCTGCAACAATGGAATTCACTTCGCGCTCGCGAATATCTGTGAATTAGTGTCATTGTTGTGACCTAATGGAGCTGTATGAAAAGGAGTTATAATTGTCTAATTTATGTTGATATTTGCAGGCAAATATTTAGTTTTGCACCAAATGCTGTACCATTTGTAGTGAGTAGAGAATTTGTTGCATGGTTTTAAAATACTCTTCCCTAATCATGGCCCAATGGAAGGCATTTCTATATTTCCAGTGTATCAGGCTTCTTTTTCCAATACAGGGTTACAAAACTTTTGCATTCTATTTTTGTGAAGTTGTAGAATTCACATAGTTCTGACGACACTGCAATGGAAATAGTGAGTTCCAAGCGAAGATGTTAGTAGCGCATAAAGTGCAATATTACAGTACTACTTAGCTGTTTCTTCTAATACGGGAAAGTAAGTGCTGTTGTAGCACCACTAGTTTATTTAATTTTGTTGTTGGATAGTTTAAAGAATGCAATAATATAGTAGGACAGAATTTAGAAGAAGCCAAACGGCTACTGAAATGTATATATTAGATTAAGAAATAACTATTTGTTTTAAAGAGAATGGTTGAAAACTTGTTCATTGAAAACCCTGATTTTTAGGAAATTACAAAAGTTTAAAATTGTTTTCTTTTTACAGCGAAAATATTAAAGATAAAGGTTTTTTCCTAAATGAAATCTTTTCCTTAAAGATACAAATTTGAAATTAGGTCATAAACAATTTTTCGAAAATTTGAGTACTTTTCGCGAAATTTTGTCTGAATATATGGGCTAGATAGTACATGCTCTTTTAGCACCAGTAGTTTTTACGTAAATTCCTGGATACGAAATGATAGGCATCTCACACATGGCTAGAGACTTCAAAAGCTACAAAGCTAGATTTATTTCAATTTTTGCGCTTTGAAAATTAGTAATATAGATAGCTTCTTCAAAGGTTGTGCTTTGGAAAATTAGAGAATATTGGATATTTCCATAGCACAGGCGAACTCAAGCTCGTGGCTAGTGGTTACTTAACTCTCAGATTTCTCCTTTTTCTCAATAAACTCGTACTATTATTATCATGCTCGGGACAATATAAAAAGTACGATTTTCACAACAATCATTTAATAGTGATTTTGTATTTTCTTTTACAGAAAAATCATCGCATGCCCGGCAAATGTTTTAGAGAAGATCTCGTTAACGAGCACCAACCCTCACCGTAAGTACCCCGAAAATATTCGCGCATTGACTTAACTTTTTTGATGAACTGACTTTTCATGAACCAGAATTTTTTATACATTATTTATTAACTCAACTACAATACATGTAAACACAGTTAAATCTAACAATATTCATACTAATAGAGTTTGTGATACACTTAGCCATCGTCAGAGATCACCAAAATTCATTTCACACTACAGAAGATCAATAGGTGTCTTCCTTTTTAATCCTTTTATTTTTCCAGTAGAATCGAGGAGTTTCGATGCCTCAATGTTTTTGTGTCTCAGTCGTCGTCGCTGTTGTTTTACTGCAAACTTGTTAATTACTTCTACTGTCTTTATGTTCATGTCACGATGTAGTCGATCCATTCACATATAAAAACATGAATCCACCGCATTATCGAGGAAACGCTGGCGGATATTGAAACCTTCGTTTATTTGTGAGAGAAGTTATCATTGTTAATTTTAAATGTGTATTTATGTGTGTTTGTGTATGTGTAATCTATTCAGAAAACTATAATAAGTTTGATTGAGAATTACTTCATGTCTCTTTTTGTGAGTTAAATAGTTTTTTTGTTGAATTGAAAGCTCATTAAGTAAGTTTTAAATGATTACATTGACTGTCAGAAAAATTGTGAATGTTTATTGAAGTACAGTTCATCATAAGAATTATTGAAATTTAAAAGAGAATATGTAAAAGAATATTTTAATATATATTTAAATATCAATTTCAACTATAGACTGTCTCTATTGATATGTTGAATTATAAAAAAGTTCCAAATAAACAGTCATAAACAAAATATATTTGTTATCTTGACGACAACGTTTCAGAGACTATTTATGTCTCCATCATCAGGTCATTAATTTCATTACATCACAATCTATAAGATAAAATAAAATTACAAATAATTAATCTTCAAATATCTACAAATTTGCATTAATTTTAAAAACTTTAAACTAAAAAATAATAATAAATTGAAGGAAAGTACGTAGTAAAAATATTATACTCACATGATATAATACATTACATCAAAAAATAATAAATTGAAAGAAAGTACGTAGTAAAAATTTAATACTCACATGAATTTGTAGATTATAAAATAAATTATTAAACAAGACCACGTTTACTGCGTAAAAAATACGGACATGAAGGTTGTTGCGTATTGAGAATAACTTTATTTGAAATATCTATTGAAAAACTTTTGTATTTATTATTAAATTTGGTTAATATAGAATCATAACTCTTAGAAAACTGATTACATTCAATTTGAAAATTCATAGAAGGATATATTTTTATAAACAAAGATTCTAAAATTAGTCTCGAAAACCATTTGTGTTCTGTAATCAATATTGTAGGGTTGAGAAAATCAATAATATGATCGTGTTTTATCCTGTGAGTAGTAACGGAATTTTGTTTATCGAAGGGTAATTTAATATTATTTATATGTTCTTTGATCCTATCCCCTAACCTCCTCCGAGTTTGACCAATATATACTAAATCACAACTTGGAACTTTTTTTTTAATTCAATATATTTAAATACATTTCTTTGTTAAAAATTAATTAAACTGAAACATAGCAAAGAAACGAATTTGCTCGTTGACAAACCAGTGTACTGTAAAATAATCGGTTATTAAAAGCATTGTCTAAGGGAAGTAGGAAAGCGATTAAACTGATACATCATTTAAAAGTGAACAATACCGTAAAATTTTAAACAAAAAAGTAAATATCAAGGCAAACAATGTCCGAGTATGGTTGTTAAAACTATGAATATAAATAGCAATATTTATACATTTATATTTACATATCTTAATAGACATGTAAAATAGTTGCATTCCAAAAATGAAAAACAATTACAAATTCTAAAAGATACTATTCATAATAAGCATCCATTCATGCCGAGGTGATGTATTTCATGATATTATTTGCAAACAAATGGATAGCAATGATCGAGCTTTTCTGAGGACCTCTTGATGCGAAGAACGTTAGATACACGAACTTTGGATGAACACTGTCATTCCTATTTACTACTCTAAGAATGGCTGCTTGTTTGTTGTACAAACGTTAGTGGAAGCAATAAAACGTTCTACGAACGTCCTTCTGTTTAAACGTGTCTTTTTTGTGCCTATGTGTGTAGCTACATCGTAAAGCATCGGCACGTAAACCATCGGAAATCCTAAGGAATTATCTTCCTAACGACAATCCAGCACCAGATTTAGGTTGTAAAAGGTTTATTTTCTAACATACAAAACAATATTTCCATCTTTTTGAGCGAGCACTGTAGATAACAATATTGTCATTATTGAGATCACATCATAAACTCAAGTTGTCACAAGAAATTGCGCCTATAAATAAAATGCGTTTCATAAGATGATACTTGTAATTATTTTCTAACATTATAATGTTATAATCAGTAATTTCGTAGGAAATCTATTATAAAGAGTATTTTTTATTTATTCACTTTTTTTAAAAATTATGATTACTGTAAGCATTGATACGAATGAATTAAATCAGTACAAAACGAGTCAACACGAAGGAAATGATCAGTCCCGGTGTCAAATGTGTTTCGAATCTAAGTAAAATGGGTTATTAATTAGATTCCAAGAGCAGTTCTTTGAGTTGCAAAATGTTTATTTTTATTTTGAAAGTTTAATATGATGTCTTTCCTGTCTTGTAGTGAGTATATCATTTGATGCTTAGGCTACAAAACATAAATGGTGTACTTTTGATTATTATTGAAGCAAGTTCATTATCAATATGACTTACAAGAGACCTTTCAACACGTGCTGGACGAAATATGGCGTAATTTTGTTCTACAGATAAAAATTCATTATTTCTGTGGGCTATGAATAAATTTGACGCCGCCACGCACTAGAATCTACTGAAAAGAATACCAGTATTCCACGCCTTTCTCGCTCCAGGAAGGTTTTGCAGCCCTGCCTATTGAGAGAGAATGTACAGTGCAGAGTCCCTAGGTACAGAGAGTAGCGCATTCCATTGTTCCACCGATCCCGCCATTTTATGTCCAGTTCTCACGAAAATTGGAACTGTCTAGTATTCTGTATGTTGAGACCAGAAACGAATATTAATATTCTTGAAAATCTTCACAATATCAACAGTTGTTATAATTTCCCTTCAGTTCCTGATTGGTGCCTGACGGAGTCGTCGGATGAGAGGATTTTAAATGGTGGCGGTTGCGCTATTCTCTGTATCTAGGGACCCTAGTGCACCGAGGAAACAAGCGTTCCTACGGGCATGAGTTTCAGGGCAGCATGGCATTGCTCACGACATAAACAAGCGCTCAATACAGCCCGATGCAGCACATGCATTTTCTTCCGAGCACTAGACATTAAGACACACAAGTCCGATGTGATGCCAAAGTATCCCCTCCCCCGGCATGCAAGTATATTTAACACTGCCATCCTTCCATTATTTCTGACACACACATCAATGTATACTGGTTCAAATGAATGCGTGTGTAGTGCACCCCATTTGACAGTCATTTGGATTATTATCCATGCTGGTGTCACCTGGTTAATTAGATCAAACACAACAATATCTGCGACTATAATTGTATCGTACTACATGACAGCTCTGAGCAACTTGTAAGCCAATGATTGGTTGATTTAAATTATTGTAATCAATGAGCTAATCATCGCCTTCGGGGCCGCTCAAAATCGCCTTCCGAATAGACCCATTTTATAATCGGTGAGTGCTTTTGATGAGGTGCGTTTTGTGCCAAAATGTTATCATGTTATAAATAAATTCTCAATACAACAGTAGAAATTAAAAATTTTAAAACTTAATTGAAATGATCGAACTGTATAATAGTATATTTTAAATGATGAATTAAGAGCTGCAGCATGGCACATATCGTATTATTGTCGTATTATTTGTAACAGTTACGCCAAATAAATACATTTCTATTGTACTTTATGTTCTTCATGGACGTGTTCTAAGACTCCTCTTAAAACAAAATTGATTGCTTTGTATAATAACCCTAACCTTTGAAGATCTTTTGGAGCCACCTCTGCTGACACGTGAGCTGCTTGAGCCGCGCGGGATTTCTCAAATATTCAATTGAATTAACTCAAATTCATATTTTCATTTGTCATTTTATAATTTCTGGGACGTATTTTCACATTAGCTCTGATAATCACTAGACGATCGAAATAGCCTTAAGCATTAAAAATATTTATCAAATCATTTTTGGTCTTTAATTTTTAGACGGAAAATTATTTTTTTGATGAAACTGCTGTCAAAAAATAGTTAACTCTCTGCAAATTAAAGACCAAATACAGTTTGACAAAGTTGTTAAATCTTCAAACAGAAAAGAAAATAATAATTTAATAAAAATATTTATACCTAAATAACAATTTTTTTCTCAATTTCTATTGTACATGAAATTCTTGCTGCAATTCTCCTGAAAGTGCTTTTAAAACAAAATTGTTTCCTTTTATTTTACAAAATAATCTTCACTTTTTTTTTTTGTAATTTAAGGCAGCATCAACTACTAGGTCATTAACGACGACTATTGGATGTAACGTTATGGTATGAGGATGAAAATATGTGGTGATGATAGGGGGTGAAAGAACGAATACATAAAACCCTGCCCGAGGCGGGACTCGAACCCGCGACCCCACGCTTCAAGATCACTAGGGCATTACAGCCTTTGCGATCTCGGCCACGGGGCGACACTCCTTCATCTTTGCCGGGTTTGCGGGGCCACCCCTGAGGGCACGAGAGCTGCTTTGGGGCTGCGCGGGCGGCACGTGGCGTTTGGCCCAGCAGGAGGGATGAGCGGGTGGAGGGGCGGGGAGACGCTCTCTGGGGCGAGAAGGGGCAATGACGGGCGGAGGTGTTGGGCCGGCGAGGGAGGCCGCTGCTTCAGGAGGGCGAGCAGGAAACAAGGGAACGGAAGGGACATCAGGTGTCGTCAAAACGCGGAGGTCGCTGCAAGGGCCTTGGCGTGGAGGGAAAGGGAATACCTCCCACCGCGGTATCCCTACATCAGTGGCGAACCACCAATAACAGTTCACTTTATTGTAATATTTATTTACGATCTCTTCACTGACGGATCTATAAAAGGGAAAATGCATTGAAATATCACCCATTGGTGATGTCATTTTTTAGCAATATATTACAAAATAGTAATGGCATAATCAAAATATAAATGTAAAAGCCAATTTCTTGTAATTATTAGTCGTCCGGCTCCTAAACTACTATTTAGCAAATATCTAGTCAGTGCATTATGAGTCCCTGGTATATACACGTAGGAAAATTTATTACATTATTTACTGTATTTTAAAATTAAATCGCTTTGTGTGATATATTTTGTGCAGGATGCAATATCTCCTAATACGTTCCACTAAAAAAATTAAATAATTTGAATATTGAATTTCCAAATGGGATTCAAAAAATGTTTGCAAATATCCAAATAGGTTTGAAAACAGTTTTGTAGCTAAACAATTTATTTTTTACTTTTAATACGGTTCCCGCTTCACTGTAGCTTTTTTTCCTGTAAACTCTAATTGTTTGCTTACGTTGTTCACACAATGTTAATCTGTCACCATTGCTACAGATTCTATTGCTAACTCAATTGAGCATGTAGTAGCGTCGGCAGATTCGGCAGCAGCCGGCACTAACGAAGTTCGAGGACTGCGCTCGCTTGTCAATGGACGTCTTAAAACACACACACGACTAGGCGGGGACAGTGCACGAAAGCACTCCTCTAGGGAAGAGGACAACCGGCAGACACAAAGTCAAGATACCGAAACCACGTGGCGTGGACTGAAGGCTGCGTAGCGAGGATACGGAGAACCTGAAGAGTAGTGGTGACGGAGAGGGTTATGTATAGGCATGACGGCGGAGTGGGAACTCCGAGCGTTGAGGTGGCTGCGCTGCCGAATTAGGTGAAATGAAATGGCGGGACCCCATAGTGGGTGACGGAGAGTCCGTACGTGGCGACGGAGAGTATGTACGGGGGTACGGGCAGTCCGTACGTGATAACGGAGAGCCCGTACGGGAAGACGGTGTCCGTACGGGGTGACGCAGAGTCCGTACGGGATGACGGGGAGACCGCACGGGGTGACGGAGAGTCCGTAAGGGGTGACGGAGAGTCCGTGCGGAATGACGGAGAATCCGTACGGAGCGACAAGAATTCAGTGCGAATTTGTGCCGCGGGAAGTGAGAGGACGAGGAAAGTATGTACTACGTAGCGTGGAGAGTGGATGGCGAAGAGGTGGGACTGCAAAAAGGAGAGACAGAAGGCAACGTGTTCGAACACACACGCGAGTCCGCTGCTACCGAACGGTGACGAAAAGGCCGACTACAGCCGCGCGGTCGTTCATCCCTTTATAGGTTGTTGTCGACTTTATTCCTTTCGACGCCGTTAACCGCGTTCCCACTCCCCGTGCGGCCTTCCGGGTCGCGAGAGGGGCTCTCACCCCGCCCCACCACACCGCATCCCTTCACCCCTTCCTCCTCCGCCCCGCCGCGCGGTTATGTGGCAATTAAAGCGCGCTCCAATCCACCCTCTCACCTTTGCGCGCCGCAAGTTGGCCGAAGCCCTCGTTATTACTTCGGGAGTCGACGGGGGCGCCCGAAGAGCAGGTGCACCCTTTGGCGTCCGCGGCCGCATGTGGCCCTTGTGGTACACCGTAATGAACCAGCTTCACTTTTCCGATGTTGGTTGTACAAGAGTTTAAAGGCATTCTTCTCAGGGGATCTCATGGATAGAAGGATTGATTGATTGATTGGTGTTTCCGGGTGCGTCAACTGCTAAGGTCATTAGTATTTTAAATGTAGTGCATGTTTTTATCAGGAGATAGCGGTAATCTTCCCCTGCAGGATGGCGAGATCCGGCGCCGACCTACACGTTGGTTTGCGCCTTTTTACCCCAACTAAATATCTCTCAGCAGCAAGACGCTGCACCAACCAGGACACGCTTGCAATTGGTCTCCCGACGTGTGTGGTGGAGTCCTGCATGTATGAGTAAATTGCTGTGTACAGCATTTGAAGCTGGCGCGCGCGCGCAGCTGTACGCCGCGCGCCACCGAGCTCACCGACCCGGAACGCTGGCCAGCGGGCAAGCAAGCCGTGAGGCGAGGCTAACCCAGGCCACGCCGGCCCTATATAGGCGGGAGCAGGTGGCGGCAAAGACAGTCAGGCAGTAGCTGTCTGAGGAGCACCGCGGCACAACGGTTAGACAGCGCAGTGGAGTCGCTGGAGAGAGCCTGCAGCCAGGAGAGGAAACGCACGCGTAGAGGCCGCACCAGGGGCCTGCGGAATACGACGCGACTACCAGCCGGGATAGCGCCGGCTTGGTGATGCATGGCGAGATGCGCGCTGGATATGCGCACGGCGGGGTCGCGCAGTCAGACGTGTGTTACGGAACTGGTGCTAAGTGACGCACTGGTGGGACACGGACTTTGGTGTTAATGCCAATCGACAAGGAAATAGCTCCTGGTATATTTTGTGGTATAATGTAAATATGTTGGTTAAAAGAATAAATAAATTGTTTGTTATGATGACGACTTTCGTTCATTTTGGGAACATAACATAAATGTCTGTAGGTAGGGATGTAGGCACGTAGATGTAAATGTATGTTGGTTAATGTAATAGGTAAGAATTGGACAAGGAGAAGGATGGAAAGCTTGTACGGGGTTCTTGGCCCGTTTGTTACGGTTCTGCTCCGGCATTGGCTGGGTGCTGATCAAAGAAACCACTGAAAACTACCGATCAGAGTAGCCGGCTGCTGGAATCTCTTTTATCCAGCCAGTGTCGAAAATCCTGCCGAGGTCGGGGCACAAACCCTAGGACCTGACGGTCAGAACCAATGTGGTGTCATGGAATTCGTTGCAGAACGCTGAAAGAAAATCGAAAAAACCGCGTCGCAGAAGCTCATATTGGTGATGAGGATGGGGAAGAATAAACTAAGAAAGCGGATAGAGACTGTACTATCAACGTAGAGAATATTGCAGGCACACAATTGAAAAGTAATAGTCTGTGGCTGTTCAAATGGGCGGACCAATTGGTGTGCTCTGGCCAAGCGGTTATCTGCGTCCGTCGCACCGATGTGGCCAACCGCCTAACGAGAGAGGAGGAGCTCAGGCGTGATCGAATCTTGTCTAGTGAACGGCGAGTGGCGCGCTCTAACTCCAGTGAACCATTGCAGGAAATCTCTGAAACTATGTATTTTGGAAAAAATCGAATTCTTACATTTGAACAGTCCACATTAGGCCGCACTAATCATGTTTCCGGACCTGCTAAACAGAGTTCTCTGATTTTCCAAATTGCCAAATTTCTCAATGTTTTTGAAAGCTGTTTACGTTTCGTGGCTCGCAAAGTTCAAATTTCGTTTTTAAAAGTTCCGGAAGAAATTCCTAAACCTATGTTGTTGTTGTTTTTTTGTTCCTAATATAAAATCGTGAATATTGGGGTAATTTGAATACCAAAGTTTAGGAGATTAAAGAGTTGAGAAATTATAGATCAAAAATACTTTGAAGTGTCGTAATTATTTTACGTACAGGGTTTGGTAAATTGAACCAGGTGCTGAAATATGAGGGTGAGAAATTAATTTGGATATGTGATTAAGACCCAGCAGGTCCGAAAACAGTATCAAGGTGTACCAGAGAATATTTTATTTCAAACATCTACTTTTGTTGTAAATTCACTAATATACATTTCTCTTTCTATGTACTCAAATTACTAGAGGAATTTATTTTTGTAGAAAACAACAAGAGACTCCCTTCAGCCCATCGATAAATCCAGGGAAACGTGAAACAGCTTTCCATGTGTTAAAAAATTATCTCAAAAATTGTCATTTTGCATGAAACGGTATTAAGTTCACAGGGGACGACTATTTCGGGACCAAAACAAACTATTTTCTTTTGCAAACAAGCTTTATTAAAAAATAGTTGCAAGAATAGGTAATTTTCTTACGTATTTCTTCAGTTACTCCAAAATGTACGATTTTGTAGATGCTATTTTTTCGTGTCACGAATTTTCACGAATTCCGTGACACCTATTTATGTCACGAAACATTTTTCTTATTTAGGTCCAGTGCCCAAAGAGTGAGCAGAATTCCTTTAACGTCTACTAGGATGGAAAATGGCATCTATGGTCGATTCCCGATCAGAGGATCTTCGAAGTTGAAATCATAATAGAGCATCTTTTCTGTGTGAGGTGACACGGAGAAAAATATTTCAACTCGTCAGGGGTAATGAGGGGACGAAACGTTTAAACTGTTTTTGGTAACGCAGACGCAGATGCGGACTAGTGAATTGCCAAATTTGGGATTTAGCGGAGCAGTTCTTGTTTCCCCCTTTGGGTATATGGAAAAGATCATGAACCCGTAAGTAGTGATGGGAAGACGATCCTGATGCATAGAGAAAACCTGTACTATTTTTGGTAATTTTGAAACGGATTTTTAACCGACATTAGACGATGCAGAGATGAACGGCATTTGAAGTTCCGGGTGAATAGCTCAGAGAGATCCGAAAAACGCCCTGATGAAGGCTTAATAAAAGCCGAAACGTTTGCAGTTTGGATTGGTGTTTTTACTGACCTACACTCAATAATAGGTCCATACTATTGATTTTTTTACCTGTTTCAAGTGATCCTCTGGGGGTACACTTTATCCTTTTTCGAGAGGCGAGTGGTAGAGCACTTTGTCCACCCCTGGTGACAGAACACCGCGTTAACCGGCCTCGCGTATACAATATCCGCGTAAGAGCGACGGGAACGCATCAAAACTTTCGAGTCTGGCGTCGCGATGGGCGAGTTCGATATCGCCCACCAGAATAATGGATGCGACTCGTCCCTCTTTGAGGAAACGCCACGGCCACGTTGCAGCGGCCATTTCCAGCAAATGGCTGCAATTTCTGGCTAATCAAAACTTGACGAGCAACTTATTTAATGAGCTAGTTTCAGTTTAGTTTTCAGCGGGCGTTCAGCCTTCTTAAAATTCGTTCGATGCACTTGGATTCAATTAAATTTTCCAATTAAACTTCACAAAGCAATTTGTGATTTATTTCCCATGCTGGAAGTAACGACTTTGGCAATTGAATTTGTATGTTTCCTGTAGGGTCCTCAGTATCTTCGACGACATTGGAGGAACTTGAGGAAGCACGAGGAAGCTGCGAATGAAAAAGCTACGCTAGGTCTTCTGAATGCCAAAGCTCCTAATTGACTGTGTCATCATCTAAATATACTGATATTTTTTTCTCCTCTGAGAAAATTAATAATTTTTGTTTTGGTTTTTCATTTCGTAAACGTTTTACTTCGTATTCTATCTTTTAATTTCAATCTGAACAAATATTTTTTTTCGCAATTTCCTTTGATTTCATCTGGTATGAAGAATATAAAGATATTTTTTATCTTCATCCCTTTGCTTGGAATTTTAGTGTTTCTAGAGAACTGTTTTAAGTTAGATTTAATAATTAAGGAATAAATAAATCAGTATAAGGTAATATCAGAGATTTACCACTACAGGACAAAGAACTCCTACAAAGTAAGTAGTATGAATTTATTTTCAATTTGATCTATTTCTGATCAAGAGTCTGCTAACAGCGACGAAGCTCCGACAAATTTTCATAGTTTGTCAAGGGCTCTTACGAAATCTAAATGCAGAAATGGCTGTGATGTCAGATTGCATAATCGCTTACTGTAAGAAGTTGAAATACATACAAGGCGATTGAAAGAATGTGGAGACAATACAATGCGTCATCATAAAATGTGTGATACTATTCTTCGAATTCAATGTGAGATGTAAAGAGATAATCACAAAACCCCTTCATTTTAAGTGGAACCTTTACCTATATAAATTCAATTTATTTCAATCAATGGAGAACCAAGATTTCTGTGTGTGGCGGGGTATGTGGGTGTATGCGTTTGTAGGTTAAATGACCATGCGACTTCTTTGCTTATAACTACTTTTCATTATTCTCAATGAAAATTTATTTTTATTTATTGATGTATAGTTATTCATAAAATGTTGGGATGATATATTCAATGACATTCATTACATTACAAAATTAGTAAAAATTGTGAGAAAGTAATATAATAAGATTAGTAAAAACTTTGAGATAAAAAGTTGTCTATTTGCTAGAGTTTTGTTAGGAATTGAAACATCGCTGTTACCATCTGAAGAAAACTCTGCAGAACTTCGATTTTATTTATTACAGCAATGAACTGTCAATCAAAAAGAAAGTTTGGAACAAAACGTATCAATATTTTGTCGTAGAAGGTATATTTCGGATAAAAAGATAGGTAATAATTGGATTTTATAATTCCTTTGTTTCTCCTGTATACACCGTGTAACTGATAGCATGTGCTACTTCAAAAGCGAGGTGTATTTTCACCTTAAAACTACATAATATTTCAATCAATGTATGTTAAACTAATAGGGCATAGAAATGTAAACGGAACACTTGGTATGTTGCATGTACTTGACATGTAAGAAGAGAATTTATTGAGACTATTTCACTCATGTCTATCCGCGTCGTAAGTAGCCAACGGTAAGCCTGGATATATTCAAATTAAACCAATCCTAGATGTTTATCGCCATCAGCTTGTTTACCTTTTTTTATCGCTGTAAAACCTTTGTTTACCTTTTTAAGATAACGATAGCAATTGTTTCACCTCCAAAATAGCTCTTGTACATCAATATAATATTAAAATGTGTGGTTTTGGTAATGTTTAAAACTCTGAAATAGAATCTATTATTAAAGATTCAGTGCCGGAAACAGCAAAAGGGACAGAAAAAGTGTGTAAAAGAAATTTCAAGAATTTTGTCAAGACAGAAAATACAAATGGACAGCACAAACTACAAATGAAGAAATTACACATGTTTTAGGCAATTAATATACGAAGATTAGATTGTGAAGAGTACAAAGAATATGCCATCAAAACTATGTGGAACCTTACAACCAAAATTATTCAGGAAAATATTTTAATGAGTACACACGTGTGTTCAATCCATTCTAAATTGACGAATTCCGCTGCTAATTCTTCTTGTACGTCTTCCATTTCAAATACTTCTATGGAAGACCAAGACTTGGAAACCAATTTCCTACAACTTTAATGATTGTGCTTTTAATAAATGTTTTTGTCAGTAGCCTTGTTATAATTGTTTTCCGAAAGTTTTATTACCATAAAATTGAAACATATTTGCAATCATTTTCTGCATTAAACTGTTATTCAAATGTTACTTGATTATACGTTATTCCAGGAGGCTGTGATAAGTCGGAACTGAATGAATGGTTTTCATTTTTCGGTTGTAATTTTGTGTAATATTTCCCTTTTTCGTAATTCCTGTGATTTAAATTATCCTTTCAAGTCATGTAATGTGTTTATTCGTGAAATAGTCACACTAAATATCACTCGAAGTGCTGTGCTAGCCGGTAAATTCACTCCTCGCTACGCGAGTCGTGAATTTACCGGCTAGCACAGCACTTCTCGTGATATTACTTATGACTATTTCACTCATGTCTGTCCGCGTCGTAAGTAGCCAATTGTAAGCAAGGATATATTTAAATTAAACCAATCCCGGATGTTTATCGCCATCAGTTTGTTTACCTCTTCTTTTATCGCTGTAAAACCTTTGTTTACCTTTTTAAGATAACGATAGCAATTTTTTCAGCTCCAAAATAGCTTAGGTGCATCAATATAATATTAAAAAGTATCGTTTTGGTAATGTTGAAAACTCTGAAATAGAATCCATTATTAAAAATTCAGTGCCGAAAAACAGTGAAAGGAACAGAGAAAGCGTGTGGAAGCAATTTCAAGAATTTTGTGAAGAAAGAAAATACAAATGGACAGCACAAACTACAAATGAGGAATTTACACATATTTTAGGTAATTAATATACGAAGATTAGATGGTGAAGAGTACAAAGAATATGCTATCAAAACAGTGTGGAACGTTACATCAAAAATTATTCAGGAAAATACTTTAATGAGTGCACACGCGTGTTCAATCGTTGGCCACGGTTCAATCCATTCGAAATGGACGAATTCCGCTGCTAATTCATCTTGTACATCTTCCATTTCAAATACTTCCACAGAAGGGCAAGACTTGCAAAACAACTTCCTACAACTTTAATGATTGTGCTTTTAATAAATGTTCTTTTAAGTAGCCGTGTTGTTTTCCGAAAGTTTTATTACCCTAAAATTGAAACATATTTGCAATCATTTTCTGCATTAAACTGTTATTCAAATGTTACTTGATTATAAGTTATTCCAGGAGGGAGTGATAAGTCGGAGCTGAATGAATGATTTTCATTTTTCGGTTGTAATTTTGAGTAATATTTCCCTTTTTCGTAATTCCTGTGATTTAAATTATCCTTTCAAATCATGTAATGTGTTTATTCGTGAAATAGTCACACTAAATATCACTCGAAGTGCTGTGCTAGCCGGTAAATTGACTCCTTGCTACGCGAGTCGTGAATTTACCGGCTAGCACAGCACTTCTCGTGGTATTACTTATGATAATATTGAATAAAGAGAAGTTTGAAGTAAGCGAAGAGAAATTATGTTATTTTATGCCGCGTATGCAAATGTAATAGAAAATGGTTCATTGCATTTCATAGCATTCATTAAAAGGAATCAAAAGAAGGTATCAGAAGAGAATACAAGTCCAAAGGTCTGAATTAGAAAACAAGAGAATAATTCGAGCTATTGAATCTCGAGTCATGTTTAGAAATCCATGATTTAAACGTCCACTCTTCCATTTGTTTCCCTCAAGTTATTACTATTCGATATTTAAAAATTTATTTTTGTCCTTACTCATATTTTTCAGAGATTGAATGATGGCGTTGAATGAGAAATAAATCATGTTGAAGTTGAATATTTTATTTTGTAATTACTAGCTGAATTGTTTTAGTAACTAGGTGAACTTGCCCTGATCCTGATCGGCACGTCACTGCCTAAGCCCTCCGGCAACAGTGCACGACAATACGTGCAGTAATCTTTAAGGTTACATTTTGGGTTTGCGCAAACCCTCAACTATTTTGTCGGATTCTCAAACATGGTTGTGCAAAATTTAACAGCACTCAACAGTGTTTCAAATGTTGTGAATCGTTATACACCGTGTACTCAATATACTCCACACTCTCCGTCGTTCACATCGCACACACCACACACAGAAAAAACCACAATACATTTTGACTTTATCGCTACGGAGTAGAGAGAAAGTGGTCTCCAACGGTGAATTTTGCGCAGAAAAACTCATATTATAGAGCCCTGGTAACGAAAAAGAGGATAAATCCAGTTACTAAATAAAAAAAGTCCTCTATCACGTGGTCTAGACAGAATCCCTGTTGTGAGTCCTTGATACCGAAAAGCAAATGACGCCAAAAACCGTGTCCGTCTATGAACAATGGTAGTGGCTACCCCGTTCAGCCAATTTTCTCCAATATTGATATTTCCATATCGATCTAGCTAATGTTGCGCTCGCGTGTATTTGAAATCAATATTTTAATTTTCTCTTTTTTTAACATGAAGCCCCTGGGACGTTTTCCAAATTTTCAAAAAACGGTCTCCATCGTTTTTGATTAAATGTTATTATTGAATAGTATAAACATTTAAGAGAATAGTGCAGGTCTCTGCGTTAAAAACCCTGATTTTTCTAAAATCACATAAGTTCATTTTCTTTGCGTCTTCCTACAACTAAAATATTCAAGAGAGAAATTTCTTCCCTTCATGAAATATATTTCTTAAAGATACATTTTGATATAAGATCATGTAGAATTTTTTGAAAATTTGAGTACTTTTCGCGTAATTTCGCGCGAAAATATGGGCAAGAAAGTACGTGCTGACGTATCACCACTAGTTTGAAAATGAAGATAAACGTGAGGTTTACTTAATTCTTCAAAATTCTACTTCGGTATTATTTTTTTAAAATATTTATTTACATCAACTCGTGTCATTGCAGTGCCTCTAACCGGATGGTCCTAAGGTACGAGTCCAGACGGTGGTAGGGTTTTCGACTCTGGAAACAGAGCTAAGTCGAATTAAGCCACTATCTGGAGAATTCCAGCGGCCGGCTACCCTGACCGGTAATTTTTCGTGGTTTCTCTGATCAATACCAGGGGAATGCCGGAGCAGTATTCTAACAAACGAGTCAGGCCCGCGCGAGATCTTTCCTTCTTCTTCCCTGTTCTAACCTCGCCCCTTATTTACATAGGCACAATATTACCGCACTACACAACCACACATGCCGCGATACCAGTCGAGAGCCTAGCGCTTCTCCCGGCTGGGGCGGTGTCCTGCTGATGGGAGTTATCTTGTTGGGGAAAATCCCGGAAGCAGACACCTGATCTTGCCATCCAGCGGGCACCATCCACCGCCACATCCCGCGGTAAACATGTACTATGCTTACAGGACTAATGATATGAGTAGTTGTCACGCCTGAAATCACCAGTCAATACATTCTTTGTTTGTTTCTTTCTTTATAGTATTTAATTATTTATAGTATTTACTAATATATTTATGGTATTTACTTGTTCATTTATAGTATTTACTTATTTATGTATAGTATTGGCTTATTTCTCTATTTGTATCTTTACTTTCTGTTGCTTCCGGTCGGCCGTGCTCCACCAGTGGGCGTGGCGGGGTGTGGGCGTCGGCTCAGGGGATCTGCTGCGCGGAGCCGCATGGGCCCCGGAGGAGCTCGCGTCATCTCGCGCCAGCCGCCCTCCGCGGTACGTGCCTTCATCCGCGCTCCCCTCCCCCCTCCCACTCCTTCTCCGTCTCCGCCACCCCGCCCCGCCCCGCCCCCGCAGCAGGGATTGCTGCGCCGCGCCGCGACGCCCCGGCGCCGAGGTGGACGCGTTGGGATTGCAGCGGTGGGCGGGGCGGGTATGCGAAGGTGAGATGGAGGAAACGTTGAAGATGAGATCACAGAAGCACGCGGTAGATGATGGGAGCCGAGAATGTCATACGATTGGGGTCCAGAGATTTGGTAATATGTAGGGCCCGGATAATTATGTGCTAAAAATTAGGAAAATATGTAAATATATATGTATTAAAATGTATAGAAATATGTACTAAAAAGTAAGAAATATGTAACATTATAATTATTATATCAATTCGTATTAATAAAATACTTTTGCTTAAAAGTTGATCTGTGTAGACTTAATATACTCGTAAAGAACAAAATTAAAACATAATTCTACTCACAATTCTGTTATTTACAATGGTCTCCGTAAAAAATGAGAAACAAATTATTTGTTTCAAATACTTAGAAAATAGCTGAATGTGACGTCACCGATGATTTAAATTACTTCGGTGGTTTATTTTTTTTTCTTCGTCTTTTTTCGTCTTCCTCGTATTCATTTTCTTTGTCGTCTTCTCTTTCGTCGTCTCCTCCTTCTTCTTCGTCGTCTCCTCCTCCTCCTTCTTCTTCTTCGTCGTCTCCTCCTCCTCTTCCTCCTCCTTTTTCGTCGTCGTCTCCTCCTTTTTCGTCGTCGTCTCCTCCTTTTTCGTCGTCGTCTCCTCCTTCTTCTTCTTCGTCTCCTCCTCCTTCTTCTTCTTCGTCGTCTCCTCCTTCTTCTTCTTCGTCGTCTCATCCTTCTACGTCGTCCCCTTTTTCTTCATCGTCGTTTTCTTCGTCTTCGTCGTCCTCGTTTCTCAGTCTTTCTCTCCGTCGGTATTGTACTGGAGTTTAATCAACACCACCTACATCAAGTTAGATGGCGTTGATTTAGTTCCCGGCATACTTACCAAGATCACAGCACCAAAACAAGAAAAAACACGTTTTTTGGAAATTTCTTAGAGTTTTATAGCCATTTCTGGAAACAAATTATCAGTTCCCCATTAGGACGCCGAGACGCGTCAAATGACACCTCGTTTGTCTCCACTAGTGCATGAGAAGTAGTCTACCCGTGAGAGACGGAACGGCTCATTCGCAAGCATGCATACGAGGAGTTTACTCAAATACTCCATAGGAATGAAATTTTTCCCACCCAAGTCGCTATTGCTTGACTTCTCTGAAAAGATAAACCAAACTTTGCCTATGGCAAATTCCCAGTCTGCGTTATTACAAGGTTTAAACCAATCGCCGTGAATTATTTTCTGTCCTTTTCTTATCCAAAAGCTGTAGTGCCACATCATGATTTTACTTTAGATTTTCACCACACAGAGATACTTAACAAACAAGGGTTTAGGCTCCAGTGCAACAAACGGGGGAAAGAAAAACTGTCAATGGCGCTTTCTGAGCTGCGTTGGTGCGTGTAATTTTTGTCGAAGGGCATTAAGGTCAAGAGAGACCTCTGAAAAATACGTTGTGGGCGCGAGTTATCGCTTGCTAGACGTACCATTTTCATACACAAAATTTATTTCTGAGTAGTATTTTGTTCTCTAATTTACTCGCGCTGAAATCTACACACTGGAAGCTTTGGAGTGAACAACGCCTTGCTCTTTTGTAGGATTCTGCGTGCTGCAATATCAACATTTGTACGCAGTGCAATATTGCCAATTTGGAGAGGAGGCTGCCGAAAAATTGTGTGACAATGCTGAATTGTTTGCCATGGTTATTACTTATCAAAACATGTAGGATAAATAAAGAATTACATAAAAAGAATGCAGAAAAACGAAAATATTAAGAAATATTTAAAAATATGTACTTTTATGGAAAATATGTAAATATATGTACTTTCGGGTAAAATATGTAAATATATGTACTAAAAAAGTCATCGGTTTTAGGCCCTAATCGACATGAAACGTAAATATTTTGTGGTTTTAACTTGATAGAGTTGACATACGGAAATATGTAATTACATAATTATCCGGGCCCTAGTAATATGTAATGGTGGAGAAATGACGATTCCCGTTGTACTGCTTGCCTATTTCCAATCATGATTTTTTTAATATGTGATAACAGACGCCGACGGAAGTTGCTGGGAGCCGTAAATGTCATACGTTTGCGATCGAGGGAATTGGTAATACGTAATGTTCGGAAATGAAGAATCCTCCATTGATAGATATCAAGAATCTAGTAACTGACATTTACTGATTGTGCACTTACATTTCGCTGTTTCATTAAATTCGAATCAGAGTATTACAATTCTTTATGGACTCCATGCCACATGTCGTGCAAAAGAAACGGGTGGATGTTTGCGAGAAAGGTCGGTGGAAAGTGAGATGTCACGTCAACCCCCGCCCTCCTCTCCGCCTCTTGATGCTCTCGCAGCTGGGATTGGCGCGATGTTGGGAACGTAGTACGTCTTATTGACGGGCGAGAGAAGTTGCAGCTGGGAAGAACGAAGCAGACGAGAGCGAAGGATGCGTGGTGTGGTGCAGATTGTGATGCGTTTGATAACAAGTTGTGTCGTAATATGTACAAGTTCTAGTAGTGGAGAAATAGAGGAACAAAACGAACGTCGTAACGCATTACTACAGACGTTGGGGGAAATAAGAGGATTGTATTGGTGGACTGTGGCAAAGTAGTGAAGGAAATGATTCAGTTGAAATATATTTTATTTATTTATTGTTTGGTCAAAAACAGTCAAAACTGTACATGACGTATGGGGAAAGAGATAATAAAATTAAATAAATAAATAAACACATATACATGTCGAAAAATGCTGAGGCGAATGACACTCACACTCACTAGTGGGAGATGCATATACAGGACATGTGGGGAGGAAAGGGTCGAAATTTTGAAAATAAGCTCTTAAGACTATTCTAAGCCTATTTTGTCTATTAAACTATGTAGATATTCCGAATGGTTGGGCCGCAATGAGCACTCAACTTCGGTTTGAAAAAATGATTTCTAGGCAAAAATTTGCATAATGGAAGAATAGAATCGTTCCAGAAACATGTAAATTGTTTATTACTAACACAAGAAAATATATTTGCTCAGACAGAAACATTAGGCGAGAAATAAAAAAACAGTCGGAATTATGTAAATTAGGTGCTTTAAGAGCTTTTTACGAAGTTTCGACGTTTCCTCCCCGGACACCCTGTATAAAGAGAACCTGGTACTTCGTACGTGGTACTATCCACACAAGGAACTGATTTCTGGAACTCCTGGAGTTGTCCTTTACTTCCATCTTTCTACTTTTCTTCGCGCATTTACACGCTGCGCCGCGCACAGTCCGCGCAGCAGAGATTACGGTGGAACTGACACGACCTTCGATCTCGCTTCATTTAACTTAACCCGAAGATATATTACATTCTTCCATGTAACAAAAATTACTACTTATGGATGATCATTCGCAAAGAGCTACAACTGTGTTTTGTATCATTAACCACCTCGGAGGTCAAAGTTCGTCGAACAAGAAGAAACGAATTCGAATATAAGATTATGACGTCACAAAACGGAGCCCCTTTGGAAGGCGGTGAGACATTGAAGAGGATGCAGAGGGGGGGAAGAAGGTCAGTTGCAAGTGAAATGACATATGTGGACATCAGGTCATTTTTTATAAAAACCTTTTATTGACTTCTTCTAGAACACTTTCGAAGAATTCTTCTAAAAATAATACCAATTGATTCTCCTAGTCCAGGAGAAGTGAATTAAGTATTCATTACCTCTGTAAGTGTCTAAACTCGTTTTAGGTGCTTAAATCACTCCTCCGTTTTCTCTTGAATTCTCCTAGGATGTTTTGGAAGAATCAGAAAACAAAAGCGCACTGCAAATATTTGCGGTCAAGAACGGCGATGAAATGACATAGGGATAACAGAGAGAAACAAGAGTGAACATTCAGGATTTTAACACTTCTAGCCAGAGATCGCTGATTTCGGAAATCGTTGTATTGTACTTAACAATTTTTTGTTCCAATTTTTGCTCTCTACGAAACTGGCGGATGAACCATGTCTCCGTAGCACACACACAGACTCAGACAAATGCTTGGACACGTATACACAAGCACATGAGCACATCCGCATATGTACACACATATATGCATTTCCATGCACATACACAGACACGTAGAGGAATTACTGACGGTGCCTTCGTGGATTCTAAAAAATAATGTTCTTTGAGATCAGTTTTCTTTGATATTTATCTGTAGAACATACGCAAGCAAGATAACACAGACAGATATTGAGGAATTATTGACGGTCGTTTCGTCGATTCAGAATAACTTAATTTTCTTTGATAGTTGTCTTCATAACTTGTTCCCTTTTATCACCAATGTCTTCTCTCCTCAACAATTCTTGAAAACTCTTTTCCATGACCAATGGCGACAGCAATAATGGAACGCAAAATAATAATAGCACTCAAGAACGTTCTTGGAATACAACAGCAAGTAACAATATCGCACTTGAATAGAACCAGATTTGCCTGCCACTATTGATCAAAGAGATCTGAGTGAAACTGAACACTTACACAATAATCACTCATTTTCTTTTGAGATGTGTTGGTCATTTAAAATTTCCGAGAATCATCGTTTGAAAATAAATGATACGCCATCAGAGTGTTACGTCTCTTCTTTGGAATGGAAATGCGATTGAATGGCGCCAGAAAACCATGTGAAGTGGTAAGAAACAGATATAGAACTATTACTATAAGAAGGGACCGTTTTGACGGCTACTGCTTGGCCGTTGATGGCAATGTAACTGCAAGTTAGTTTATACACACATTTTGTGAGTGCATTCGTTCACAGTTCGCTGATTTGTAAATAGCATTATCACGATCTGTTGCAATGTTAATCCCTGCATGTCTTTCATTTGTTTCTCAACCTGTCAAAGTGGTTCCTTCTTAGAAAACTCTTCTATATGTGCATGTTAATTCATTAAATACTGGTAGAATAAACATTTTGCTCGGCTACGCTACAGAAACGTTTTAATTTTAAACTTTTATTGATATAAAATTTTCCAAAAGATCGAAGTTGAAAATACTGAAATGCCTATACAAAATTGTCGCTTTGGAATAGAAATACTGTGATGTTACGTTTACTCTTTCACTGAATTCTAAGAATAATGAATAAAAAATTGGAAATTGAAGTCGGAAAAACGCAAGTTTATTCATTTCAATTTCTGTCTTTGTGTCCAATACGCGGACGGTATTGAAGAACGTCAGCCAACTGCGTCAGGGAGGAATAACCCACTTACGAGGCAAGACGCGCGTTAGAGTTGAAGCCTAGACTAAGCAGGATCAAGAGGTCTGGCAGAGTCACAATATGGAGGATATGGAGCACCCGATACTTACATTTCTTCAAGCGGGAGTTCCTCAGCTGATAATTTCGTGTTTTAAATAAAATAAACTACTGCCGGTCCGGTTAGTCGAAATAGCTAAAGCAGTAGTGCCGTGGCGATCTCTGACGGAAGGATCGCGTGTTCGAGTCCCGCCTTGGGCATAGGTGTGTTTGTATGTGTCTGTATGTCTGTGTCGTCCTTTCACCCTTCATTATCGTCATCATTTCATCTTCCATGCCCCAGGTCTAACAACCCTGGGGAATAAAAATCGGATCCAGCTAAATGCTGATCCTTTGATAAAATTACATGCACCTGTTACTAAGATAATGATATTGAGTCCCGGTAAATGCAGGGAGCATGCACGCGTGGTCCACGTCGTTCTATTTGTGGCAAAAAGATAGTGTAGTACTTGGTTCGTTTGTGTACTCATTTGTAAATAACTGGAAGTAAAATATCTGACCAACAATTTTATTTATTTCTTCCTGGATTGTTAGTCTTATTAGCCATTGTTACGAGTATTCATATTTTATTTTACTAATACATATTTTATATATTTATTGTTATCAGTATTCACAGTTTTGCATGGTTTAAAGAAACATCCTGTAGACACAAAATCTCTTACTATATTTTAAGTTTTTTTTCATTCAGTGCATTTCTCTTGTCACAGTACCTTTAAGGTTTTTGTAGCCTTAATTTGGAAATTTTCTTTTAACTATGTGTGATTTGGGGGTCTTTTGTCTTCTTGCCTACGGGAAACTATTCTAAATTATTTTTAGGTATTCCACTTGCCAACCTTCAAAGTTCGTAGTCTTATGCGACCATGACTCTCAGCATTTGATAAGGGGTATTTGACCATTTGCAGCTTGAAAATATTATTTTATTTGTTGAAGAGGTAACTTGTTTGATTCATCAACCTCCTCAAATGGAGATAATGAAATATAAGTAACCCGACTCGTTAGTCAAGATGTGTGTCTGTGTGTCTCAATAATATTATTCTATACCAGACCGACTGAGTGTAGTACAGTCATTGCTGTTGACTCTTAAATGACACTGACAGGGGAAATCCTACGGATTCAAGTTCAAGTAGTGACGTATTTTCAGAGCTAGCTAGATAACTAGGTAGGTTGTAGACGGTATTTGGAGGAAAATTCTAGCGGTCGGCTTCTCTGCTCGACAGCTTTCCGTGGTTTCCCCGATTCAATACCTGGTGAATGCAGGAGTATACCATAACAAACGGGTTACAGACCGCTCACGAGTTTTCCTTTCTCTTCCCTTGTACAAACACACTTACAAGCACAACACCATCAAACAAATTGGGAGACTAATCGGGAGCTTAGAACTTGTCCCGACTGGAATGGCCACTGGAAGATACCTGGAGAGTGGAAATCCCTGCACGAGAGATGTGTAGGTTGGCGACGGATCTCACTATCCCGCAGTGAAAGAATCACCGCCACCTCCCGGGATAAAACATTCACGGGTCTAATGACCTTAGCAGTTGACGCTCCCGGACACATTAATCAACCAAGCGAGCGAAATGCTTGATTTTTCTGAAGTGTACGTTAGAAACTCAATGGCTGCAATTACACTAAGAGAATAGAGCATTTCTCTCCTGAACTTCACAGGCTGTTTTTTCTATGAACACAACATTTTTTGTCAGACTCGCATTTAAAAAATATTAAACCATAAGATTCTACATTCAGGATACAGGTACAAAAGTCATTTTTGTCTCCTTCAGTACCTCTACATACCATGCTCCACTGGCCCTTCCAGCGGCAGGGGAACAGATCGTGTGGGGGTGACAACGCGTTCGACGCCACCAAGAAAGAGTTGGGCTCTAGCAGGTTGGACGCCAACGAAATTTTTGGGTTTTTGGTTCCGTAGTATCACAGCCCTTTTTGACCAATTTATGGAATATTTTTCTTTATTATTTTCTGTTTCTCTATTTTCTTTCTATTTTTACAAATTATTTACTTATTTCATTATATGAAACCTAACATCATAAGTTAATAAATTATTCTCGTTTTTAATGTTATTTGTTAATAGTTGTTTTAAATCAAGCAGTAATTTATAACCTTTTTGCTTTCATAGCTTGAATTATAAAAACATCAAAAAAATGAAAAATAAAAATATAATTAGATTTTAGTAGTTGAGATGTGTTTTAGAGCGTATTATAATTTCAGAAAAGCACTGCAAGTAATGGAAAGTGAGGGACTAATCCGTCTCTCGAGGTCTGAGAAACAAAAAGTCAATGAGGGTCGTATGAGACGAAACCAGATCTGTTGAGTACCACTTTTGACCCTCATGGCGTTCAACCTGCTAGTCTCCAGAGCCGAGAAGGGGCTTCGTGGATCCCACGTCGCTGCCTCGCTGACCTCGGAATACGCGAAGCCACACTTTTCTATTTTGCCGGAGAATACCCGTCAGGTCCTTGGCGGATCACAAAAAAACAAATCGTGATCGAAACGTTCATTGACTGTATTTCAGGGTCACAACAATTCAGTTTTAGTCTTGTGCCCGAAATATGATGACAACCGTGAGAATGTCAATTATTTTGTTGAAACATATTATTGTGAACATAGAGCATTTGAATAGTAAACGATTCAACAAGTTGTGTGTAGGTGTAGGAGTAATTGCTGGTTAAGGCTCGATAGGAGATGTATGACTATTTCGATTTTAAGTGTTTTTTTGTTGAATGATTTGTTTATTCTTTTTACGCTTCTTCCTATTTTCCTGTAGTCTTAGTAGATATCCTTTCTCAATTTGTGCTGACAGATTAAAACATTCGTAATAAATTTCACTTGACTTTTCCCTTTCATATCCTTTAATATCCGTGTGATAAATGTTGAAAATTTAATATTTCAATAATCATACCAAATAATAAGAAGTAGAACAAAAATAAAAGATGTAGTAGAACAAGCCTTGACTCAAAAATGGAAATTGGGAGGTCACGTCATAAGACAATAGGATAACAGATGGGCCTATGCTAAAACCGTATGGGAACCAAGAATCGGATGGCGTAATCCAGGAAGACAACGAAAGAGATGGGAGAACAACTTTAAGGAGTCGGCTGGCAGAAATTGGATGAGACCTGCTGCATGCGGAGTGTCATGTAGGTCCCTCCAAGTAAGCTGAACTGTGGAAATGAAGGAAAGTGAAACCAGTGGAGTGTTGTGGAAACAGTATCAATATTAAAAGACAGATTGTACTAGCAACCAAATTACATGACAATTGTTTAATTAGGGTAAGTAATACCAGCTTAATGTGTGAAATGTATTCATTTGCGTAGTTGTACTCAACCAAACTGCACGAGCGCAAGCCCTTGTAGAACTTCCCTGGGAAACCAGGAGGTCCTAGCCTTAAGAGATTGTATCGGACTCAATAATAACAATAATAATAATAATAATATCAAATCAAACAATGTTTTTAAAAGGTAATGCTTTTTTAAATGGATACATTTACCGTGAAGGTTATTCCTTTTATCTTAATATTTTAGTAAAAGTATCCTGCCCCCTAGATCTTCTTTAGATCCCCCTAGTTTATGAAATAATGTATATATTTAATGTGGTTAGGTGGAAGAGCAGGCCAAATGGTCTGAGCCTCGCCACTAATAAAAGGAATTTTATTATTATTATTATTATTATTATTATTATTATTATTATTATTATTATTATTATTATTCCTCTAAATCACGACTAAAGATGCTATTATTATTATTATTATTATTATTATTATTATAGTTAATAATGTACAATGCTAAATAGAATTTTCTTCTCTGTAAGACGACGAAAGAACGTAGAAAAATATTATTACTTTGTTTAAAACTATATTCCATTATTCCATATTCAAAATGCAATATAATGGTATTGGTAAATTGCAGCCTTAAATGCATTTCGCAATTATAATACATCCACTGACTTTAAATGTAATTAACCCAGTGGCTAGGGGACACGATGAGAGATTATATTAACTTTTTAGTCTAATGTTGTATTTGCAATTTAATTGCAATGCAATTAATTTAGTACGTTTAAAGAACATTTAGCAACATTTTTATAAATTTCTTATATTTATATTTACCTATAAATGTATAGAAGTGTCTTATAATACATTATTAAATATTTGGTTCCCTAAATGATATTTTTGGCTGTCCTGCAGTTAATTGCTGTAGATCATTTATATTACAATAATATCAGAGTACTCGAGTATAATGTTATCGCTAATGTTAAAAAATTATTCCTAATGTATGAATGTTTCATCACCCATTCTTTAGCCTGAATTACACGTTTAAAAATGAATAGTAAGGATCCAAAAGCTCCGTTTCCACAATGAAATTTTAAGGAAGTTATTTCTTTAATAAATGTCGATTGACAGCGTTATTGGAAATAATGTTTTGGGGAAGCATTTGCTTCAGTTTGCCCGACAAGTGTACACTTGACATTCCTTCTCTTTCAAACATTTTGTTTAGACCGTTTTGTCACATATTCTAGAAAACATCCTTTTTCTCTGGGCCATCGCAAAGATGTTTCTCAATTTTCGTATTGCTGCTCTCGTGGAAAATAATTTTGCGACGTTTACGACAACGACAAGGGCGGTTTTATGACAATGTTGCCATAAAGAAGAAATACTACTGGTGCCACTCTGCGGTTATGTCTTGCAGCGATCCTTTTCTGTTGAACGCTCAGAGCTGGGATAACGCGAAGCATTTGTGGTCCGCTTTGCTCAGAAAATTGCTACTTTGGCAGTTTAGATCCTTGCGCGTTCTTTTGTGTTCTTTTGCTGAAGAATACCCACAATAGTCGATCCCTTCCGTGCTTTGCTTAGAGAACGAACCGCAAAAAAATCTTGTATGTACAGAGTGTTCGGCAGATTCGCAGGTAAAGGGATTACCTTCCAGAGTGAAGTGGAGAATCGGTCGGAACATGTTAATCTCTATTGGGTATTGAGACGCAGTCTGTCTTACGGTTTAGCGTGTGGACCTGATCCTGAGAATCGCTGTCGGGAGAATTTAACTGTTAACTCAAGAATGAATGCGTATCGACGTAGTGTAAAGTCTGTTGCTAACATTTTAAAATTACGAAGTATTCGAAAGGCAAGAAGTAAAAAGATAGTAATATTTAATTTAATTTATTTGAAACTGTATAGGAAGTCTTATCTATTACAGTTGCGATGGTTAGTTCGGCCATTTAAAACGTAATTCTTACAATTGTTAGAATTGTAAAAGATGGTAATATTGCGAAAATTCAATATGATATTGCGAATCATAGTAGGAAGAAGTCGAATGTCGGTACAGTCATTAATTCATTTAATATATCGTGTTACAACAGTCTCCTCCACAGAGAGCATCCAGAGCACATCTATCTTATCCTCTCAGCTATGGCTTACAATATAGGAACATTCGCTTAGACGGTAATTTATATTTGCGGTAGATAGCTAATTTATATTTACCTCATGCGCTTAGTTTATCTTATTTCTAAACTTATATTTAATGGTGAGCTTCATATTTAGAGTGAGACTGGGTGTACGAAAGATGTATGTCTGGGGCAGCCAATACTGGGTTACGGTAAAGACTGAAGTTTATACTCGTATTAACTATTACTTTGGATTAATGAATGGAAGGTATATTTAAAGAAAATAAGAATTAGTAACATACACTATTAAATTGAATTAAAATGAAATAAATTTAAATATATTAATTTAATATTTAATATATATAATAAAAATATATAAATTTAAATATATTAATTTAAATGTAATATAATATTCTCAAAGACAAATTTAACAACATAAAATAAATTTAGATAAAGAAAATAATTCTCCAAATTGTGGGGGTGAGGGGGGATAAAGAAATATTGGTGAAATCCCCCCGATTTAAGGAGACTGACAATAGGGGATATGGCGTACGGAAACTGTTCCACTCATTGAAGTTTCTTTATAAAATTTACGGCGTTATTCCTGCCTAACATTTCCATTTTCTCAAACACATTCACCATTAACTTCATTTTTCAGAAGGAGAATAACAAACGGAAGCGGTATGCTAATACATTTAGTAGATCTGTAGGAAGCCTTCAATTTGGGAAAGAAAACCATTGCACTCATCACAAAAAGTAATTTAAATTTTGAGAAATAAACTTCATTTCATTTTATACTACTTTCTATATTCGAATTGTTATATGACTACAATTTGATTCTAAGACATTCGTTATAACTGCAGATCAATGTATAGATCAGAAATAATAATGAATATCCCATTGAATTTACTTACGTGATCAAGTTCAATGTAAATGTAATATATTCATTAGTATGCGTCCACGAAGCACATGCAAACAAATTTTAGTCTGTAGAATTATAAACTGACACGTGTAATTATTACTACTGTCATTAAGTTAATTATATAAATTTCTGTTCGTTATTTATAGTTGTGGCCAGCTAAAAAGACCAGCTAACGTGACAACTTTGAAAAATGCCACTGTCGGATGAGAACATGTATTCATTCTCGATTTAGGGTAGTTTCGTTTCGTGTTGTGTTGGCACATGCCGTTGCCAACCTTTACACAATTACCCTACATATATTACGTTTACGGGATAGGGACATTTTTTAAAATTTAAGTTTGCAATGAAAAAATGACTACTTCCGTAGATTCCGCCAACATTCAAGCCATTCATGTGGATTGTGCTCTGTTAGTTTGCTATTGCTGCTAGCGATTCGCATATGGAGGTTTGCTATTTTTCATATATCTGAATTTAGTGATTTCGTGAGATGTGTTAATTTAGTTCTACGCATTTTTACTTTTATGTATTATTTTTCAATTGTTTTCATCACTAATCGTAGTGGAGTTAGTCGAGATAGTTTTAGTAGTAAAGGTTAGTTTTATCGATTTTGTATTTTTTGTGTCAAATTAATTTTATTATATTTATTATTAATTTTTCTGAACCCAATTTATTAATCATTGAAAAATAATGGATTGCCCAACTACATCTGGGTCTTTTCTTAGTATTTTGTCTTTAAGGTTAAAGTGAATTCAAAGTTCTCTTCAAACGAGAATTGTAAATTTATTTTGTGGATTGTGGAAGAAAACAATGGAAGAAGGGGTACTGTTACTCAGAGGAACAAGTATTGTCAATCACACTAATCTGACATCACAAATGGAAAAAATTATTACAGGTAAGATTATTATTTTTTCCTAAATATTATCTTATAAAACTGACGGGTATAATTTTAATAATTAAAATAGTTATTGGTGTATTTATTGTCTATAACTATTAATTATCATTAGTTAGGCATAATAGTAATTAATAGTAATTCAACTTTCTGTATGTTTACAGGTGTGTGTGAAGTCTATTGAATGAATTATCAACAGACATAAAAAGCAAGATGCTCTGACCACACCTAAAAAGACCTCTAGGACTCATCCAGCTTCTATATTGACAATTTTGTGAAGGATGGAATTTCCAATAAAATACATTGTAATTTGGGTGCAGAATCATTTAAAAATTTTAGTTACTTTGTTATTATAGAATTTTATTCATCTATACAATGATCGCTGTATTTTATAGTACTTAATGTGAAGTACTATGATTTATATTTTATGCACGTCTCGGTATTTCTATAAGAAACCTGTTCTTCAGAGATTGTGAGTGAAGATACATTAAATTTTCTCAAACCTCCTTGAAGCGTATAGTAAAAAGCATTGGTTTTAATTGTGGTAAGGAAGACAGTTATGCCCTTGTGAAAGAGAGTGAAACAATATTTTTAAAAGAGAGTACTTCCTAACGAATTATATTAAGAACCCAAACAAAAATCAGCACACTAATATTGTAGTTTTTTTAATGAAACATGGCTATATTTATGAATGGCAATTTCTTATATTTATTTTCTGAAACATTAATATTGTTTCAGGTTTTTGGAGCTGTTTGTAACCGTTTGTTGGTAATATTTTCAACATTACTTGTAACTTGGTTTTGGGCAAGTGGGCACCACATTTTTCTCCTCAAATCCCACATGCATTTCGAAATTTTATTTGACATAATTAACTAGTTTTAATAGTGAAAATAACCATTGTCTTACCTTGAGCTTTTTCACAATCCCCATCAGCACTACAATAGTGTGTGTAAGTGGGGTAATAAATATATTAATCTTTTACTACTTGGATGCCTTTTGGGAAAAATTTGGAATGTATTTATAAAACTGGAGTAAGTGGAGCATTTGGAAAACTGGAGTACACTGGAAACTAGAGTATAATATTATCATTCTGATTTGAATTATTTAGCAAGTTAATGAGAGGTTTTACTGCGAAATGACAGCATAATCTGGGAGTAGTTTATGGTATTGTAATTACAATAACTGATAATACAAGAGTGCAATATCATTGTGCAACTTTATACACTATTTACTGTGGCGTATATATTGTCAGTATACTACATTCCTGTTTCAATAAATAACTTTAAAAAAATCAAAAGTTCTATTTATTACCATAACTACCCCGTTTTAATAGAGAAGAAATAGGTATAAGTCTGTCACTGGTTAGAACAAGTAACTTACTGAAGACTACTTATATTAATTATGAATTTATTATTTTTTAAAGCATCACTAACTTTTGAAAGATAATTTAATTAAGCAGATAAATAAAATGGATGCATCACATAAATATTAAATATCTCAGGGCTGTTAGAAACAATTAATTAGGTCACAAAGATTACCATGTACATGTAAATTATTAATCTTAAATAATTGTGGTATTTATTTTTTTCAAAGTAAATCTTAACTGACAGAAAAATCATGAATAATTGCTAACACTACCATCTCAAAATCATTATTAACACAAGTCAGCAGATAACTTTTAGCACAAGACCACAGATAACTTTTAAATGTATGTTATTCATTTGCTCTTGGCGCACTTTAACATCACTCACGCTCACACTTGCCGATAATGATAACTCTTATTTTGTTTAATTGTTCACCGAGTTCGTATATATTCGTTTCTAGATGAAAATCTTGTTTAATTTTAACGAAAAACGAGACAAACATTATTGTACTGTGAACTCTTCAACCTCGCGAGAAGTGAAAGACAACAAAGGAAACAAAAGCGAAAGAGTTGATCGGAATGATTGTTTCATATGTTGGCTATTCCGACAGGAAATCCTTTTAGCAGCCATATTGCGAATCTAGTGCGGCCTAATACACGGCCTAGACTTTATGCGAAGTTTTACGATCACTACTTCCAGCATCAGGCATTTTTCTGTACCCTCGCAACTTACGCACCTTCCTTACGGTCACAACAACCTCACCTCAACTCATCAATCTCATAAACGAAACTGAATCTGAGGCCAAGAATTTTCCCTTTAAGCCTGGCCAAAGCGCGCACTAATCTGCGCACGTCACTCATATGTGCAGTCTGCGCTGACGCGAGACTACAGTTCGCGTCCCGCGTGCCCACGCACTGATGACGCACGCGTAAGGAGCATCGACCTCAACCGCCCACCGCCAAAGGTGGCTCAGGGCATCAACTGATGTCACTGCAGTGCCCCCACCCGGGAGGTCCAAGGGTTCGAGTCCCGACGGTGGCAGGATTTTCGACACTAGCTAGACAGGTACCTTGAATTCAGTCGCTGTGTGGAGAACTCTAGCGGCCGGCCGGCTGTTGTGATCGTTAGTTTTTCGTGGTATCTACGATCAGCAGGCGGTTGCCGGAGCAGTTCCCTAACAAACGGGTCATGAATCGCACGCGATCTTTCCTTTCTCTTCCTTGCCCTCATTTACACACACCTTCACATGCACAACATCACTTCACATACATGTCGTGAGCTTAGAGATTACCCTGACTGGGTGTGGCGCCAGGCAGGTGGGAGATACGTAGTTGAGGGAAATCCCCCTTAGCAGATTTCGGTTGGCGCCGGATCTCGGCATCCAGAGGGGGAAAATCGCAGCCATCTCCAGCGATAAAACATGCACCACACTTATGGGACTAATAACCTTAGCCATTGCCGTGCCCGGAATCACTAAGCAATCAATCAACCGGCTGAATATCCACTTCGCCCGAGTTTCTAGAGCATTCTGCGTAATTCAACTATTTATTTTTGAGCATTCTTAATTGAAAGTAATACGAACAAGTTAGATATTGGTATTAGATATATATAGTATAACAATACAAAAAGTCAAAAAAAGATGGCCTCTCAATAGAATTAAATACAAAAAGTCTCAAATAAATTGAATCACCAAAGCAAATTACTTTAAATACCAAAAGCCCATTTTGAATAATTGGAATAACAGAGAGAAACTATTTGTAACAAAAGATGATTGTTCCAACAATGGAAACGATAGTTTTAACTTCCAAAACATATAGTGAAACATGACTACGATTATTTTTGATCTGTTTTAACTGTGTACAAGAAAATGAAAATTTGAGATTACAGATTTCATATCGTTTTACTTATCTTAAGATAACTTAAGATATCTTTTGAAGATAACCCTTAATTAAATAAGTATTGGAGAAATGTATGGCAGAATCAACAAAGAAATTTCACTTAAGCGTTACCTCCAAGCACAATCCAACCATTAATTTTCATCTGTACGAAGAAACGGGATAGGTGGAGACGCCAGGGGCTGAGATGAGATCTGAGTTCAGACGGATTGAGGTCAGGCGATTTGACACGAGACGAGACGGGTCGAGACGAAACCTGTCGAGACAAGATGGGTCGAGACGAGACGGGTCGAGACGAGACGGGTCGAGACGAAACGGGTCGAGACGAGATGGGTCGAGACGAGGCGGGTCGAGACGGGTCGAGACGACGCGGGTCGGGACGAATGGGTGTAGGTGAGACGGGTCGAGACGAGACTAGGAATGAGGGAACTGAGCGAGATTGTTGCGAGATCGAGCGAGTTGGACCGTTCCTCGCTCGGACTGGAGTGTGCGGGTCGGGATGGGACAGGGCGGGGCGCGCGTAGTATAGCGCGAGACAGGACAGAGCGGTGTAGAGAGGGGAGGGCGGCGCGGGGCGGCGCAGGGCGCGAGATGCTATCTGACTAATTGCGGCCGTCACGGCGGCGGCGGAGGTGGAGCGGAGACAAGGGAAGCCGGGACTTGTCTCCAGCGCCGCGCCGCCGCGTCTTGCGCTGACCGTGAGGTTCCCTGGCTGGAGACGCTTCTGTTCTTCCTTCGAGCCTTAGTTCGCTCTTCTACGAATCCGGCCACATTCCAAGAATTCTTTATATCCGAATTCCACCTTGCACTCCATGTTCCTTCTACTTCGAATCTTACGCTCGAGTGTTTTCCAAACGTGGCGATTGCTATGCAACTCACCTCATTCCATTACTTACCAAAACTACCTGTTTTGCCTTCTTGCCAAGTATTGGAGATGTTTGATAAACTCGCGAAATAATATTGTTGAAATCCAGCCTCTCTAAAATATGCCGCAAACGCATCCCGTTCCTATCAAAACACGTGTGGATGCGAGAAAACTTGTGTCCCCAATATAACATTTTTTTCAATTCAGTGGGTCATTCTGATAGCAAACGCCTCGCATACTCGTGCGTATGCTTCATATAACCCTTGCCTACTCGACTCCAGTCTCTCTAATTTCTATGAAATTTCTTCTTTTTTCTCCTCTCTCATCTTTTCTCCTTCTCCTTATACATCTCTGGGAATCTGTTCATATTTCCTTTATATTCTTCCCGTTTTTACTTTCTCTTTGCCTCTTGGTTTTTCTTACCTTTGCGTCAATATAATTAATATTTCTGATTGTTTCCTCCAGATTAGTCAAGTACAATGCAGTTGCTGTATGAGGTATAAAGAGAATTTGAAGGTAGGTGCGAAGGGTGAATATACTCACTCTAAATTCTCTAAATTCCGGAAATTTCACTCTAAATTCCGGAATGTTCTCATATGTATTCTTGACATATTCCTATCATTATAATACCATTTTAGCGCGTTACGTTTCTATCACAGTAATTTCCTCGTTTATTTAAGAATTTTGAGAACTTATTCCTTCTAGATTTTTCATTTCCATTTCCTTTCCATTAACACAACCACTCCTTCCAAGCCAACCCGACTGTGATCCCACTTCAGTTCCTGTCCCTGTCCCCCACCTCTATACCCCTCCTTCTCCTACCCCTTCCATGCCTTTCTCCATCGTATATCCGCCTCTTTCCGCAATTCTTTATCGATCTCTTTTCAAGCTCTTTTTCTCAGCCTCTTTACACTGTTCTTTCCGCGCATCGTGTCATGCCTCTTTCTCCACCTCTTTCCCCGCCTTCCACCCCATCTCTCTCCCGGCATCTTTTACTCTTTCCCCATCATCGTCCCCAACCCCGCACCTCTCCCACATGCAGCTCGCACCCACCTCCGTCACCCCAGCGCAGGCGCCGTCGCCCGCGGTCCGGCCCCGACAAAGCGGCGTCGGGACACGTTACACACTCGGCGGCGCTGGGCGGCGCACAGCGACGACGCTTCACAAAACGAAGAACGGAATTAAACACAGAGCTTCTTTTCCAGCCGCCCGCTTCCTTTCACGCTGCCCGCCTACGCCCCATCCCTCCCCACCCCAACCCACCCCGTCCACCTCCCTCCCCCCCCCGCCGCCGCCGACCGGCTCACCGACCAAAGGAAATGGAACACGGGAAGAATGCAAGCGACACAAGGGGGATATTTTTCCACGGAGAAAAGAACCCAACCGGCGGACCAACCCTCGAATATCGAGGATGCTTGGGATCGCAATGATTGTTAAATGACAACTCGGGGAACCCCCCGCCCTCCCGACTGCGTTTACCGGGGCGCCCCGCGATCGGCAAATGTTTGCGTTCGCCCGCTGAACATCGCTCGGGCGATCTTTTTGTGTGCGCTGTTTTTTTTTGTTGCTGTTGTTTTTTGTAGTTTCTTTGCGTGTTTAACTGCGGCAGTTTCGGGCCCCTAATTCGTCGGAAAAAAAGCAAACAGAAGTGTACAACACGTCACGAGAAGCAAAATGTCTGGAGAAAATCTTAGGTATCGCTGCGGTAGGGCATGTTGAGAAACGAGACCTTGTGCATTCAAACGTCATTCTTAGCTACATCTTGTCCGAGTTGAAATTCTCGGGCAGTTAGTTGAACACGAGTTGTGGAAGACTACGGGTGGGGATCAACTGTAAAATGTTGGAGTATATTCTTTTTTGATCTTTCATTGGCTTACTGTTTATTTGGTTCTTGAAAGTGGTTTTGTGGTTATTGTTGGTTGTTGGTTTAATGCACTAATTTTACGGAGAATTAGATACATTTTTCTTTTTTAGGTCGGAAACGTTTCGAAAGAAAAATTGAAACTAAAATGATGTTTAGTAGAAATAATTTACCACATTTCCCTCCTAATTGTTATTGTGACATTTATAAAGTGATTCTTGCCTTTCGTAGACGGCGGAATTCACGAACGACTCAATGCAATGTCACTGGCACTTTAGTGCTACCATTATTATTCTTAAATTTGTCGACAAGTTCTATTGTTAGCAAGTACAGAAAATGAATAGGAGAGACGAAAAATGTCGACTTCCTTCTAGCAACATTTTCGTCTCTTTAAGTATAATTCATTGCATCCTTTTGTTACATCAAGGATTACAAATACCAGATGTCTAAGTAAAGACGTTTTATGAAAGACAGAAATTAGTGTAAATTGTTTGATTATGTAATTTATACTTTTACGCTTAGCAGTTGACCCACATATTTATTGTATCGTCTCCGGTCAACATTAAGAAACATAATGTCACCAAGACACGAAGCATCATTACAGTAAATTCATTTAAGAAAGAAAATATTTCTTAAATATGAATTTATTACTTACTCGCATACTAAATGTGTATCATACAGAAAGTATTGTAAGCTATCAGCAAAAAGCGGCAACTCATTTTGGGAGTCACTGTGGAAGTCGATAATTCTTGTTTCTATGTGTAGTAGATTATTTCCTCTAATATGTTTTGTAGTCAGAATGCACATTTTGTGTGAACTCCAAATATTGGTTTACAGCAAAACGTCTGCCCGTTCGTCTGTCTGTCTGTCTGATCATCTGTCTCATCGTCCATCTGTCTGTCTGTTCGTCTGCCTATCTGTCGGTCCGTTCGCCTGTCTGTGTCCGTTCGTTTGTCTGTCCGCTCGTCTGTCTGTCCGTCCGTCCATCCATCTATCTGCCTGTCGATCTACTGATCAGGCTGTCCGTCTGTCCGTATGTCTGTCTCTGTGTGGTCAATGCTAGCTCCAAACCCGTCTCCGTCCGTCGGTCTGAGAACAAGATTAGCGCAGGTAGCAGGTAAGCAGGTATTTTTTTACGAAAAAAGATATTCCCCAATCCATCTGGCTAAAGTCGCGACCTTTGAGTTTGAAACTGGTATTTTGATTTTGGCGTTACTTTACGTAAAGCCACAAAGGAATATTCAAAATTTTCTGCAAAAGGGCTCCAAATTATTTCTTTGAAATTTTTGTACTTTACCTTACCAATACAATATCCAATTTTTGGGCACATGTTCCGCGTTTTAAGTTATTTTGAGATTTAACTCTGCACACACGTCAGGATTATGGTCTAAAAGCGCTGTTCTAAAGTTTGTTAAACTGGCTTTCAGGTTTTCCGCATCCAGGTATCTCCTTTCAACGAGGCACCGTCCTAGCCGGTTCAGGTTCTAAGCTTCCGACTGGTCTCCCAACATATGTGGTAGTATAGAGCTTGTGTGAGTGTAAGGGGGTGAGGATAGGATAAGGAAGAGAAAGGAAAGATTGCACCTGATCTGTGGCTCATTTGTTATGGTATAGCTCTGGCATTCACCTGGTGTTGCTCGCAGAACCACAGAAAATTACCGATCAGAACAGCCAGCCGTTAGAATTCTGCTGCAGTCAGCGGCTTATTTCCATCTAGCTGACAAGCTGCTGTCGCAAATCCTGCCACCATCGGGACTGAAACCCTAGAATCTTCCGGTCAGAGACACCGCAGTGACATCAACTGAACATATTGTAATAGGGGGCATTTTCGTTTGGCAGTGAGTCATTTGTAGTAAAGTGTGGACAGAGGAAGCGCCGACCGTAAACGTTTGAGGTCGCTACCCGCGGCAGACGCATACTGCAGGGCTGGGGAAGGGGTGAGGGCGGGGCGGGGCGGGGCCGGGGGATGGGTGCGTGGGCGGTAGGGATATATAGGGAGGGGAGGGGTGGGTGCGGAAGGGTGGAGGGGGTTTCGCGTTAATTCTCCACGCACGGCTTCGGAAGCGGGCAAGGCGGCCCGCCGCAAGGCGGTTAACCGCAATTATCCAATTATTAATTAATAACTCCCGCGACTCGCCGCCAACAAACCCGAAAACTACACAATGGCCAATTTGGCGCGCACGCATGCTAATGGAGGGGAAGAGGGTCTTTGTGGAACATCCTGCCGGTGGAGCTGTCGTCGCCTCCCTCTCCTCCCCACATTCGTTCCCTCTCCCACGCCATGCATCTGTCTCCGCTGCGGCCTCTGGTTGCCAGCGCACCTTCGCATCTAACCTCACTTCCGCCTCCGCCGACACCTCTGACCTCGTCCTCCGCTCACGTCTTTCTCCCCTTCACCGCCTTCTCGCCACCGTCAGAGGTGGCTCGGGGCATCTGCTGACGTCACTGCAGTGTCTTTGACCCGGAGGTCCTAGGTTCCAGTGGCAGAAATTTCGACACTTGCTAGACAGCTGTGTCGAGTTCAGCCACTGTCTGGAGGAGAATTCTAGCGGCCGACTGCTCTGATCGGTATGCTTCCGTGGTTTCTCTAATCAATACTAGGCCGTAGAAGTACATACACTACATTACCACACACGCCGGAACACCGGTTGGGGGCTTTGAGCTTGTCCCGACTGGGGCGGTTCCCCGCTGGTGGGAGATGTCTGGTTGAGGGAGACCCCGTTAGGCGACGATAGGTCGGTGCCGGATCTGGCAATCTAGCGGGTGAAGATCACTGCCACCTCTCGAGAAAAACACATGCACTACATTTACGGGGACAATGACCTTAGCAGTTTATGCACCCGGAATCACTAATCAATCAATCTATCAAAGCATTTTCACCTCTGTCCTTTCTCTCCCTTCTCTCCCGTCCCCACTCATCCATCGCTCAGGACTTCGCATCGGGCATCATCACCGTCTTCAAGCACGTCCGTTCCCTTCGCGTCCCCCCTCCCCCCTATCCCCGCACTTTTCTTCTCGGGTGCCCTCCATCTCTGCCTCCATTATCACCTCCAAACTACTTCTTCACTCATGCACTGATTTGCACCTGCTCCCCCAACTCAGTCGCCCCCGACTCAGAAACCCTTCAGCTTTTGCTTGGAATCTAACGGCCTCTTTGCTCACGTTCATAATTCCTCCACTTCTGTTTCGCCCTCGCCCTAGCATTGGATCGAAAGATAGTAAATGGATTTAGCAGTGCACTTCTGATTCATTGACATCATAAATAAATTCAATAATGTTTTTAGCACCGGGCGGGGTGAAATCGGAATGCGAGCAGAGTGGAGGGGACAGGGCGGGGCGTGAGTGCAACATGGGCATTTTTTTTACAAAGAGCTTAAGCTTGTGTATAAAAGAAACACGTGAGAAAATGCGTTGAATAATGGTAGTGAATAAAAATTTTTAACAATTTAAGGTAGGTAGATTAGGCTGGCTTGTCAGAAACTGTCGCAACGGCTCCTACCTTCTGCATTGTCGATTAACACAAAACATCGTTTAGTCCAATAACTGAAACGTTTCTACCCATTTTACATGTAACGCAAATACGGTGAATCTTGAGTGACTTTCCTCACGGAACTGTCCTGTCCTATAGCTCCAGAGCGGGCCCTGACCGACCAGCGGTGACTCAACCTCTCGGCCATGGGATAAGGGAGTTCAGGTGGTTAGCACGAAAACATCCCTTCACTGTAACTGGTCTTCATAATTTTAGGGTGGGCTTTCTCATCGTCACACAGCAATAGATACTGGGACGTTTGTAAGGAAAGCGCAGTTATTATTTTGCCGCGGCCGAGAATCGAGTTGCGCCATGGAAGGTGAGCACGCTAACCTACGAGCCACCGAGGGCTTGTCTCACGTAACAACCATTAATATTTGTAATTAAATACGCACATTTGACGCTGTTTTATATATCTATTTGCAGTGTAGGTTTGTGAGAAGAAACAAACTCGCGGGCGGAGCGAGAGCGGAGAAGTGGAGCGGAGAGTGAGAAGAGTTGCACCGGAAGGAGACGCTTGTGGTCTGAGCGCTGGATGCACCGGAAGAAGCGGTTAGAGGGCGGGGGGGGGGGCGGACGATGAAGAGGGGGGAGCGGTCGGGTGTGCGTTGTGAACATGTGCTTCCTGTAGGGTCAAGGAACGGTTCTTAGGTTCCACTTCTCATGCTTGCATTGCACTCAGTCATGAATTTTATTGTCAACAATACTCGTATTCGTAGATGACATAAAGCTTTTAAAAATTAAAATGTTTGTACATTTGATCATAATTTATGATAATTTATGTAATTAAAAATTAGTCAATTGTTGTAAACTAAAATAAGGTTATAAATAGATTAATGAAATTAAAATGTGTACTCTACGATTGGAATAATGTATTTAAACGATCCTCTGAAAAGGAAATTGGAATTTGGGAGTAGGTTATATTACCATGTGAATTTAATCAATATTCCTAACTTATCACTAACGTGCATTTTGGTCTCCGATTTTAGTGTGGGTGTATAATCCACGAATATTTAGAGAAAGCAAAGTGAAATTAAAAAAGTTCGGATGGTTTTTGTACATTTTGTTTAAAGAGTCTCATTCAGAACACTTTCAAAACCAACATACCGTTGTTGGAAGCAAAGTTGACAATTTCTCTCAGCTCAGGGCACTTCTTGATTTATCTAAAAGCAAAATACAAGTTTCTCAGGGTCTCCAACCACGAGTCCTCTATAGTAGAAAAATTAATCAAAAAGTGTACAAACACAATGGCATCTAAAATGTTTGTATTTATAAAATAATAATTATTTTATAACAATAACAATTATTATTGATAAAATAGTATACAAGAAAGTAAACATGTATTTGTACTTGTAGACAAAATAAATTAAAATATCGTTGAAATAAAAAATAAAATAAATGTTCAGTTGCAATAGCAATTTGGTAATTTTCATTATGCCAAAAAAAAAGAGGAAGGTATTTGGAAATAAGAGGTTTAGAATAATTTTGCAAACATTCAAATTTGCAAATTCTAATTTTCTGCACTTCTTTTGCTGAAAACCGTTCAGAGGTTATCACGTCACAAATATAGAAACGCCACGACACGGCAGCTTGGAATTCTCACAAAAACGTTTTTCATTGTTGGGCAATGCTACTGGATGCGTTACTTATGCGACAAAGTGCATGCTGTTGTAGCACCAATAGTGGATTTTTTAATATTTAAGGTGCATCAATAGCTCTGGTCATTTGCGTCTACAACAAATTATATAACAATAGCATCAGTTGTAAAAGCAGTACCTAAGAAAATGACGCAAAAAACATACCTTATGAGATACGAACATATAACTTTGTTAAAAAACTATTTTTATTAAAAAATTGTCTTTAATATTTGATTTTTTGTGTACATAACAGTAGCATAATAGCTTTTTATATAGGTACATGTATTTTACAATATTACTTACATTACAGAATTGTAATGTGTTTCATAGATAATCCTCGGATGTTATGATAAGTTCTCACACTTGTACTCCTGTTTTGCTGAAACCTGCGTCTGATGTGCTGAAATAAACATTGTTGTAACAGATGTGGATAATGAGAAATATGGTAAACATGTAGGAGGATGTCCAATTAGTGAGTGTGCGCGACTGAAATTGTTGTGTCCAGTTCTTATTCGTGTTATTATCAGCGGCTCTTTTTCGACCAATCTTTGTAGGTTTTCAAGGAACACGCTCTATTCTTTTTTAAGCAGAGGGCTAGAGTTCAAAGTTCTCCAGTAATTTTCCCATCATTTCTACGTCCCACTACCTGAGTGTTTCTACAATATTTAATGAATTTGGCAAGCTTCATTTATAATATTAAAAAAAATCACTGGCAAATCTCGATTATAGTGAATTTTGATTACTGAACTAAAACCGTCATTACTCCTGTTTAGTATTGCCTCCCTAAACCCAAACCGTCATGTCATTACGACCCTCACCCCCCTCTCCACAATTAGAATGACCTGTCAGCGGCCGGCAGAAGTCGCAAAACAGCCCTCGCTTGCATTAGGCCGTTCATTAAACCTGCAGACGGATATATTATAAAGCCACTTTAATTACGCACACAATATTTCATACGCGCGTTTTGTTAACAGTTTACACTCGTTTGACCGTAACTTATTGCCGTCGTCGCCGACCATATTGTTCATTAAACCTGTCGCACGCAATGCGTGGCTCCTGCGTGCAGTAATTCCTGCTGACCACCGGTCCAAGATGGCGGCCGGCCGGGTTAAGGCCATAGAAGGCTAAGGTCCCTCCCGCCGTATTTCTCTGTTTGTCCGCCTCTCCCTGACCACCTCGAGTTCAGCATTATTAAATTTAATGTAACAATTCTCCACCTCGTGGAGAATCTTCGAAATTCGTTACTTGGAATGCTGTGGTTTCTGGCTTGGATGAGACTTCATCTTGTTTGTGTTTCTTTTAAGTAGATGCTCTTCATTCAAAGCATAGAAAACCAAATCTTGGAACAATTTTTGTTGGATAGTTTCATGTATTAAAATTTATATGGTACATGTACCGTGTCTGGATTTATCAATATTTTTAAACTCTTTTGTTTAAACCTCTTCTAGGGGCGTGAATAAATATTACATGAGGCAGCTCTTGGTAGCAAATTTGGTACCTTACCAATTATTATGTATTACGAGATGAACAATAATACTAACGAATAGCGAGAAGTAAGGATAGTGGAGAGAATAATTAAGTATGTAAATTCACCATCTTCATCATTAGAATAATTATTTTATCTCTTTAGTATTTCCATGAACAGTCCTAGTTAAATTTTCATCGAGAATGAGGTATCAATATTGTGATGTGTCTAGAACCGATTATATTTGTGCCAACCCTATGGGTTTTCCTATCGTGAGCTGCCTAAAACAGATGATCTCAGTTGCCCTGTGCCAACTCTATGGGGGCTACCTAGCGTCACCTGTCTACTGATCGAATTTTCTCTGTGCTTTTGATCCGTCCAGAACTAATAGATTTTACCTGTGCCAACCCTCTACAATTGGTCTATCGTGAGCTGTCTTGAATTAACACTGATGTAATGTAGTATTCCGTATTCTAGAATTCCCTAACATCAACTCTATATCAAACTAGGAATTTCCGACATAATTCTACTGGAGTTAAAATGCAACATCGATTAGCAACATCGCTTCTAGGTACCGTTCAACGTCGATTCCAGCTAACACGCCAAGTGAACGAATCGTACTAATAAAATCGAAGGAGTTGATGCGATAAATATGTTGTCTTTTTTCAATATTTTAAAAATATTTGTTAAGACCAATTCTATGACCTTGTACATTAATTGAAGGGCTTATATCACAAAGGACATAAGTTCAGTAAATATAATGTTGCGAAAATTGCGATCAAAGTTGAGTCACAACAGAAAATGCTTTGGAAGGCAGCTTCTTTTCTTCGCTAGAACACAGTTTTAGCAAATTTGTATAACCTTTGTAAAAATTTCGTAATTATTCAAATCACAAATCACATCACAGGCAGAATAGACATTTATCATCATGAAGAATTCGCATACGTATCGTCACCCTTACTAAGAATCCTAGTTTTGTCTCCAGTGGACTTAAGACCTCACAGGTTCTTATTTCTGAGACTGCGTTGGTGCTAGATTAGCATATATCACAAATCTGAGCGTTTCCATGGGGCAGATCTTTGTTGTTCTGGAGGTTTTTTTCTTTTCGTTTTGGCTGGGAGTAAAACACTTCGGGACTATTCACTCAAAAACTAACAGCTTGGAACAAACCGAAAATATTTGTAGTATTTTAATTAAGAAAACATTATAGTGAACTACAGTATTTTGTTTTGAAGATACATCGACTTTTTTGACAAAAAGAAATGTAATCGGCATTGTAACACAGGCCGACGTCAGTTTAGTTACAAACAGGAAAACCACTGATTCCGATTAATTTCAGGATGCTGCACTCGAAATGGACACCCGTTTTTCTAGATTAGCACGTATTTTTGAGTAACGCATAGTTGCCAGTTTTTACCATTTTGTAGGGGCAGCTTCAGTTATCATCAAATAACCATGTCCACAATGTTACTCGAGTGAGAAATAAATAGTATTTCACTCATTAGGTGAAATACAGGAGCTTCTTGTAGTTAGCATCTTTATATATATATATTGATTGTAAGATTGAGGATCAGGATAAAAGCTGGGCCCGTCTTGTGCGTTGTGCGTCTTGTGCGTTGCACCTTGCCTGGCTTAAAGGAACCACGAAAAGTATGCCTTTTGCTGTTCCGATGATATGGAGAGATCTCCGAAATCTCTTTAGTGACTTATTTCTGTACGACCAATACAGCAGGAAGTAACAAGAAGAAACAGCGTGTCATCGAATATCCAAACTTGCTATCCGTGATCAGACCAGTGCCTCATGGAGAAAATTTACCTGCACCTACTCTTCCGAACTATTGGGAAACTATCGATATTGCAGCAACTACGGGAGCCGATGAGGACACTGACTCAATATTTGATGATGATCTGATAATCCATTCTATTTAAATGATGAGACTTATTTCATTCTTCAATATGAATTGAACGATTCAGCGAGAGACTTACAACTTACGAAAGAGATGGCTCAATTCTTGGGTGCTAGACTCCAAGAATGGTGTTTACTGGCTCCCGGAGCTACTTACACTCATCACAGGAAAAGGAACGAGCCTTTTTCAGAATATTACAGAATGAAAGATTCCCTTTGCGTATGCACAGACATCAATGACCTGATGAATGAGTTAGGAATCCAACACAATCCATCTGATTGGGGTCCTTTCGTAGATTCATCTAAGTACAGTCTGAAAGCAGTTTTGCTTCATAATGGAAATAAGCTGCCGTCTATTCCTGTGGCACACTGTTCCAAAGAAAAAGACTTACGAGGATATCGCACTCATTTTAAATTATATCAAATAGAAAGATCATGGTTGGCAAATTTATGGAGATCTAAAAGTATTTGCAAAATTATATATTTCTCTGAAGGTGGATTTACAAAGCACTTTTGTTTGTTTTTTGTTTTTTGTGTCACGAAAGGAGTGGCCCCCAGAGAGTCATTTAAGCCCGGTACCAACAACGTCAAGTATGAGACTCTGGTCGATTCAGGCAAGGTGCTGCTTCCGCCTCTGCACATTACGTTGGACCTCATGAATTTCGTAAAAGGAATAGACAAAGTAGCTGAAGATTTAAGTATCTTAGACAGTGTTTTCCAAAACTAAGTGATCGTCTGTATACATCTGTGAACATTATTCCTTATAAACTATTCTGGTATGTAAATGCTGAAGTACAGTTTTTAAATGCTAGTAAACTAACTTAATAGTTTTTTAATTGTTTAGAGTTAATAAATTAATTTATAGAATTTTTGAAATTGATTGTCTTTGACACAAGCGACGTTGATTCCCTTTTTGCAATCAAACAGCTCATTCTCAGGAACCTTTATGATACCTCATTAGGCCTATAACGGTAAATTTGGCAACTATGCGTTACACAAAAATACGAGCTAATCTAGTAAAACTGCTTACATATTGGTATTCGGCGACCCAAAATTGGTCAGAATCAGTGAGTTTTGTTTCTGTAACTTTTCAAAAGTCTGAAAACGTCAGCCAGTGTAATTAAATAAAAAATATCGATGCGTGGAAGTCGATTTTTTTTCATTTGCAGACTTTGCATATCTTGTGTTTAAATGAATGTATATTATTAGTTCTACCAACACATTCATATAGAAAATTTGGAAAAAAATATAAAAACAAAATTTAAGCGTGGGCTCCGGAGGACCTCCCATTGGTAATGCATGGGACTATTTATAACATCATATTATAGGAAAAGGAACGTCATTAAAGCATTAATACTTTCTACTGGATTTACAATAAAATTAGTGTCATAACTCCCTCTCCCTCCCCCTCTCTCTCCCTCCCTCCCTCCCTCCCTCTCTCCCTCCCTTCCTCCCTCCTTCCCTCTCGCCCTCCCTCTCTCTCTCCCTCCTCTCTCCCCCCCTCCCTTTCTCCTCCTCCCTCTCTCTCCTCCCTCTCACTCCCTCTCTCTCCCTCCCTCTACCTCCCTCCCTCCCTCTCTCTCCTCCTCCCTCTCTACCCCTCCCTCTCTCTCTCCCTCCCTCCCTCTCTCTCTCTTTCCCTCCCTTACAATTTTTTTCATTATAAATATACTTTAATAGATAAATAACACATTTTTAAGCAGTGTAGTGTCAAAATGTGTATTAATCATTAATATAAAATACTCACTTCCAATAATTAAGCAACCCTATTCTACAGAAAACAGACACAAAATTATTATTGACAAAGCCATTTAGAACTTAGTGGGTATTATTTAAAATAATTTTTAATGTTTTTAGAAATATCCAACGCATGAGAATCATAAGAGTCAAAAGATTTCAAAGGAAAAAGAGACTCAATTCTGAAATGTTGCAAATCCTCTTCCCTTCATAATAAATCCATTGCGGCTATATTTTAAGCGCCGTACACGGAAGATACGTAACTGCTTTTTCCAAAAATTTAATGTTCTCCACGTTTCATTCACGAGCTTTGTGACACGTAATGGAATTCTCTATTACAAAGTTAATCCTCAAAGCAACATCAACGCTAAGCTGTCTGTGTATTGAAGGTAGAGAGAAGAATATTACGAGGCTTTGAATGATGTTTATTAAAAGGTTTTGGGGGTACCACATGTCCCGCCCGTTGGGTTCCTAAGTTAACAAACGCAGATTCTGTGGGCCGCTAATACTTTGTAGTGTGTAAATGCGGAAAGAGCACACAAAATCTCTCTCTCCTTTCATTCTGCGCTTGATGTGATTTGCACCAAAAATACTCAGTGGTTAAAAATGGTACAAATGGGTTCTCCGAATATTGAAAGCAGATACATACGTAAGATCTCATTTGCAACACTGAATGAATACGATAAATTTTTCAAATAATCGTTGATGATTTCACAAACAAGTGTGTTGTAGTTCAGTAAGGGAGTCGAACATTTTTAATATTGTTTAGATATGGAGTGATACTCTTCTTGAAATAATAAGAAATCGCACTTGTTTAATTCTCCTGGACTGTGCGTGGTATTGGTATGGTTTCATAATATTATTGTAAGCTTTGTTCTTTGATTTTTGTATTTTGGCACTCTGTCGACATACTAGTATTTCTAAGATTCACTATCAATTTTGCATCTGATGTTTGTAGTACATTTTTGTGTACAAATGTAAGATGCGTAAGTGTAAAACATGAATATCTAATAATTTGTTGGAGTTCCATTTTGGGTTAGTATTTCTTCTATTTTCTGTCTTGGTAACCGCATTTTATTGAAATACATAATAGTACATTATGAAACGATAATGTAATGATGGGTATTAATACACGAGTGTGAAATTACGATACGAGCGAGGAACGAGCGAGTATCGTAAACTTCACACGAGTGTATTAATACCCATTACATCGAGTGTCATACGGTACTTTTTCTACGACTTACGGTAACTTTTATAAGTTAAACTTCTCCACTGAATCGTTTCGTGGCAGTCGACATGCAAGATTCAGCCAAGGCCACCTAGCGGACACCTCACTACCCTACACCCGCAGGTGGCTATGTTTTACCAGAGCGCCCGTGAGAGACTATGAACGATGCGGCAATTCTATTCCGACGTCACCATTTTCGCATTTCCTCTCATTTCTGGAAACGTCAACACCACCAGAAAGAACCACCATTCACTAAATATTTTAAACTAAAGAATTGGCCGGTTTTTAAGGACAACCACACAGCAGCAGCAAATAATGCAAAATGACTTGCGTTCAGATCTTTTAACCTCACTGAAAGTTCTCTTCAATAACTACCACTGCGCTAGTCAAATAAGATCAAAGTGAAATTACGATCCAATTTATTTTTAACAATATTTCACGTAAACATATATTACTTATAATTAAGACTGAGAAGCTTAATACAATATTAAATGCAATTTTAATATACACACTCGAACGAAACATTTACTGCAACGATTCTCACTGATTAATGAAGTGACAATAATTGGTTTGTAAGCGTCTCTGAGATTGGTCAAGAACCTGTATCATAATGAAAACTGTATCGAAATGACCATCTTTATGCAACTGGTTGCAGCCATCCAAAGACAGTGTTATACAATGGAAGTAGAAAAATAATACTGTATAACTTGTAATACAAACTACGATTTGTAAATCAGTTTTTTTGGATAAATACATTATTTTTCTGTGGTTTAATTATTAATTATATTTAATTATTATTAATTAATAATTATTCACGTTTGAATGTATTTTGTAATATAATAATAATAATAATAAATTATTAAGGTGTATAAGTTCTTATTAAGTTATCGCTGTGGCAAAATATTATATAAATATTATGTAAATTTATTTTTATATGCCGCGTCTTTCCGTACGGAAATACTTTTTTAATAGATAACAATTAGCCATTCACATTTCAGAGATTCATCTTTGATAACATTTATGTTAATAATTGTCAATATGAAATTTCAGACTTTAATATGTTAATTTTAAGGGGGTCGTTTACCAAGTACAATTTTGTTTCTTCCCCTTATGTGTACGTACTTTGCCTGGGTGATTTTGAAGCCCTTTCTTAGTAGTGTGTGAGTAAAAAATATTGAGGGGTAACATAAATCTCAGCTACTTCCAAAACACAATTGTAGTTGTAATAATAGGACAAGCAGAAATTTCAAAGCAAAGAAGAATAGCAACGATTCACATTGCCCCGCTCGATCATGGCAAGAAACTGTTCAAATTATTAACATTAACCTTGATTGTATTTGAGGAAGTCAAAAACACTAAATATTTTTTTACCCTTTTTACAGCAGGAACACTGATACGGATTTACAGAAGTTTAGGATTCCCGTCTCTAGTCTTTTTCCCACGCTTGCAGGGTGCTCTGTAGATTAATGATTCAAAGAAGAAAACACTTAATCATAAACTTATAAAACTAACGTATTAATACAAATACTTTCGTACTTCTTCATTGCTAAGCCAAAGACAATGTTTTATATTGCGTTTTTGTAAACTAAAGAATAAAATCAGAAAACCGGCAATAATTCGCTCTTCTGATAAACTTGTCCGATGACATTTTTGCAGAGTCGTGTCAACACGTTTTCAGCAAAATACTTGTTCTGGAATTCAAAGGCTCCAAATCTGTTAGTCTTAAATGCAAATTCCGCATTGCCCCCGTAGTTTCAAGTTGCCTCCCCTTCCCCTATTACAGATGAACGATGCGAGATAATTCATCTGTAATAGCATAAGAAAGCATAAGAAATTAATTAATCCACTAGAGGTAGTACATACATGTTTCTAATAAAAACGTGTTCTCCCAAACTTTACCAACATATGCTAAAAGGGGATATATTTTTGTAGTGTCAGAACTTATTATTTTCAATTTGCTCCCCTCCCTAGTCGTACAATTATTTCATGACAGTGACTAACTCCTGCCATTCAGTAGCATATACACGTATTTTTCGCAAGACCGCCTAATGTAGTACGTATTCTTTCATCAGTTTAGAAATCTGTCACAAACACTTTGAAGTAGGGAACAAGTAAAACTGCTAACATTCTGGAAAGCTGATTTTGGAAGCAACGCCAGTCAAGTGCAACCAACTTCCCGCTCTCCCTCCAGACGGCCGTGCACGTGTGGGGCGCTCGCGCATGCAAACGAGGGTAACGAGGGAGGGGCGGGCGCTGTGGTGGAGTCGAGGGCCGAGCCGCATTCTTTGCTCCCGCCGCGTCTTCGAGGCCTCGAGGAATTCGAGGGAATTCAAACTGAAATTCTTGCGAGGGCTCGAGCGGAGGGCGCGGCGCGTGCGGCGCGAGGGAGGGAAGAGAAAGGGAGGGGGGAGGAGAGGTTCGGGGGCGAGGGGCAAGCAGGCGCTGTTGAAGAAGAATAACACGGGGAGGGGATGGAGCGGGATGGATCCAGCAAGGGGTGAAGGAGGATAATTTGGGGTTGAGGACGCAGACCCGGGAGGCATGGTGTGGCGTGCCGACTGAGTTGGTGCGGCGGGCGGGGCGTGGGGTAGGGAGATGGAGAGGCACCGCGCGGCTTGGCCATGCATGACATGGTGTGGCGTGGTGACGTGGGGCTTGACTTTGTGTGGCGAGCGTGGCATGGCATGGCGTGGTGTGGCGTGGTGTGGCGTGGCGAGGCGGGCCGAGGTGTGGCGGAGGGCGTGGCAGGGGGCGTGGCGGAGGGACGTGGCGTGGCGGTGTGTGGCTGGGCGTGGCGGAGAATGCGGGGTGTGAAGGGGTGTGGCTGGGCGTGGCGGAGAATGGCGGGGTGTGACGTTGTGTGACCATGCATGGAATGGCGATGTGGGACTTGACTTGGTGGTGGGGTGTGACTTGGGGTGACTTGCGGGTGGGGTGTGGCTTTGCGGGGGCTAGGGGCGTGGCCGTGGGTGGCGGGGTGTGGCGGGGTGTGGCGGGGCGACGTGGCGCCTGAGTTGGTGTGGTGGGCGGGGCGAGTCGTGAGGGGGGTGGAGAGGCATGGCGTGGCCCAGCTGATCATGGCATGGTGTGGCGCGGCAACGTAGAATTTGACTTTGTGTGGCTGTGCGTGGCGCGGCGGGGCGGGGCGGTGCGTGTTGGGGTGTTATGAGTGACGGGGCGTGGCCATGCATGGAATGGCTATGTGGGGCTTGACTTGGTGTAGCGGGGCGGGGTGAGACCGTGCATGGCATGATGTGGCGTGGCATGGCGATATAGTGGTCCGACTTGGTGTGTTGTGTGACGGTACTAGGGTCGGGGCAGTGCCATGAATGAGATAGTGTGTCGTGAAGGAACATGGCGTAATGTGGCGGACGTTGCTAAGCAGAGACGGGAGAAGTGGGACGACGAGAGGGACGTGGTTGACCGGAAGACCTTGTCAGGGTGGTGCAGGACAGAGTTGCCGACGTACCCATGTAATTTATGCAGAGTGGCGAATTTGTGCTGCTTGAAGCACCACTACAAGTCTCAATTTACGGTTGCTAAATTCTATACATTTATGAATAAATTTAATGTTGTGAAAACGATTGCCAATCTTGTTAAGGAAAATATAACACCTAGGTAAGATGTCAACAGAGTTGTGTAAAAAGTTATGATAGGTGGACTCTTTTAAAGTAAATCTACCTAATTAATTAAGTTCTTGTGAAAAAGATTGACGCTAGCAGTGTACTCTTCATAAAGTCATACTTTTGGGGGGGTAAGATGTTTTGCAATACTGCCGAGCAATTGCCAATTTGAATTAGATACATTCATCTTCTAGCTCACGGTTTGAATCAGGTTAAGATTGGCGATATTAAGAAAGAATTCTGATCTGTCGTTAATGAGTTGTTATCGAACCAATATTCTTACTGAGAGGGTGGAAAATGAAGTAACTGCGATGTAAAAATGTGTGCTAGCTGCTCAGGAGACTCTATTTCGAGTTCCGACGGTGGCAGGATTTTTACTTTCCCGTATACGTACGTATACACGGAGTGATATACGTAGTAGAGGGAAAGTTATGTAATGCTGCGCGAAAAAATGGCCAATTTTCGGCGGAAAAAAATTAATTGCCGGGCCGTGAAAACGAATAAGTGGATAAAACCAGTTGCTAAATTAAGAAAAAAAATCCTCTATCTCGTGGTGTGGTCAAAATCCATGATTTGTTGCTTCTTTATACTTAAAAATCGGATTGACGGCATTGTCCGTCTGTCCGTCTGTCCGTCTGTGATCAACGCTAGCGCCTAAACCAGTTCTGTCGATTTTCTTCAAAATTGATATTCCCCAGTCGATCTGATTCTAGTCGAAGCTTTGTGATTTTGAAAAAGATTCTTTAAAATTTGGGGGTACTTTATATGAAGCCCCCCGGGGATTTTCAACATTTTCTCAAAAACGGCTCCAAATTTTTTCTTTAAATTTCTTGTATGAATAGAGGAAAATACACTTTTTAACATGGCATAGGTCCGATTTTCACGTACAGCTCTGAATTTTCGAAAATTGTGAAAGTTTGAATTTATTTCGGCGTCTTTCTCCAACTACAAAATTGAAGATAGAGATTTTTTCTTCAAATAAAATTTGTTCTGCATATTGAGTTCTTTAATAAAGGTCATGTAAATGTTTTTCACAATTTTGGTAGTTTTCGTGCAATATTGCGTGCAATATGTGCAATTTTAAAAAATTACAAAAACAACATTTTCTCAAAAACGGCTCCAAATTTTTTCTTTAAACTTTTGGTAGGGATAGTGGAAAATGTACTCTGTCAATGACATAAAAGCCATTTTGGTCTATCGGTTGTTTTTTCAAAAATTACAAAAATGTAAATTTTTTACTTATCTCTCACGTCGTTAATATTTACATTATCGGCGATTTTTTTACGTTATTATATTTACGAGTATATATGCTTTAAATAATGTCAAGTAAAGTTTCTCGAAAACACTACCGTTTTCTGTGAAAAGTAGCTCAAATTCCGCATTTTCAGAAACTGCTCAAACCGTCATTTTCTCAGTATATGGCTGCAATTTTTTTCTTGAAACGTTTGTAACGGATAGTGCTAATTACACTCAATAGTATAGCGTAAAGGTTTTTTTGAGTTTATTTTGTTTTTTTCAAAAATTATATAAATGTAAATTTTTTGAAAGATCTCTCACATCTTTAATATGCACATTATCCGCAATTTGTAAAGATGATTGTATTTGTGAGTGTAAGTGCTTCAAATAACTTCAAATAAAGTATTTTGAAAACTCAAAAACTTTCTGTGAAAATGAAGCTTCAAATTTCGCATTTTTAGTAGTGCTAAAACGCCATTTTCTCTTAAACGGCACATAATTTTTAAAAGAAAATTGCCATTTACGGCTAGGTTTTTGTGTTCTCTAATATTCTAAAATTAATGTTTCTGTTCTACCAATAGGAAACCGAAAAATTAAGAAAATGACAAAAAAATGTACTTTTGGCGATGATAGATGGTAGCTGGCAAGAAGAGTATGTGGCAATTCCGAATAGCTAGCGAAGACCCAGGAAAATAGAAAACTAATACGGGAAAGTCTGTGCCATTCTGTTTCGGTTTGTGCCATTCTGTTTTTTGACAAATAAATAAGTAAAATAAACACGGTCATGCTTAATTTTTTCAAAATACGAGTAGTTTTTCTTTAATTTTGTGACAACGTAATAGGCCGCTGTAAATTTACTGCGCTTCGGACAGCTGGATGCGTCGTAAATTAGAATGTGCAATTTTGTATATTATTTCTTTCTTCGTTTCTTACATTCGAACTTTGTTATAGACTTACACATTAATATTTTAGAAATTGTTTATTTTGAAATATTTGAAATAAGTAAAAAGAATTAATAGCTCTCAGAATAGCGACAATGCAGGGTCTGCAACAATGGAATTCACTTTGCGCTCGCGAATATCTGTGAATTAGTGTCATTGTTGTGACCTAATGGAGCTGTATGAAAAGGAGTTATAATTGTCTAATTTATGTTGATATTTGCAGGCAAATATTTAGTTTTGCACCAAATGCTGTACTATTTGTAGTGAGTAGAGAATTTGTTGCATGGTTTTAAAATACTCTTCCCTAATCATGGCCCAATGGAAGGCATTTCTATATTTCCAGGTTATCAGGCTTCTTTTTCCAATACAGGAAAATAGAAAACTAATACGGGAAAGTCTGTGCCATTCTGTTTCGGTTTGTGCCATTCTGTTTTTTGACAAATAAATAAATAAAATAAACACGGTCATGCTTAATTTTTTCAAAATACGAGTAGTTTTTCTTTAATTTTGTGACAAACGTAATAGGCCGCTGTAAATTTACTGCGCTTCGGACAGCTGGATACGTCGTAAATTAGAATGTACAATTTTGTATATTATTTCTTTCTTCGTTTCTTACATTCGAACTTTGTTATAGACTTACACATTAATATTTTAGAAATTGTTTATTTTGAAATATTAGAAATAAGTATAAGGAATTAATAGCTCTCAGAATAGCGACAATGCAGGGTCTGCAACAATGGAATTCACTTTGCGCTCGCGAATATCTGTGAATTAGTGTCATTGTTGTGACCTAATGGAGCTGTATGAAAAGGAGTTATAATTGTCTAATTTATGTTGATATTTGCAGGCAAATATTTAGTTTTGCACCAAATGCTGTACCATTTGTAGTGAGTAGAGAATTTGTTGCATGGTTTTAAAATACTCTTCCCTAATCATGGCCCAATGGGAGCCATTTCTATATTTCCAGGGTATCAGGCTTCTTTTTCCAATACAGGGTTACAAAACTTTTGCATTATATTTTTGTGAAGTTGTAGAATTCACATAGTTCTGACAACACTGCAATGGAAATAGTGAGTTCCAAGCGAACATATTAGTAGCGCATAAAGTGCAATATTACAGTACTACTTAGCTGTTTCCTCTAATACGGGAAAGTAAGTGCTGTTGTAGCACCACTAGTTGATACTCGCTACATAGCAGGGTCGAATTCTAGCGGCCGAGTGTTCTGATCAGTAGTTTCCCGTGATATCTCTGATCAATATTAGGCGAATGCTGGACCAGTACCCTAGCAAACGGGCCTTGAAACGCGCGCGATCTTTCCTTACTCTTCTTTGTCCTATCCACACTCCTTACTTAAATACACACACACACACACTTATACTTTCATGCAGTACACTACCACACACATCGGGACATCAGTAGGGAGCTAAGAACTTGTCCCGGCTGGGGCGGTGTCCCGCTAGAGGGAGGTACCTGCTCGTGGAAAACCCCGCTATCCGACGGACAAATCGGCACCAGATCTCAGAAACCAGCGGGGGAGATCAGTGCCATCTCCAAAGAGAAATAAAACATGCACTACACCTAAGAGACTAATGACCTTATCTGTTGGCATGCCCGTAATTAGTAATCAATCAACATAGAAATACTTCTTATTCACAATTATTCTTCGTACTGATTCGTAGGAGATTTCAAATCGTGCTCTCAATCCATTCCAGGGTTTACACTAGTGCAGAAAAGCGTTATCATTGTTTGAAGGCTTGAGTGAAAGGAAGGGAGAGGGTGAGTACAACGCACGTGCCCTCATTCCGAGTGAGTGCTCACACTTTCATTTGCTGGCGAATCACAGAAGCATGACACGTCATCCACAGCAATCTTGGAACTAAATGCCCTTTTGTATCACGAAGGGGAGCCCTCTTGAGAGCTGACATTTTGTTGAGTCATACGCAGGGAATTCTTCTTTTGTAAAAATATCTGTGAATGTACTTAGTCTACAGCAATTTTCTTTATTGGTATTCGTGGAAAACTTTAAAAGCGTGTTGGATTAGTGATGCATATCTCACGTACAGAGTCTGTTATTTGAACTAGACAATTGTTACATTTACGATTGAAAAGCTTAATTTGAATCAAATTAGACGAATGTAAGATATTCAAGGCAAATATTAATAGAAAATATGATTATATATATCCGCACTTATGCATGGAAGCCAGTACATTCCTTCACTGCTTTTGACCGGAAAGTAATACTTCGAGCTACGCGTACGACAAATTCTTTGACACCGAGAAGAAGTTTTATTCGTACAAAATACAGCGTATCCACGTGGATGAAACATGAATATCATACCAAATTTTGAGTAATCAATTATACCAAGAATTCTTAGTGCCTATCAAGTTTTTGAGTTATATAAATTATAAAAAAATGGCATATAATCAGCAATTGCGTTCGGCAACATTGCAGCGAGTTTATGTTCAAAATTCGCAAAACAAAGTACGTGGGGGTTCGGCCCCGTGACCGATATCGCTAAGACAGTAGTGCCGTAGTGATCTCGGACTGAGGGGTCGTGGGTTCGAGTCCCGCCTCGGGCATGGTTGTATGTGTTCGTCCTTTCACCATCTATAATCACCATATCGTTTCATACTCATTCTATAACGTTAAATCCAATAGGGGTCGGTAATGACCTAGTAGTTGATGTGACCTTAAATAACAAAAAAAAGTGCATTGGGTGTTAAGTGCAAGGGGCACTGGGTCGTTTCGCAGAGGAGTGCTCAGTGAATGAACGGGATTCCAATACTGGCCGAACGAGCGGCGTTTGTGGGGTCTAGAAAGAAAAAAAGAGGGAAAATATCCGCTTTTTCAAAAGGAATGCTGTAAACTGTAATTTTCAACAGCAGATTTCAAATTCAACTCACATTCAAATTCAAATTCAACATTCACTTCAGTTTCAATTCAGGTTTCTAAAAAAGGAAAAAAGTTAAAATAACATTGAATACGAAGCCAAAGAGGTAAGTTTAATGGTATCCTATAGTTAGCTTGTATAGTGTAATTTTACTTAGGGTGTTCTTTTTCTGCATGTGATTTAATTTTTGTTTATTGTACAAGATTAGTATGTTTTTTTGTGTGTAAGTGTAATCGGTGAGGATAATACAAGTTCTATGATGTGTTTTATCTCTCAACGTGAGTCAGTATTATCATTTTAGTAATTTCTAGTGTCGTAATCCATCAGACCAAGCCCTCAGATCTTGTATTTTTTTCATAGGTTTGGTCAGAGAATAATTTTAGCAACCATAAGCATTTGGTACTAGTTAAATACAGCATACATCTCGACCCTGATATTATTAGTATCTGATGCGAGTCTCATACCCAAGGAAGGGACACGTAATTAATCTGAATTGTTTGATTGTTTAGTGATTTCGGGCGCATAACGGCCCAGGTCCTGCTTAATCCCGAAAGTGTAGTGTATGTTTCCTCCCTCGGGAAGTGGCGGTCGTTTTACGTCGCTGGATGGTGAGATCCGCGCGCGGACCTACGCGCCACACATTGGGGCAAGATCCCGAAAAACTGGCCAAAAGTAAAAAAAACAAAAGTTTATTTAGGTCATTTTAACTAAGCAGTTGGGTAGGGTGGTTCCTAGTGTGTCTAATTCCACGGTTCGAAAGTTGCGAGGCATCACAGTGACGCTTTGCATCATTGAAAATGTGGCCATTGAGCGAGCAGCTGTTACACGACACAAATATCGTAAATGAGTCGTTACTTTGAACCCGTGTAAAAGTTTTCGGTTTTGAGCAATTTTCATCATTCAAAATGGTCGAAAATCGTGATGGTCAGTAAAATGTTGAAATGTATTACAAATACTTAAAACATGTTAAAATTAATTAATAATTAATGTAGAAACAAAATTATAGAATTCATTTGTTTTTTTCTTTTTTTAAAGCGGAAAACGTAAGTTTCACACAATTCCACAATTATATTTGTAAAAACTTCATTCTCTACTATTGAGCTGTTGAAATGTCGAAAAAAGCTACTGCTATTCTGCTTTTTGTGCAGTCTAATGGTTGAAATAATTCTAGAAATATTCTAGAAATATTTTTAGCAGTTTTTTAATGTTTAATCTGCCATGTTGGATCCGCCGTTTTGGATTTTCCAATGTTTACATCAGAATCCAAATCATCGAACCCATAAAACCGTTTACAATTTGTTATGCAAATTGAAACATTTTTAGAAGTTTTTAGTTTTTAACCATATTGGAACCGCCATTTTTTGCAATTTTGACATTGGAATCTTATTCAGCGTGCCCAAAAAAACATTGTATATCAAATTATCATTAAATTTGGATAACGTTTTTACATTTTGCCCAACTTTTCGGGATCTTGCCCCAATGTGAGTCAGCCACCGGAGTTTTCTTCAACCAGGTGTCTCCCATCAGCGGGGCACTGCCCCAGCTGGGACAAGCTGCAAACTCCCGAACAGTCTCCTGGCGGTGTGTGAGGCATGTGTGGGTGTAAGCCTGGGGTGAGGATAGGACAGGGATGAAGAAAGATCGCGTGCTGTCCGTGGCCATTTTCTTAGGGTTCGGCTTCAGAATTCGCCTAATGTTGATCGGAGAAACCACAGAAAACTACCGATCAGAGCGGCCGGCAGCTAGAATTATCTTCCAGACAACGACTAAATTCGAGCTAGAGTCGAAAATCTACCACCGTCAGGACTGAAAACCGAAGACCTCCCTCAGAGGCACTAGTGACATCAGTTGATGCATTGAATCAACTTTGCCGGTAGGGAAGAAGGAGATAGGGGTGGGTCACAGTACTACCATTTCTTCTCTGAACGTTTATTGCCTGTTGAAAGTGGCCTCTCATGCAACAAAACAACAATTATTAACAATAACGACAAAAAGCTGCCAATATGGAAAATCATGAAAAAAACTAAGTGTAATTTAAGTACTTACATTTCTAGAATAATTAAAAGGAGTTCATGTCCAATCAATATCCTTGTTCACCGCAACAAAAATTTTGAAAATGTACGAGAATACTTTAGAATTAATTTATTTCAATATTAATTTACTGAAATATTAGTTTACTTCAAGAGAAAATATTGCATAAGTTTGCAAAAGTTATTTCACATAACTTTTTTTATTTCAGTTAATTTCTTTATATCATATAAATTCATACACCTGTGGGTTTGATACACAAAAAACTTCAAGGAATGAAGTGATTTTTAAAGAAGAGAAATTTCAAAAACTATAATTTTACGACATAACAATCTTTAACCCTCAAAATTACTCTTTTGACACCAACGGACTCGTCGTTCATGTGTAACGCACCGGTTATGAGAAACGTAGATCGATTTAACACAAAAATGTAATCATCAAAATGCATGTAGAGTAAAATAGCGTTTCAAGAACAGATAACATCATTTCACGGCGAAGACATTGAAATAATTGAAGACACTGCATGCCTTTGCTCTCTGCATTGCACCGAAGGGCTCGACAATGCAACGTTAATTTCGTCCGCTCTGCAGAAGATTTCCCATTGGGACGCTCCGTAATTAGCCATTTGCAATTAAAATGACATCGATTGACGAGCTGCGTCCCAATTATTCCGAATTTGTAAGTAAGAGATAATTTCGTCTCGTACCGACCAAATGACCTGAACGACTAACCCCACTCCCGTGCCAGAACCTCCTGACTGAAGTACTAATAAAATTTGGAAGTGCGAGTTTCCAATTCCCTGCTGATACGTCATTCGATTAAAGTTCGGGCGAGAAATATTCTCTACATCGTAAACAAATTGCTGTGTGCAGAGAAAATTGAATAGCTGTATTCTGAAGCAATGGACCGACTGTTATCGCAGAATTTTTTTCGAAGGGTGTGTTGCCGACGTTTCGACAATCTTATCATTGTCTTCCTCAGGGCTGGTCTGCTATTAGGACAAGACAGTCGAAACGTCGGCGCACAGTCTTCGATGCGGCGTCACCCGGACAGACAAGATCGTTCACTACCTCAAGATTTCCCGACTGTTCTCCTGACATGTGCGGTAATGCAAGTAAGTGTGAGTGTAAGAAAAGGATGAGGACAGGACAAGGAAGAGGAAGCAAAGATCGCGCGCGGTCCATGGCCCGTTTGTTTGCAAATTGCAAAAGTTTGAATTTTATTCGGCGGTTTCCTTCTACTACGAAATTGAATATACAAATTTTTCCTCCAAATAAAATGTGTTCTCCAAAGTGAGATCTATAATTGAAGTCATGTACACTTTTGATAATTATGGTAGTTTTCGCGTAATATTGCATGCAATATTTGCAATTTAAAAAACATAGAAAACAGGATTTTCTCAAAAACGGCTCCAAATTTTCTCTTTAAACGTTTGATAGGGACGGTGCTAAATGTGCTCTATGAGGTGACGTATTGCTGATTTTTTTTTTTTCAAAAATTACAAAAATGTGATTTTTTGACTTGTCTCTCACGTCGGTAATATGCACGTTAGCGGCGATTTGTTCACATCATCATCTTTACGAGTACATATGCTTTAAATAATGCCTAGTATGCCTGAGTTCTCTCTCGAGAACTCAACCGTTTTCTATGAAAACTAGCTCAAAATTCCGCATTTTCAGAAACGCTCAAACGCCATTTTCTCACAAATGGCTCCAAAGTTTTTCTTCAAACGTTTCGAACAGAATAGACAAACTTTCGAACGGAAAGTGCTAATGGCTAACTTCGTGATTCAAAAATTCAAAAGTTTTCTGTGAAAAAGAGCTTCAAATTATTGGTAGCACTTAAACGCCATTTTCTCAAAAATGTCTCCAAATTTTTAAAAAGAAAATTACCATTTAGGAAGAGGTTTTACTGTTATTTAATATTCTAAAATTAATATTTCCGTTCTACCATTAGAAAACCGAAAAATTAAGAAAATGTCAAAAAAATGTACTTCGGGCTGCGATAAAGTCGCGTAAACGATAAAGTAACTAATGCGGGAAAGTCTGAGCCATTCTGTAGCACCACTATTTATTTAATGATACATTAATTTCTCATTGTATGTACCTTAATCATAAAATATGTTGAATAAAAGTCGTATCTAATAAATATTTGTTTCAGTACAATCTGAGTAGTAAGTGTAAATCTTACATAACGGTGCGGCCCGCGGCGTAACTAGAATTTGATATGAGGTCCTTAAGCCCTTGTGTGTTGGAGAACCCTGGTCTAGGAGATGCTCTTTAACATCCGGCACTGACGCTTGCCCAGCGCCAGCTTCACCCCCCCTCCCCCCCCCACTCTCTCCTGCGTCATCGCCATCCCCCCACCCCTGCTCCCAGAAGCTCCCTTTCCGTCTGGTCCGTTTCCGCCGTAAGCCGCGCGCTGTCGCTAGACAGAATGCGTTGTCCTATTGCGCTTTTTTACGGGCAGGTCGCTTTTCCTCTGAGTCCTCGTACGCTCAAACTTCCGTGAATTGCAGTGCGGGAGGTTGTAATGAAGACTTTGGGATCATTATATGAATGATCAATAGCAGTTTCAGATTGAAAAATGATTATAAAGGTGTATTGAAAATTTCAAAATACAATTTTTAATGTGCCGGTTATTTAATTATATTATTTATACGTCAAAAAATGTGGAAAACTGGGAATAATATATTGGAAGAAATGTAATCTGTGAATCTTTTTTTAAGCTTCGGTTTGTGTCCACCTTGTTGTTTGTTCTGTGTGTGCGTGTGTGTGTGTGTGTGTGTGTGTGTGTGTGAGAGAGAGAGAGAGAGAGAGAGAGAGAGACAGAGACAGAGACAGAGCGAGAGAGAGAGAGAGAAAATGGCGATGAGTAATTTGCACAATTTTGTAATAAGAATATTCACTTCCGTGTAAAAGATGTAATTTCCATCGCTACGTAAGCTGTAGATATTAACTCATAACACACGACCCATATCGTGCCGCATGTGAGGAAATCGACTGATTATCACGAGAATAATTGCGATTATGGTAAGTAAATTCCCCACAGAACTGAAGAAAAGTACGCACATTGTGAAGCTCTATTAACAATTCAGGGGGCAATGTCACCATTTGCTCCATGAATCAAAGGAAACAAATAACAGTTGAATGTCATTACCTCTGAAGCGGAAATACAAGTTGATACAAATATATTTAGTCTTTTAGAATTTAGAAATATTACACAACAATTAGAACAAATTATATACAACCACGTAGTACTCGTACAACAATTAGTACAAATTGTAGCTAATGAATTATCGAGAAATGTAAGTAATTAATTCAACTCCAATCAATTTAACTGGATTAATTCAACTGCATTATTACGCGAATAATTAATTCAGTTTGCGGATTATCCGAATTATCTCCAATTTTCATTAGTATCCGACTTAGAAAGTACTGTCACTCTTTTCATTTCCATCTCCTTCAGTCTCTCTGGGGTTCAGCCTCCCTGCAAACGTTTCGAGAACGTTCCACCCAGTTCTCTTTATTTTTTTTCTTTGCGAACGTGTGTATGAAACTGCAGACATGCATGAATGTATGGCATATGAATCGCGAGTTGGGGGCCACTGTTGCTCCTTGTAATGGAAATGCTATGCAGACATGTGCCTCCTACTTCACATCGTGCTGGAGATTCAGAAAAATCCCCGAGGTGTATATTCAAGTCGGTGCGTGAGAGCGTGACCATTTTTGAAAAGACGTCCTCTCCATGGTACACGGAAATGGTGTTAGTAGTATTACGTTGAGTATGATACACACAAATAGATTTAATAAAAATTAAAATGTCTTCTCAACATTGTAAGTAGAATAGAGAACTTCATGAAGATTGAAACAGTGTGTACTTTTGCGTTCACCAATTAGTTTAATGCCATGCATAACGACATTACAAATTAAATCAAAATAATGAGGAATATTTTAAAATATATAAGAGAATTCATTTATTACAATACAAAAAGATAAAATATTACAATACAACATTTTAACGAGAAATTCAGAGAGATACAGAGAAATACAGAGATCTTACTGAGAAATAGCAGAAGCCTCGATTATTAATATTCCTAATAATAGGATAATTGACCCTCTTCTTGAATCTTGGAAAATATAATGTCAAACATATTCATTTTAAGAATGATTTATGATAATTCTGTTCATGATTGCCAAGAAATGAAATAAAATTGTAAAATAACTTGTAAGTTCTTCATTTCTAAAAGAAGAAAGAAGAATTTTGATTTTTTTCCCTTGAGTATTAGCGGGAAGTGCGTTATGTCTAGTTCCCAACTCAATAAACAAATTCTTTGATAGAGAAATCATTTAGTAAAACCACTTAAATAAATACAGTACAGTGCTTTTCTAAAAATAAGAATAGCAAGCCTCAGAAATATAAAGAGTTATCGAATTTGTACTCGTGCGTTTACGGGAAAGCATCTCAACCCTTCAGACCTCCCCATTGACCGTTACTGCATCGTCTTTCAAGTTTCCTGAAATATCATGAAGCCTCATTAATTCTCCTTCCCTCCGACAGTTCGTGCGACGCCAGGTACGCCCTTAATCTCCTAATCCTTTCTTCCCCGAAGAAGGTTGGAAAGGGCCAACACAGTCCCCCTCCTCTCGCGAGAGCCTTTGCGTGAAGGCTCAGATTCCACCGCGAGGTAGCGTGTGCCCATATAAACAACATATAAATTTCTCCGGCGCTAGAACAAACAAAGGCTTTTGACAGGATAGCCTGCAGGCGTATTTCGAGGGCGATGTTATCTGGCGTTTCACGCATTAGCTTTCGAATGTGGCCATATCGGTCAACGGGGCTCTCCGCCAGCTACTCTACCCCCGACGCTCTCGCGCCGCGCCTCATCCCCCTCCCGCCACTGCATCTCCCGCCCCGCCCACTGACCTGCCACGCCCAGCCCCCCGCCGATCCCCGTTGCCATACTTACCTCCCATACCACCCCTATCGCCAAACTCACTGACACTCCCACCGCAATCCCCGGTGTTAGTCTCATCGCAATCCCTGCTGCCTGCCGACCATGACCTCGCCATACGTCAATATTTCCATTTTCCTCGCCACTACCGCCTAGTCCATCGTAACTATTACTCCCCTGCTTCTACTCCTCCTCGGCTTCATTCCATCGCCATCTCCGTTACCATCCCCTCCGTCATCGCTTCCTCCAACCTCGACGCCGTACTTGCTGCCATCTTTACTCCCACACCATTACTACCACCATTCTCCCCACCACTTGCACTGCCATCTCCGGCGTCAGTCCCACCGGAATCCCCGCCGCCTGCCTCGCCACATGCCATTATTTCCACCTTCCCCGTCACTATACTTCAGACGAAAAAAATCCTTCGTAAACCTTCCTTCGGAGGGGAAGTGAAGCCAGATGTGTCATGTGGTAGATTCACTGCATGTAAAAGATCCTCAAGCCTAAAAGAAGTCTCTTAGATAAATTTAAATCACCTTTTTGGAACCCCGAGTCATAGCTTCTTTTTCCGGTTGATGGTCTCGCACGTAAAATAAGCCAAAATTGAATTGAATTGAATTGAAATGGACTACACCTGGGCCATCATAACTATTTTTCTTCTGCTGGCATTTCGGTTGTATCACCATTGGGATCTCCTTCGCCATGCCTTCTTCCATTCCCTTTCTTACCTGCGACCTCGCCACCATCTCAGCCGCCATCGTTACAACCATCTCGCCCGCCATCGCTCTTATCTACCCCATATTCTTTCAATTTCTAAATCTCTTGTGTCTATGGTACCCGTCAGTGCTGCCTTTGCCTATACGTCCGCCGTCCACGCTACCCCAGCCCTCGCCACTTCACCCCGGCCCACTTCACCATCACTTCGCCTTCCCGCTACCCTTCACATTCACCCCCACTTCACCTTGCCCCTACGTACCCATTCCCAATACCGCATAAGCCCCCAGCCATTCTCCTCCTACTTCGTAACCTTGTCGCTCTCTATCCACCTCCGTCACCAACCTTCTACCACATCGGCCCAACCTCCCCCTCACCTTGACCAGACCGTCTTCCCCAACATCGACCTTCACTTTCGCCTCCTTTCTACCCCCGTGCGCTGTAGCTTCTAGAGCCCGTCCCGCGTCGCCCCCGCCCTCCGCGCCGCTCCGGGATAAGATTGCGCGCGACCGCAGCGCTGGGCGTCACGCGAACGTCTTTGAAATCAATTGCAGCCCGGCCGCCGACCAGAGGGGTTTTTGTTCAGGGCAGTGTTTCACGTCCCCGCCGCTAGATTCGAAATTACACGATGCAACAAACACTATCTTTATATTTAAAACACTCTTGGTGTTTGTTTCGAAAGAATGTTTAAGCTTTGTACTCAAGCTGTTTTTGTGAGTTTTGTTTTAAATGAAATTTAGTTGATGTTATTGCTTGTTATTACTAATAATCTTTTGAGAAAAAAACACTAATTTTTAATAATATCGTAACATTAATAGAATGGTCGTTTATCTGTTGTCATTGTTCATTATTTCATTGTGCGAGTAGTAATCGATCCATTGAAAACAGTCGACATTTGATATTCCTCCTTTATGATTCAAGCATGAGTGTGTTTGAAGTTCTTAGCAAAGCGAATGCAGGGAGTTTTTTTTTAAAATTTGATGAATGAATTTAAATGCAAAGATTACTGAGTGTATATGAACGCAATGTTCAATAAGTGTCTTATACACGCGTGCCTTTATGGAATCTTTTCTGTGACTGTAATAATTACGTTGTGCATTACGTTTTTAAGTTACGGCGGACAGCAGGGTTCATTTACCATATTTCATTACAACATAAAGGTGCATTTATTGATAAATTCTCAGAATAACATGATTTGATCGTAATTTTGATATTTTTATTTCATTTTCCAAAACTATTTTTTTGAAAATATCTCTTACGTCAGTAACTCGAGGTTCGTATGAACAATTGGAATGTTTAGGTACTGTGATATACCAGAATATGACATTTTATTTAACAATATTAGCTGTACATGGGGTGGATAAATGAGTATGCAATATGGCGGTATGCGGCCTTAGCAACGACAGCGCAGAGGTTGGCAAGGTCAACAAACTACACAGACCTTGAAGATGTCCGGATGCGGGCTAGATAGCTAAAGAAGATAAGATGTGGTTGGTTCAGAAACGAATGACTGACGGAGGTCGCGGCTACTTGAGTTCGTAAGAGACGCACGGGTTGGCTAGTGAAGATTAGACAGTCTAATTTTGCCGCTGTGTTTTGAAAAAATAGAATGAGAGACGCTTACCGAACCATAAAGGGTTAAAGAACGCATTGAACCGAACATTCTGACTCTGGGTGTCGTGGTGTAAAGATCGTTTGCGGACATTATATTAGGAAAGTGGGACTTGTATATTTTTTTGTGAGAGAAGTAATAGTTTTTTTTCGAACTCTGAGAATTATTTGTCAGAAGTGAATTCGCGGAGGACTTGTACAGTTTTTCGGATATTGCAGTTGAACTTTAATGTTTTACATAACCAGTGGGAAAGATTAGGAACCGGGAGCGTCGGATAAGAACTGATAAATAGTTTATGCAGTGTGGACTGGACGTGTCAGCAGCGACGCAAGACCGGAAGAAAGAAGCGAAACTTGGAACCAACAACGGTCAAGTGAGAAGCGACTACGGAGCGTCGGCAAGCAAAACGGTAAAGAAATACTGCAGTACAAAAGAGATAATATATTTAAAAGGTCATGACCATAAAATTAATTGTTAAAATTAACGTTAAATAAATTATTGAATTTTGTTCTTTGGAAATGAAAGGAGTTTTCATTTGTCAATCATAATCTTTAATTAGTTGGAAGCATATGATTATTACATTTCAGATTCCACGCCATACTGTATAGTTGGCAGATCAGGTAATCGGCTATCGAGGCGATAGCGAGTATTTGTATCCGGACCCATCGACCCCAGCTAGCTGGATGTTTATATAATTTTGCTTACATTAGATGGGAAAACTTTGGTAGTAATTAATGTAACCTGTTTCTGGCGCCCAAATCTTAATATAAATTTGGAACAGGCCATAATTACAACCACACTCTTGATGAGACGATGATAAAGGTATATTTCAGTACTTTATTGTGGTTGTTAGTAAAAGGGCGTCAAATGATTTCTGATGAAGATTCATGAAAACTCATATTTTTTTCTGTGACACGAGAGCAAATTTTGTTTTTTTTCAGAAACGCTCAACTCTACTTTCTCGAGAACTGCTACCATTATTTTTAAAATTTTTTTACATGTAGTGCTAAATGCATTGAATAAAATGAAATAAATTCTATTTTGATGTTTTCTGTTGTTTCAAAAATTACACAAATGCATTTTCAGAAATATCTTTAACGTTGTCAAATTTAGAATAGGAGCTTTTCATATACATTATTGAATTTGTGAGTACAATTGCTTTAAATAATTTCTAATAAAGTTTCTCCAAAACTCGAAAATTTTTGATGAAAATGAGCTTCAAATTGTGCATTTGAGATAAATTCAAACCGCATTTTCTTAAAATCGGGTATAATGTTTTCAATGAAAGTAGAGACATAGATCCAGGTTTTACCCTTTTGTGATATTCTTAAAGTCATATTTCACTTCATCTGTTTGAGATCCGGGGAAAATTGAGAGAGTCTTTTATCCAATATATGGGTGCTGACAAGAGGGTGGGACAAGGACTTTTTTTAAATTCAATTTTAATGATCGTCCAACAGGCCTTAGAGAATTGAGAAATATAAATACATTATTGGAGTGAAAACATCTTAAAATGATTTCAATTATCTTATTCTCAAGCACAAACAATATGTTAGATTTTGAGTTTAATTAATAAGTCATGTGTTGATTTAAAGTTAAGAAAAGGAGTAGAGGTAGATTCTTTGTAATTTGAGAGTTTCGTGTTGTGTTTTTTCTAAGGGTGTTTGAAGATAAGTTAGTGAAAACTTATTTTGATTGTTTCAAGTGTTTGCTTGTTGAGTTAACTCAAAATTGGCTGCACTTGAAGCGAATGGTAAGTGTATAAACAATTTTGAAGATAAGTTAATCATATAATCTGTAATGAACGTTATTTGAAGCTTGTGGTGCATTTGTTACAAACAGATGATCTTCATTTATTATGCCTGGTATAAACTGTAGAAACGTATCTGGTAAAAGAAAGTCTGTGCCATTCTGTTGAAGCACTAGTTACATTTTATTCCCACAGTTGTTCAAATGACACTTTGCTTCCAGGATTCGTGTTCTACAATCAGAAACGTAGTGTTCGTACTTTTGTCATTCATACCACTAATATTGAATTTACAGTGTTTTGGAAGTTCCAACACAATGTTAACCTGCTAAGTTAGTAATTTTTTACTGATCCCTTCATTTGCTATTGGTTCATATTTATTTAATGGTTCAAATAGTATTGATTATTCTATACGGTTGATTTATTATTGGTTCATTTAGTGATTCAAATAGAGATTCTAAGAGATCTATGCAATCAATAATTTCTGTTTATAAAAAAACATTAAGTTCAAGACTTGTGATTTACTCATTTTTTAAAACTCCTTGATTTACTGGAAAAGTCTCATTGCTATTTACAATATCAATAGATTACTGCACTACATGGATTACCAACCATCTCAATCGAGTCTCGTGACAAATGGCTGATACACAAGTAAAAAATATTTGTCCATTCAGTAAATGGCTTTCTTTGCTATTCTTTTCGCTCTTGTTTAATGCCAATCACCTTAGCGCAAGCAATTAATCAATGTCGAGACGGTGAAATATCTTCCTTGGATCATTCTCTTGTTCCTGAAGCGTTGTTCATTTAGCTTCATGGTATTAGGGTGTAATTTATCACCAGAAAATCCTTCTGTTACTTCTGAACTTCATTGTGAAGGAATTTTAAAAACTTTGTACTTCCCAGGCCGATTATAGTTTATCCCCATAGCTCGTTATTTCGTTGTGCTCAATATTTTTTGTAGACCTCAAGTCTCTGTGATAATTGTTTTTCTGGTGGATATTTCATGACACTGACGGCTGAAGAAATACTCTTGAAAAATATTGTGTCATATCCATTAATGGGATAAAATTCTGAGAGAACCATTGAGCCTAAATGAAATCAAGTCATATCCTATTTCAGTAGACATAATATGGAAACAATCAGGATCATGGAGTTTCGCTTTTCATAACAGAAAATGACATTTACGTAAGAAATGGTTTATTTATTTCCGAAAATATTAAATATTGTTTCAAAATACATTAATTTCCCTTAACTTTCTGTTGCACTAATAATAAATTAAAAAAATAATGAATTCTAAAATATAATCTTCATTTATTATGCCTCGTATAAAACTGTATTTTTTAGTGGTGTTCTATATTATGACAGAAAATAATATTTTTATCCATGATAAAATCTATGGACTCACACGAGAGCTTTAACAATTCTCATTGCAGCATTTCATATATTAATATTAATGCAACATGTTTAATTTGAGTTGTTTCCTCGTCAACACATTTTCACTCGTGAGGTAACTCAACAACCAGTGGTACTACACAATGACACAGGTTTTCTCGCACAAGTTAGTTTTCTAATCGGTTTAATTCAGTCTAGCTTTTCAGTAATGTCCCACCCCATTCCCAGCAGCTACCTATCGAGACTTAGAAGACTTGTTTTCATATTTTCTCAATCTTTCGATCCTCTAATGGTATACTTTAAATGTATTTTAAGAATATTTAAAAAGAGTAAAAGATGGTTCCACACGGAAATGTTTACTGAAATATTTTGAGCCGTTGTTTAGAAAATAACATTTTTTAGCATTTCTAAATATATTCAATTTTGAGCATTTTCACAAAATGTTTGATTTTCAAATAAATATATCAAGAAACCAATTTCAGTATTTACGAAATTTCGTGAAAGCTCAAAACTTTTCTGCAAAAATGAATTCAAAATTGAGTATTTTTGAAAGTGCTCGAACGACATTTTCTAAGAACGCCTTCAAGTTTTGCGATATAAATTTCAATATAGGACTACTCTTCTGTAATATTTTTAAAGACATATTTCAATTCTACCATTAGGGGCTCTGAAAAATATAAAAAAAAGTGGAAAGCAATATGGTTGTGGCTCCCAAAGGTAGCAGCTGGGAAGAGGGCCGGGTAATACCGAAAATCTAGCTTAGGCTAAAGAGATTGGAAAACCAACTAGAGCGAGAAAGTCTGTGCCATTCTGTATAACCACTAGTTTGGTATTTAATAGTTTGTTGTTTCATCAGTGGACGTGTTAATAGTAAAAAAGAGGACGAGAAAAAGATTATATTATTTTAAGGAGGTCGAAATTTGTTTTCGGAGAACATCCTCAACGGGAGCTTTGGAAAGAGCAGATTCAGAGGAATTGGCAGAGTTTAGGACAGTGCCCCTGCATCACTTTGAATGTCTTTTGCTGTCTGATCACACCGTACATTGATTTCCTTAGTTCCGCCTTCACCACCTACCTCCCACCTGTCTCTTGTGTTCTCGCTCGCCCGTTCCCCCGGTGTCCAATGCCTCCCAATCAAGTCCCCTTATTGCGCCAGCCTTGGTGACAGCAGTCGGTATTATTGGATGTGGGGTCGGGCAACAAGCTCCTGCGATCGACTTGGGGGGACCAGATCTCCCTGCAATTTTGTTGACGTTCCCTCGGGTCTGGGGAGATGTGGTTCGTGGTGAACGCGTAACCTGATCTGTCAAATCCGAACCAAATAACCACGAGAAAGAAGATATTGAGAAATCTATCTTCATTGATTCATTTATTTTATTTGCTATATATTTTTAATAGATTCATTTCATGTCAGTTATTTTGTTTATCTTTTAATTTATCCATTACTTCAATTTTTATGATTAGATATAGTGAAGTATATTGTAAAATGGGTAATACAAATAAAAGGATTGAAAGAAATGTTCAAAAAGTGTTAAAACAGTGTCCTCAGTTTAATGTTGCGAAGATACTGGACATTATTTTAATATTTTCTGAAGCTTTTATGTACACGAAAGTGGATGGTTTGGGGGAAGATATTCGTTCTCACGGAAAGCTCAGGGTGTCTTGTACGATCGTAAAATCTTTCAGAATATTGATATCCGTCGAAAAATGGATAAAATATCAGTTTACAACTTATAGCTTAAACTCAGTTGTGTTCACAGATTGAATGTTAAAAATTCAAATCCGTTTGTAGTCTGGCGGGGGTATTTTACTGGTACCTTTTTATTTGATTATTTTACCTGATTTTCATTCAGTGTTTCTATATGCATTTAAATTCACAATAGTCCGAAGGATATACCGAGGCTGATCCATCATGATAAATATGTTTGTGAGACAGATAGACCGTCTTTACAGAGGCTCGGTTTTGAAAATTTACGTCTGTTATTTTTATTTCCTTCTCACGTGGGTTGGGAATTTTCTGTACTCCAACAAAGGAATAACAATACTTACTTAATGTTAAACGCACATTTAATCTGTATTCTGCTGTGAACACAAAACATCACGTACATACTTAGCATTTTATAAGTACGACAACTCAAAGAATGTTGCAATGAAACCCTGATTATTGTTATTTACTATCCTTTTTCTAAATCTCATCCCTTGCATTTATGGTCATTACCCTTCTGTAAATCTTAATTTAGAAATCGTTAATTTAATCCAAACTTGATCTTCATACATTTATAGAATTTAATATGTCCTCTTTCTTAGTAATTTTCCTTTTGTGTTTCTCTGCCCTCTTCAACGTCGTTCCGCGTCCACTCAAAGTTTCATTTTAATTGAAATCCGGTCCAAACCACGGTGTCTTCTTCTCTCACACACGCAATTATAGTTTTTCTTTTCCACTTACAACTTTTTCATACTCATAAGTAATTTACATAACACTACCAAATCATAAACGCGTCTCTGCCACCCGAACGCCACCAAGTCATAATGTCATCTGCCTCCGCACGTCACTGCGTCGGAATATCGTCTCCCCATTTTTGTGTCATAAGGGGGTTGATACAGCTTACAGCAGTTAAATTTTTACGACTTTTCCACTTTTTTCTCCATTAAAATCATACACCACAACTGACGTGAACATGAAAATGAACTGATACCCAGAAATATCTTTCTTCTGGAAGGAAAAAAATTGCTTCTAACTTTAAAAAAATATATTTTTTGAGGGGGGTGAATCAAAATACAACAAGTTTTAATGCACTGACTTAGTATTTCCCTGATAACTCCAATAATTATGAAAATTTTTACTAATTTCTTCTTTTGACTGGTTGGAAATACAGATACAAAACCATGCTCTTCCATTTAGGTATATAAATAAATAATATTTTTTAAAATTTGAATCCAAAATAAATATATTGATTATTAATAGTTTCTTTCAGTTTAATAATTTTTTATCACAAAACCTATTGAATTGAAGTGTGTGATGTAGCACGGTTTTGTAGATAATGCTTTGTTACATGCGTCTTAAAACGTTCGTAGTTCTAACACGATTAGTTTTTGAGTTATAGGGGAAACGGATCATAAAAACTGTAATTGTGGAAAACAAGTGACGAAGTTTGATTCATGCGTTTGCTTACCTTACTACCTTACTACTCTTACTATAGTAATAGTGACTTAATTTATGTGGCGAGACTCGGACCATCAGGCCCGCTCTTCCGCCTAACCACGTACTACTACTCGTACCTCGCACGATGCACCGGAATATCTTTTAAATCATAACTTGAAAACTATTGCGGATATTGAAATATTTGTTCATCAAAATATTCCAAAATAATTCATGGAAAAATATGTTTTAAAAAATCAAAATTTTTAAGGTTTTAACGTGCATCTGTCCCCTAATGCGCCTTTCCTCGTGTTCTTGGATGCGCGGGATCGTACCCGCTTTTCATTGGTCAACGTCATTCTAGCAATTTATTTATTTACTCTTTGCTTACCGATTTCCTATTACTTTCGTAATTTACTTCTTCACTCACGGAAATTTCTCACGTGTCAATACACTGTTTTATTTACCACTACATTCCCTATTTCCCCTATATTAATTATATCGCCATTCCCTTGTACTTTCATTAGTTATTACTGAATTAATTGCTTCTCCCCTGTCGTCCATTGTTGCTGTCGTTCTGTTTGTATATTGTATCCGAATTTGTCGTTCCTTTGCACATACTGTGTGATAAATCATCAATCTAGTCTAAAATTAAAAATATAATTAATTTTCACACAATATTAATACTAATATTTCTTTATAAGTTAGTATTCGCAATCTAGATATAGGTTAGTAGTCTCAATTTGGTTGATCTCAATAATTAGGAAACGTTTATTTTAAAATGCGTAAATGTGCAACAAAATGAAAAGTATGTACTGTATTGAAATTTACTATCTTGACGTGAGCTTCAATTCCTATTTTCGTTATATAGTGTCCTCAACTAACTCTCACCCTGCAAATTGCAAATATACGAGTCTACTATCGACATCGGAAAGGGAAATATTCTGAACTTACATGGATTTTATTCTTGTTCTCGGAGGCGAAGCTTTTGAATGTCGAAAAAAAATGTACAAAAGTTTCTTTTCCTTCTTTCCTAAAAACTGTTGCTATTGTAATTAATTAACTTGCTACGTATTTGTTTAAATTTTAATTTATTAGTGCATTAATTATAGAGTTAATTCAATTAATTTATTCCAATGTTAAAGAAAATTATATTAAAATATTAAATTATTTACGGATTGATGTATTGTGAAAGTATGGGATTTAAAACAAATTGCAAGTGAAATTGTTAGTAAAGTACTTTACTTCGTTTTCGTAAAATATATTAATACATTTATTTTTATTGCCCGCGTAATGTCTCTAAAGTTGATCAACCGTGTTTCTAAAACGATGTAAAAGTAATTTTCGACGCAAAGTGAAGCTTCAAGGATTCATTTTCAAATGTCACAACTGCAATTAGACGAATTTGGAATTCTCAGCAACCTTACTCACTTATCATTTCATGAACAAGAAGTTTCTTGAAATCTCCATATTTATGGAAATGACTTACACAACTCACAGGGCACCGAAAATATATATTTATTTTATTGCTTCTCAATAGTTCACAACTATTCACCACAAACAACCACGAAACTCGGCAACGTAGCCAATCTTCTTATTTTGTCACGAAGACAAAATATACGCAATCCATCTGAGAAAGAACAAATTATCGTCGATAGTGGTTCACTTGACGTCAGAGCCTGATATTTGCTGAAAATAAGATCAATACCACCATTTACATTTATGGTTAAGCAGTGCAATATTGCTACAGTATATATCTCAACACATCCCGAAAATAATTTGTGAGCAACACCTTGAACATATATTGTGAAGGTTCTCCATCCAACTCACAGTTCGATTGCAAATTGCTGTGATAAGCCGAAACAAATTGTAAATGAAACCAATATGGTGACTGAAAAATTTTGCGTATTCGTATTTATCAAGATGAGATTGTGTGGAAACTATGGGGAAACACACATAATGTTTCTAATCTTTCCAACTGTATTTGATGACTTCATTCTCATACTATGAGCTTTTATGAACGTATGTGACCACCTGTATATAAAGCTATTAAAATGATCAGTGGGAGTGTATCACGAAAGCAATAATCCACTTGCTAAGTCGACCATCTCTAGTCCCCCGATCGTGAATGTGATCAAAAGAAATTATAATGTGTTTGCATTTAGAACATTTTAATACTATGCAAGGTTCATATTAGCGCTAGGTGTTTTTATTAAAAATAAATTTGTATAAAAGCAATTTATAACCAAGTTAATCTTAATATCATTTTGGTGACAGATGTAACATGGAACGCTCGCGTTGGCCAAACTTCTCTCGCGTTGGCAAAACTTGCATGATCTGACTGATGCGAGGTTGCGCCCCTCTCATTACGTTTTAAATACCCCTCGTGAGAACATAATTAATTTACAAAGTAATGATGTAGTAGAGGGCGGCCCCAAATACCTATACTTTTATCACTGCACTTACAACACATTTAACACATGATTGTTTAATTACACAAGCATACAAAAAAACGTTGTCAGACCCAATGTCTCGACACATGTTTCTCAATGTATTTCAGCGCACTGAATCAGAATCTGAAGCCAGAATAGCGCTATCAACCTCTAATTTTTTAAATCGCAAAAACCCATCGTGACATTGTATTTTCTGTTTTTTCGAAGGTTGTTGTCAGACCAAAGACTTGACACACGTTCCTCTTTGTGTTTCGATGCGCTGAATCCAGATCTGAAGCCAGAATTTCGCCATCATTCTCCAGTTCTTTTAATCGCCAAAAACTTCAAATGTTTTGGATTGATTAAGATTTCTTTATTTTTCTTCTATATTTAGGTTCATAGCACGATACATTGCTTATGAATTATTCTGTTACATCAAATACCCATGATAATATACATTTCAGTTATTATTCTGCTAGAGGACGGCTGAGAGAATGCATTTTGAAGAAAAAAGAAGCATCACCAACCGCTTGGCTTTTTACATCAGAAACACTTGTACCCACGCAAGTGTTAAGTACTAATTGAAAACTCGTAGTTTGTAATCACACATTTTGGTCAATCTATAGTATGATATTCAAATAAAACTCAAAAATCATCAAGTACCACCAAATAAAACTCAAAAATTATAAAGAATTTTTTTTTCAGAATAGCAGTTTGTTCCTGTCCTCTCACAAAGTATATAATCATGGATAAACATGGAATTTAACCTCGAAACAGGTCTCTTTAGAGGAGGATGAAGGGAAGAAGAAGAATTTGAAGATGATGATGAAGAATAAAGAGGATAAGAAGAAGACGGAAACGAAGAAGATGATGAAGGATACAGAGGATAAGAAGAAGATGGAAACAAAGAAGAAGAAGCGGATGTGAGTTGCTTTTCCCAAAGGCGTGCAAGGTGTACAGACCAGGACTAAAGGGACGACTGCAGCAAACCGGCCCGAGTACTAGCATTCCACTTCAGGGAATCGAGGTTCAAATCCCGGCCTCCCCGTACGGAATTTCTGATGGCCAAAGCGTGTTGGCGCGTGATTTCCTTGGGGTTCTTCAGCGCCTCCCGCCTCTTGTCTCAACATTACCCCATCATCATTAACATCTACTTAACAATTCATTAACCATCCCTGGCGAGAGCGAAAGGTCAGATGTACAGCACTATAACAAGTAAAAACCTTACGGAGATCGATCAAAATAGAATATTCATTGTCGTAGAGACTATTGCCTGATTCAAATAACTATGTTAATCGACATTTCTTAGATGTTGCCTCATATTCTTTGTATCCACCGATTTCTTTCTTCTAATACATGTGAAGACTACAGACTTCACGCTACTTAATAGGACTACAGAATTACTTTTTACCCCGACCCTCGCGTCTTTCACCACATCATTTCCAATCCTCTCCTGAGGAAGTGGCTTCTGGAATTCTTTCGCCCTTCATTGTCACCTCCCCCGCGTCCAGCCCACGCAGAGGGCTCCTCGCCCTTCGCCTAACTGGATTTTCCGCCCATTGTTCGCCCAATGCCACCCTCCCTACTTCCCTTCCCGCCGCGCGTCGCTCCCCGCTGAGGTTCCTTCACACCCTCGCTCTCCTTCAACCCTCCACCTTGGCCTCCATTCGCGCACCACACCTCCGCGACCTCTTCCGATTTCACGCGTAAGGCTACTGGCGTCGCCACATTGTCGCTTGTCTTGTAGCCTCGGTCGTCAAGCCTTAGCCGTTATTCCTACCTCGTATTCAGCGTCGTCGCTTGCCCCGCAGTCGCCTCTACCGTCCCCGCCACCACCACTCTCCCAACTCCACCTGTTACATCGTCATCTCGTACAATTCAATCCAGATTTTCAAATACTAAGTAGATCTACACAATGTTACAAATTATGGATCAAAAATAAATGTATTTAAGGATAAAAATAAGTGTGAAGTAAAATGCTGCCAAGTATGCTCAGACGGACTGCTCTTGACGGTCGTGCAGCTTCCATTGCATTGCTTTAGTTTCTGTAACGACTTGCGGCGTTATATGTAGAAATAAAATAACAAAAGGAAAAGGCAATGCGCTTCCTGGAGGGAGGCAATGACTGTGCGCGTGAATTGATAAGATTTCAGTGTTTGCCCGTCGTCGTGAATTTAAAATATTTAATGCGAATTGGAGGGTTTCTTACATAAACAAAAACTGTCCAAATTCGAGATTTTTCAGGAGGCACCAAAACTTCATAGCGAAGACATGCATGGTAATGTATGTATGATTTTCCCTCTTTTATCTTTTAATGTGTTTGGCACTTGCCAAGAGGAAATGTCCCAGAATTTAGCGCCAGTTGAAGGGAATAATTTGGTGAAAATATCTCAAATTACGGAATTTTGGACTAGTTTGGTTCTTCGAAGAAATCCGTTATTTCCTGTGAGAATTCTGCTGAGCACGAGCCGACATCCAAAGATGCGTTTGATGATCTGTGTCTTATTCTCCCGGGTTATTGTTTACGACAGTGTGTATTCATGTCTTATATTTCAGGTCGTTATCTTCTTGACCATTTCAAAAGAAATAGACCAAAATATATAACAATCCATCAAATAATGAAAAATGCAATATGCATAATAGTAACATAATACGGTAGGAATTTTGTTGTTGAAACCCAAATAAGGATATACTAATCTGCAGTATGTGCAATGCTCACTCACGCTGCAGAAATAAGTCAGGAAACAGCGAGGACAATAAAAGAGTCATGGTCGCAGATGGAAAAAAGTAAATAATGGGACTTTCAGGAATAGACTGTATGAAGAACAACCTTACATGGGAACAATGCAAGTAATTACCATTCATTGAGTGTACGCAAGACCACAGAAAAAATGGAACGACGTGTGAAGAATGCAAGGGATAACATAGCAAAAGGAAGAACAACATAATGGAGTACAACGAAGAGATCCGTTAAAACAGACCGGAACCCTGGAAAGAAAGAAGACAAAATAAATAATGCAAATCATAATACTCTATGTACAATACAAAAGGATTTAAAATGATCAACAAATAATTAAATAATTTTCCACTGCTTTGTAGTAATCTGAAATAATGTTCCCAAGTAATAAACATTTCGTGCTGTGTACTCCATTTGCGAGTCTCTTCAATACATTCCAATAAACGTGTAGCGCTGTCTCTGGCCACACAGTCTCATTGTGCTCATCTCAATTTGTCCCTGCCCACCCTCGCCCAAATACTACTTCATTCTCGTGACCACCCAAACCTCCCCATCTCCACGCGCCACCCATCCCTGCGCATCCCCCATTCCCCCCGTGCCGCCCTTCCCTTCGTTTGCCAGTAATTTCCACGTCTCCCTCGCTGTCCCTCCTTCGCGCCGGTCGCCCGTCCACCCACCCGCTGTTCGCTCCTCATTGCTTTCGCCCTCTCTCTTCTTTTTTCCCTCTCACGCCTCGTTCATTTGCGAAATGGCGGCCGTAATTGCGTTTTGTGGCGCACGATCACCCTCCGCGTCGGCTCGCGGGGAGAAATTCCTTCCGATTTCCTGGATGTTTAGGTGATCCTCTCCTGTCGTTTCTTTCGGCGGCGATTCTCGTAGTTTTTTTAATTGCTCGAGCAGATGACCGAATTAATAAAGAGTGCTTTACGTGACATCTGCACTACCATATCGTACTTAAAGTCTCTAGCAAAATTCCGATTGAACTAAAAATATAATTTTCAATAATTGAGTTGCGTTGTAAATGACACGTCATGTGCTCATCGAGATATTTTCAAACTTTATTATATCAGTTTTCAAAATGTTTTATACTCAATGTTGTATCAATATTCATTTCATTTACAGCTTCCCAATAAATATAATATAATTATTTGTTTGTATTTTTCATGAAATTTCATTAAAGGTCAATAACAAACAAGTAACATAATAGAGGGGTTTTTATATCATATTAAATTGAAATTACATATCAGTACCATTCAATATTATCAAAATACGTAGTAAAATCTTTTAAAGCAATAATATAAACTTCTATTATAATCGTCTTTAGTTATATATTTTACCAGCCTATATATAACAATTCTTATTAACGCAAATTCTACAGTTGTTTTGGTTAACAATTGGGATTGAAGTACCATTTTAGAATTGGACTTTAATAATAATGTGCTAATAAAGTTCATGCATATTTTGAATGGTGTTGATAAGTAATTTCCTTTTGAAGTGATATACTCACTGCAGGGACAACAGTTTCGAAATGTTGTATGTCATAGTACAATTGACCTTTCTCTACTGAAATTTCCCGTTCATGTATCCGCCTTTTATAATTTTATATTTATCACAATTTAAATGTAGCACTTCACTCTTCGTTTTTCGATAACCTTCTTACATTCATCGTTTCATTGCACAATAACCAGAACGAAAATTGTCTACTATATTATGGGGCCAATAATGTAAACCCAAACAATACTTGAACAAAATTTCAGCACGTTTCTAATACACTTGTATTAACTATGACAATCTCTTCCCTCTTGTAACGCAAAATAATGAAGTTGTAGTAATCCTCTCCAGACGCATGCATTGCACCCCTCCTTCACTGTCCCTCGTCCAATTCCGCTCAGTTCCCCCACGATGGCCAAATCCCCTTCGACGCAGACCACCTCGATTGGGCAGAGCCTTGGCCTCCCGCACAGATTGCCACCTCTGACGTCACGGTCACAAGGTGCGTTACTTTAATTTTGCCTCGGAGGCCGAATTGCTACCCCAGGAGTAGCGAAACTATGGGAATTCTTGCCTGATACCTCCATGCTCATAGCTACAATTCTCGGCAGCATGAAGTTTTGACCTTTCTGTAAGTATATACCATTTTCAGCTAGACTGAACCACTGCGTAGGTGGCTGTACTCTCTCAAATCTCTCACGGGCTAAGGTGGCTCTGGGCGTCAGTTCATACCCCTGTAGTGCCCCTTATCGGGAGGTCCTAGATTACGAGTCCCGACCATGGCAGGAGTTTCGGCATTACCTACATAGCTAGGTCGAATTCAGCAGCTCTCTGGAAGGGAATTCTAGCGGCCGGCTGCTCTGATCAGTAGTTTTCCGTGGTTTCTCCGATCAACACCAGGCGAGCAGTTCCCTACAAAATGGGTCAGGTACAACGTGCGATCTTTCCTCCCTCGTCCTTGACCTATCCTCTCCCCTTACTTACACATACACTTACATGCACTACACTACCACGTATGTCGTGAGACCAGAGCTTATCCCGACTGAGGAGGTGCCCCGCTGGTGGGAGACACGTGCTTGGGAAATACAAGCACCTCCCTAGCTGACGTGTAGGTCGCCGTTGGATCTCACCAACCAGCGGGGGAAGACCATCGCCACCTCCCGCGACAAAATCATGTAGTATACTTACGGAACTAATGCCCTTAGCAGTTGACGCCTGGAAACTGACAGCACAGTTTGCATAGTGCAGAAGACTCGTTTGAGATCATGTACTAGTAATGAATTTTAATTTCATTCTGTAGTACAATCGGAAACGATAATGACATTAATTAAAATGTTATTTTTATTTGCACTTGTTATATTTACTCGCACTAGTTTCAATTACCAAAGTAGAAATAGAGAGCAATTTTTCATCTTCTGGATGTTTCTTGATGTTTTTGCGGAAGTAGATCTTCCACACTATATGTTTGCATATCTGAGGGAAAGTGTAATAATCTACATAGTGAACCTTAGAAATATAGTCTAATATGGATTGTGATTTTTGAAAAAGAAAATCGGCGAGGTTGTGTCAACATCCATGATATTACACTCGCTGTCAGTGATAAATAAGTAAATCTTGTACCGGTTTAATGGTTGCAACAGCCAGGTTTCATCGAATTAGCTGCAGTAGTCTGCAGTAGCCCATGGCAATGCACACATTCTATTTTCTCTCTTTGAGCAATGATGCAAGATATAAGTGAGTTGTACCCTGGACATGAATAAATAATTCAATTTAAGAATTAATATCTTTGTGTCTAATATTTATAGGAGCCCTATCCATTCGTGTTTCATATTTCTTACGCTTAGGTTGGCAGTGTGTTTACAACTAGTAGTGAGGAAAGACGTCAGCAAACAAATGCACATCGGACTCCGCTCATAACCACGTTGCGCTAGAATTCCCAGAAGTAATTTTAAAATGAAAATTAACTCTTAACTATTCATTACAGTGAACTACTATTCATTACAGTGAGCAAATAAAAATATGAATTCTATTTGTCCCGTCACATTTGACTCTCTGAGCGCTCCACAAATCACTGTCCTGTCTCATTTTTAGTACTATCTCCGTTGAATATTCACCGTATGAATGCAGATAACGAGTGTTGTTTAATAACATTTGATAACAGGAAAAGTTCGTTTTCATTGAATAGTAACTATTTGTGTAGGAAAAATAGCTTCAGGTTTGACTTCACGGTATGCTTAGCGAAATAATTAAGCCCCCACTCCTCTCCCACCGAGGTACGCTGAAGCTCAAGGCTGCTTTCATACAGAGAATTCGCATTTACTCCTTCAGTTCTAAGTGATAGATCCCGCGATCCCCTGTTGAAAAGTAAGGTAATTCCTTCTAAATTTCCACAATTTTGAAACTTCACCAATTCCCACCCTCCTTCGCTAAGGATTAAGTATAATAGTGAAATCACCCCTGTTGAGAATCTATTGTCTGTCCTAAACTCCATTCAAACTGCTCTCTTGAAACTCTTGAGAATTTAAAACACGTTTTGTAAGTGATCTACATTTGAGACTTACATTTCTAATTCATACATTCTCCTCAAAAGAGTGAGTGCTCTATTAAATCATAGCGAACTAAGGCTGTCCTCTTTAAAGGTTCCACGTTGAATTGTAATATCTTTGTCACGTAACCGCAGGTTCTCCTCTCAATATGCAAATGAGTGTCATTCTGACATCAGATTCATTATGACATTCAGGTTACGATCTTACATATGTCGAGGACACCACGCCATGAATAAGGAACCGAATCAAAAGATTTTATCTAATATTTAGCCTACAGAAAGATGGCGCTGGAGCTGTACTTGTTGTGTAATTTCTCTATCAATGAATGATAATTCTTTGCAACCCATGAATCCCTTGCGACAACCATTTTGTTCAACAGCCGGAATGTGCTGATCGCCTAAATGACTATACATTCTCGAAGAAATTATGAAAGCCTTATATAGTGTTGAGAGGCTGGGTGTTGGTCGGTAATTCCTTGGATGCCGACTTCTGACACGTTATATGTTCTGCCTGACAACAAGTATTTTGAGAATGCTGTGGGATCTTTGAAAGCTTTGTTTTACAGTCGAGTTAGGCATGGATGCGTTGCAGTGAAGTATTTCCATCATGCATTCTGGATACCAACCGGGCCTGGCGACTTCCAATTCTGTGCCATCTGCATTGCCATCATCAGCAACGGAAATTTCACCAGGAGGCATCTCGCAGATGTTGCGTCAAGCATCTCTTTCCTCTTGCAGCCAGTCCTGTCCTCCGTGCTCCTTTGGTTTAGCCCAGCTATCAGATCAATACTGAATCATCGATTCGCTTCTCAGAAATTTACCTTATTTGTATTCATTCCATTCTGCAACTGTCTTATTAAATTTCTTCTATTCGCTTACGTCTCTTTGCTGCTTCATTAATAACGGCAAATTGTCGCATCGAGTGCAGCAATTTGCTGCTTCAGACGTTCTTCTTCATTTTTTAAATCTCGCATCCAAATATTTACAGTTTATTCGAAAATTCATTATTTCCACAAATGATCTTCTCCTGTTTCTCACATTTTTGGGTATTTCTTATGCAAATGATTATTTTCTAAATTTTGCAAATGATTATTTTCTTCTGTATTTGTATAAATTGATCGGTGGTTTGAAAAGTGAAATACATCCAATTTTTTTCGAAAAAAGAGTTGAGATATACATTATCTTTGTAATTCTTTAAACTATAGATCAAACTATAGATCAGTGTAAAAATAAAACAGTCCAAGAAAATGTTGTATTGCCATATACAAATTTATAATGATTGGAAAACACAAGAAAAGTCCGTGACTAATTTCTGATCCGCACACAGAATGACTAGTATTATCAGCTAGTAAATGCCTAAATGCTTCATGACAACAGTAATAGTCACTGAGAACATCATAGGCTTCAATACCTGCTTCCGAGCTTTTCAATGCAAGTATGTTGTTGCAGATAGTTCAAATCGATTAAACTACAATTGTAGGCCAGGTAGATTTAAATTTCTGCGAGATTTTTTACAGCTTTTGTGTCTTTTGTCTCTGGCATCCCAATCTCCATACTGTGATATACCAAAATATATAATATTTTGTTAATAATATTGGCTGTAAATGAGTTGGACAAAAGGGTATGCAAATGGCGATATACAGCCTTAGCAACGCCGGCGCAGCGGTTGGCAAGGTCAACAAACTGCATTCAGGCCTTGAAGAGATGGGGGCGCTGGCTAGATAGACAAATAAAATAATGTGTGATTGGTCTGAAAAGGAATGACTGTCGAGGGCGTGGCTACTTGGTTTGATAAGAGATGAATGGATTGGCTAAGGGAGAATAGACTGTCTAATTTTGTCGTTTTGTTTTAAAAAAGAGGAACGAAGGACGGATACCGAAGCGTTGAGGGCGAAAGAACAGGGAGAACTGGACATTCTGATAGTGGTCGTCGAGTAGTAAAGATCGCTCGCGAGATCAACGTTAGTGAAGTAGGACTTGTAAGTTTCGAGTAAGACTCAATAGTTTTTCGGAATCTGGAAGTTGATGTGCAACGGGAAGTTCGGTTAGGACTTTGAAAGTTTTTTCTTATATTGCGGTTTTGGACTTTAATATTTTACCACTAGTTGGGGAAGACTAGGAACTCTGAATACCAATTAAGAACTGGTAGATATTCTAGTCAGTGAGGGCTGGATGCGTCGGCAACGTCGCAAGATTAGAAGAGAGAAGCGGAACTTGGGATCGCCTACATTCAAGTGAGAAGAGACTGCGGGGCGTCGGCGACCAAGACGGTAAATAAATACTGCAGTACAAAAGATATATATTTTAAAACGAGGTCATGACCTAAGGACAAAAACAATTGTAAATATTGTTAAATAAATTGTTGAATTTTTTTTCTTTTGGAAATGAAAAGATTTTCATTTAGTCAATCAAAATTGTTAAATAGTTAGAAATAGATAATTATTCCCTTTCAGATTCCTCGCCATACTGTACAGTTGGCAGATCAAGTAATCAGCTATCTAGGCGATACCGATTATCCCTAACGGGACCCATTGACCCAGCTAGCCGGACATTTATACATTTGTTGAAATTAGCTGTGGAAGCTTTGGTCATTTTTAATTAACGTAACCTGTTCCTGGCGCCCAAAATTTTAATATAAATTCGGAACGGGTCACGATTATAACCGTCTTAGATGAATGATAACAACGATCTCGTAAGAGTCTATGACGAGACGTTGTCGGTACATTTCAATACCCCTCATCATTCCAGTCATTTTCTTCTAGATCTCTTCTTTGCATATCTTTAAAAACCTGATTCTGCCATTCCTCTCTGGGTCTAAATCTTTTTCTTCTGTCTAAAGGAAACCACCCACAAACCTTTCTAGGCCATCTCCCACAATCAAGCCTTTCAGGTGACCGAACCATTTCCGCCTTCCTGTTTCCAATTCAACCATAATAGATGTTTGGATCTACATTCGCTTAATAATTTCTTCATTTCTGTTATGTTCCATTTAGATATACCAAAACTTCTCAAAAAATCAATTTGTGGACTCATTAATTTTTTTCTTTCTCTTTTCCTTAATTCTCATGTTTCTGAGCCACATAGTGTCATACTTTCTATGATAGAGTCAAAAAGTATTTTCTTAGTAGATTTGGATATTTCTTTTCCCCTGAGCAGCGAGTTTAACTTTCTAATATCTTGTCGTCCTAGCGTAGTTTTTTTACACACCTTTTAGATTTAAATGCCATATGTTAAATTTTAATGACTTTCACAGTCTATTTAACAGTCTGGCTCTAGACATCGTCGAGTAAGCATTGTACCGCTCCGCTTATCGCTGTACTTCGGTGCTCCACTCAACTAGTGTTTAGTTGCGCGTTCAAACGGGTGCCGCTACCAGCGGCCCCCTATTATTTCTAACAGTGTTGTTTATTGAGTATCAGTATTGTTTATTGTGCACAACGAAATATTTTTTTTCTGCTAAGTGAAAGTTAAGTGGTGCAGCGAAAGCTGTATGTTCGCATCAAATCCCCCCGGTTTTTGGGGGTCAACTGATGTCAGCAGCACAAGTTCTCAATGGTGACACGCCGGATCAGTTCGCAGCAATGAATGGAGGTGTCCTCCCATTCCCAATACAGATGGCAGACATTCAACTCCAGGGGCAATTTAACACATCTCAACCGCCCGCCCAGCAGCTGGATGGAGAAACAGACAGAACATTGACCAACCTTCAGTCAGTAAGCACTAGCGATGCTGATGTTAACAGGTATGGAGTTGCCCCGCAACATTCAGTTACTCAACAGTTTACTTGTGATTGTAATGAACAAAATAAAGGTCTAAAACGTTTGCATGTAGATCTCCCAGAGGAAAACTGTGGTTCTAAAAGATTATTGTACAATGTGCCAATTCAGAATAGGTACGATGGTTTTGAAAATATGACCGAAGAAAATTCACAAAACGAAAGGGAAGAAAGTGACGAAACATTCATTAAAATACCACCCTTTTATGTTCATCAAGTTACCAACTATACCTTATTTATCAGTGAACTGGAATCTCTTGCAAAAGACACATTTTCAACTAAATTAGAAAAAGATACTGTAAAAATTCTATTTAGCTCAATAGAGGACTATCGAGAATACCGGAAATTTTGTGAAAAAGAGAAAATTGAGCACCACACATACAGGGACCCTACTCAAAAATGTTTTTCAGTTGTTATAAAAGATCTTCCAATTACCTATTCAGAATCGGAAATATTTAACGTACTTTCGAAAAACTTTCAAGTTCTAAAAGTTGTTCGGCTGTTCGGAAGAGAACGTAAACCGTTAACTACCGTTGCTGTAGATTTAACTGATAATGAAATAACAAAGCAATTTTAAGACTTAAAAAATTTATATATAACATTATTGAACTGCAAATTCGCAACAAGCCTAAAGCCCCAATCATGTGCAAAAATTGTCAGACTTTCGGCCATTGACAGGCAAATTTCGGAAGGCGACCTAGATGTGTGAGATGTTCAGACAATCATCATTACCCTCAATGTGATAAACCTAAATATAATAATGTACCGAAATGTGTAAACTGCAGTGAGGCGCACACGGCTAATTACAAAGGCTGCAAAGCTTACAAAGAAGCAGTTAAAAAATATAACTGGAATCGGGCTAATCTTAAATTTTCAAATCACCAAAATAGGCAGCACATAAATCACCTTCCGAATCAGAACGCTCAACCTTATCACTATGTCCCTCAAGAGTTTCCTCCTCTGCAGTCAAACCCAACGCCCTTACATTCTTTCGCTTATCGCGCTAGTCAACCGCCTAGGCAAGATAACAGGAACCCGCCGCCAGTTCTCCAAAATATGAATGTAATAAACGAAAACCTAATCCAAACAATTATAAACAATATTTTTTCTGCAATCATACCTCAGTTACATCAAATGGTTGAAAGACTTATTTCCATGCATATTAATGGCACAAAATAAAATAGAAAACTTTAAACTTCTTAACTGGAATGCCAATGGTGTAAAGCGCCAAGAGAACGAATTAAGATACTTTCTAAAAGTCCATGACATAGATGTAGCGTGTATTTCAGAAACACATTTAAAGCAGGGAGAAAGATTTTCGATCCCCAACTATTTATCCTACCGCAGTGATAGAATATCGCTAATAGCATCAGGTGGGGTAGCAATTCTCATCAACAGGAAAATTAAACATACGCTGATACAATCCCCGTCCTCAAACGAAATAGAATCAATTATCATCAAGATCGAATTGGTATCTTCTAACATAATTGTAATTGCAGGGTGTAAACCTCCAAACAAAAAGTTTCCGTCGAGTTTCATGAAAGCAGTATTTGATGGTAGATCGCAAATATTACTAGCTGGAGATCTAAACTGTAAAAACCTAATTTGGAACTGTAATACTACTTCATATAATGGCAAACTCCTTCAGAAATTTGCACTGCAAAGAAATCTTAATATATTAGCTCCTTCAGAGCCAACATACTACCCCTATAACCCAAATGTTGTTCCTGACATTCTAGATATAGTGATTACACAAAATCTAAATCTACCAATTTACCAAAATGTGAAACCAGAATTAGATTCGGACCACAACCCAGTAATAATTTCATTCAAAGCTGAACCTCAGCCATATCAAAACGAAAAAATAATTGATGGAAAAGTAAATTGGGGTATGTATAGACACTTTCTAACTAATGAATGTCAGTATCCGAAAAATCTTAAAACATCATCAGAAATAGACAATTGTATTAGCTCCCTCGAAAACGTAATTAAAAATGCTATTAAAAGATCTATTAAAATCAGAAATTTCACAAAAAATTATACTCCTCTTCCAAAACCACTACTAAATTTAATCAAAGAAAAACATAACCTTCGCAGAATGTGTCAATATTCACGTAACAAAACTTTGAAACAAAAATTAAATAGTATCTCTGTAAAAATTAAACAAGAGTTTCATAAAGTTAGATGTACACATTTTCAAAACTATTTAGCCAGCATCCCTCCAAACTCTAGGGCAATGTGGAATACAGTTAAAATGATAACAAAGGAAAAATCTTTTATCCCCCAGTTATCAACTAACGCAGGATTAGCAACGACGGATTTCGAAAAAGCAGAAACTCTAGCGGAAAATTTTGAAAAAATATTTGTAACCAACCCTGTAACCGACATTGATTTCCAACGAGAGGTGGAAGAAAACTTATCAGCCCCGCGATATTCCGTTCCGACAAAAACTAAATTTATAGCCCCGTCCGAGACGCAGCAAATCATTAAGACATTAAAACCGAGAAAATCAGCAGGTCATGACTTAATCAAGAATAAAATGATGAAAGAATTACCTCGCAATGCGGTTGCAGCATTAACAGCACTCTTTAATGCATGTTTAAGATTAGGATATTATCCAAAGACCTGGAAAACAGCTATTATAACTCCAATACGTAAGCCGAACAAAAATCCACAAGATCCGTGTAGCTATAGACCAATAAGCTTGTTACCGACCTTTGCCAAAATATTTGAGAAACTTATAAAATCTCGTCTATTCAAATTTTTCACCGAAATCAAGGCCTTACCCAATACGCAGTTCGGATTTCGTCCAAACCATTCCACAAGCCATCAGTTGTTAAGAGTAACAGAATACATCGCGGAAGGATTTCACAACCACATGTACACAGCTGCAATTTTTCTCGACATTGCACATGCCTTTGATAAAGTATGGCATCTGGGACAACTCTACAAACTACAAACATTCGGAACTCCAGATTATCTCCAAAATATCATTAAAAGTTTCTTAGCAGAGAGAGATTTCAAAGTTAATATTAACAATAATAAATCAAGAGCACACATCATTAAAGCCGGCGTGCCTCAAGGCTCTCCACTATCTCCCTTATTGTTTAATGTATACATTGCAGACTACTCAGAAATGACCTACTCAGAAATAGCACTTTACGCGGATGACACAGTATTATTTAATGCAAATTCTGATATTACCAACGCTTGCAAAGATCTCCAGTCGGATTTAAACGAATTTGTCAAATGGACAATGAAATGGAGAATTGCCATAAATCCTACCAAATCACAGCCTCAAATATTCACATTAAGAAAACTTAACCAACCACGACAAATTAAAATTAATAATACTGTAATTCCATGGCTGCGTAATGAAACACCTGTTAAGTATCTAGGTGTATTACTAGATCAAAAATTAACATGGAAAAGCGACATTCAAGAGATCTCAAACAAACCATATGCAAAAATTAACAAACTTTATCCCGTAATAAATAACAAGTCTTCACTTAGTCTGGAATGCGCATTATCCGTATTTAAAAGTGTAATACGTCTTTCATTAACTTATGCCTGTCAAATTTGGAACAATATAGCAAACACACATCTAAAGAAACTTCAAATTATCCAAAACAAGTACTTACGAAAAGCCGTACAAGCTCCATGGTTTATTCCAAATAAGCAAATGCACAGAGAGCTAAATATTCCTCCTATCAATGAGTACATTCAACAGGTGAGCAACAGATTTTTTACCCTTCGTCCGTCTTGTACAAGTGCACAAATATTTAATCTAGGCAAAAATGCTTCTATTCCAAACCGCATTATCTCCCGATACCCCAAAGATTCTCTTAAACCACCGTAAATTAGAATGAATCCTCCCCCTTCTGCTGCCAAATCGTTAAACAACTTAAGATGTTAACTTAAAAGCTAATAAAACTTAAAACAATCTCATCTGAATTACTGCTCTGCAGACTTTGTTTTTCGAGGTAGCCGTGTGGCCTTCCCCAAATACTGTTAGCCAAAGGGCCAAAAGTTATGTTGTATTACAAGATTGTACATTAAAACCCCTGAAAGGCATAATATGCCGAACAGGAAGAAAATAAATTTAAAAAAACAGTCTATTTAAGTGGGCATTTAGAAATAATAGAGTTCATATCCATAATGTTTAACTCGTATTGGCTAAAAAATATGTCATCGTGGATTACATATGTGGCCCGTGCCAGCACGTGAGTAACAAAATGGGGCGTCAGTACTGCAGGGTTAAACAAATAGAATAATTTTATAAACTGTATTTAAATAATCATTTGTTCATGTAGAGTACAGTTTCTTAATTATAAAGAGTCTCAACAAATTCTACACGGCACAGCACGCTCGAATGTCAACAAATTCGAAGAAATTCTACTCGTCGGAATGTGAACATCCAGCTGATTTTTAGTTGTCAAACCCATAGTCACGACACTTTGAAGTCAAAAAAATTGAATTACCCAATGCAGTATAAACTTTTGGAAGTTTATATTAGTGTATCTCCGTGTTTTGGCACACGGCAGAATCAGTAGATGTCGGCGTAGGAGAGGCAGAGGAGAAAAGAGGTGATCATACTTTGAGAGACACAAGCTGAGTGAAAGGGGTATGGGTGTCATTTTTTCAATCATATGAATTTGTTGGCCAAGCTGAGCTATGCAGCACAGTTCGCGCAGTGCAGCCTTTTTCTTTGTAGTCTTGCGGACATCTGTGACAGATTTGGAACATACAATATAACAGAGGTGAAGAAAGAGAATAGCCGCTCAAAGCGGTCGATTTTTGCATGTTCTGCTCTGTCTTCTGCACCGTGTTCACATCCATTGTCTTCTCTCTCTAAGCTTCAAGCTCAGCCGACAATGGAAACTGTCATGCTGACCTACGAACTATTTTTTGGCAGTGTCTTTAGGTGCTTTCACGACCCCTGTTTCTGTCTAGAGGACTGTCAGACTGTGCTGCAGGCCAGGGGCTATTCAGACAATCATTTGAGGGGGGGGTGAAGAGTTTTTTTTAAAACAATAAACATTTATTATTATGATGTATGTTATTCATGTACTGTAAACTTGATACTATACAATATTGTTGTTTAAATAATTACATAATTCGAACGTAAATATTTAAATTAATTTTGCCAAATAAAGATAAACGAAAACTATAAGCCTTTTGGGAGGAGCCATGGCCCTCAATCCTCCCTCCTGGATTCGCCTGTGCTGCAGGCAGATCTTAGATCGGCGCCTGTAGAAAGGAGGTGGCAGCGGTTGATATAACTGCTCCAGCGGCCACAGTGAGCGAGCGAGGGCAGCACCATATCGGCTGTGCTTTCTATGGCTCTGTGGTCAGCGGGCAAGTGCTGATAAGTGAAAAGCAGTGTGAACGGCGACGGAACGGCCTATCGGTGAGGTGCAGGGGGAGGGGGACCGGGCGAGTTGGCGTGGAGTGGCACGACCACGCAATACCACGTAGGTCACGCATGGCGAGGGGTATCCAGGAAAAATGAAATTCCATCACGTCTGCTTTTCAAAAGCACGTTGTTTCGACTCAAAAACAAAAATTGACGTGGTTGAAGTTTGGAAACGAAGCTGATCAACGATATTTGTAATCAAGCAATTTATTAATTCTGTTATTGGCTGTTCAGTTCAGAAAGTTTTGTAATAATATAATTTTAGAGACTTGTCGAAAGATGCAAACAATATTGATATTGAGGTAATGTCACAGCGACCATTTTGATAAAGATTAAGAAATTCAAAATAAAATTAGGGAAAATAAACCGCCATGAGGGTAGTTTTGTTACAAAGATCACAGAACTTCTCAACGGCCGACTGTCATGAAGATCATTAACAACTAGCGGCTTTTTGTTCTTAAAAGATTTCATTATTTGGATATAACACTACTGAATTATGAATATATATTATCTATTATTTAAGATAGCTTGATAATGAAAAGATAAATTCTAATTATAATACAGCACTCTCTAGAACGAATATTTAAAGTCGATAAATTAAATAATCTACTTTAAACGAATATACTATGGCCTTCACATTTCACTTGCAAGTTTGGTCCATTCACGGCAGATCTTTGACTAACAGACAAAAGGAACCGTGTAGCGGTCATCCAATAGCATTGAGTTCATGTCTATCCTTTATGTAATAACCATCTTCACTTGCCAAAAGCTCAAAAATATCGAAGTAATAATATTATTCTATTAAAGAATAAGAACATTCAATTGGGGAGTAGTGGAAACTATATGAAAAAAGTTTAATTTTTCTAGCATTTCACCGCAAAACAATGATTCTAATAAATTAAATAATTTGGATACAAATCAAAGAACAATTAATTTTCGCAACATTTGATCTATGTTTTTTATTTTTTAATAGTTCATGAGACATTATTAGTAAAATTATTTTCTCAGTATCTGCATTTAACATTATTCAGTAAACAAGATACACGAGATACTTCATTAAATTGTTCCAAGCCTTGATGATCAGTTCTTTGTGCGTGACTCGAGAAAAGTTAGCTAAGAAATCGTTAGTCTGAAAGGCCATTACCAATGTCATTCGTCGTCTTAATGTTTATTTTATCCTTTCCGGAGATAGCAGAGACCAGGACATCTAATTGGTCAAGACTTGACCTTTGACCTCTTCAAGTGGATGTGGAAAAACTTGATCGTAGTGGATTTGATGTCTTTAATTTGGGGAATATTCAAAGAATGTACTTCTTCAGTATTTCTAAAGAAAATGTGTCACATGCGTTAACCGTTGAAATAGCCGGTGTAATCTGAACGACGAAGTAAATAAACGTCAGATGTGGCTTTTCATGTCGAAAATTATTAAAGGTAGCATGTGGTTTAATGTGTATCGCGGGAAGGAATCAAAAATGAGGAAGAAAATTAAGAATTTAGTTCACTAATATATCAGAAAGTTCCATTAATTAGTAATAATATTTAAATTACGTAAAGTAATAAAGCTCAAAGTTATATTTGAATCAAACCCCCATCATAAATGATATTAAATTTGCCATCATAATTGGCAGTATTTGCTGAATAGGTACAATTCTTACAGAAACAACCTTTAACAGTAAAAAGATATAAAGAATAATGAGAATGAAATGAGTAAACAGGGAGTGATATCACTCAGTTCTAAGCGGGCAGCAAACGCAGACAACTAAAAATGTTCAAGTAAAAAATTCAAACGGTGAGACCGTAATGAAGACAAAGATACACAGAGAAAAAACATATAATAAACAATAATGACCATCAGCAAAAGTAATACAAACCTACATAACTGTTTAACTGATTCTAAATCTATTTACAATTACTAGTTCATTGAAATCCACGATCGTAATTATGTGCTGACTGTTCCAAATTCCGAAAATTAACACCCATTAACACACTCTATTACATCACTTTACCACCCTATAACGAATACTTGCACCAATTTAAAGAAAAGCGCGTTGAAACAGGGAGTTTTAGAGGAGATGAGCGTGGTGGTGGGGGCGGGGCAGTAGAGGAGGGAGGGTGTGAGTGGAGCGGAGTGTCTGGAGCGGGGAGCGCCCGCGGCGATAACCGCCCCGTCTTTATGTCTTGCGCCGTCGTCCGCACTTGCGACAGAGGAGAAGTAATTAGATATGGACCAATTAGCCCGGCAGACTAATTCGAATTCGCCGGGCGGAGAAGGGATGTTGCGTGCGCGTAATACGATTTGGCGTCGCGGATGGCGGCGGCGGCGCCGCGCCCTTTGTACCCCCTCCCCTTGCCCCCGCCTCACCCCTCACCCTGGCAGCCGCTGCGCGAAGCCCTTCAAAATGTGCCGCACCTGAGGTATGAGCGCCCACGCTCACGTCTGTGACTTGACTCTCCGCGCACGTATGCTGATTCTCGTGCGTACATGAATGCGGAGATATATTGTGGAGTTGGAAATATTCTTAGTGCGTTAGGGTATTCAGAATGTTTAGTTTGGCATCATGGCGTTCGCTTTAGACCTGTTAGATTGCCAAAAATCCAGTTCGTCACTTTATGAATCCCATCCCACGTGATATACTAATCCTCCCTTACACGTCAAATCAGACGCCAATGGCAAATACATCGCCTCCCTATCTTAAAAGCAAAACTTAATAAAGCAACGGAAGCTTTTCACAACACTCGCAACCAGTATCAGACAGAAATTCAACTCTTTATCTCTAAATTAGATAAAAGTTCGAACAACGTTTGGAAAGTCTGCCGACATTTTACCCGTCCAAAACAAACAATCCCCTCGCTTACAACTGAAGCAAAAATTGTGCATACGACTCCAGAAAAGCTAGACGCACTCTCAGGACACTTCAAATACGCATTCTCACAAGATTCACCCCCACCGAGACAACATCTGTAGAGAAATTTCTAAATGACCTGTATATTACTGCATCATTACCTATAGGTTATATTTCTCCAGCCAATACCAAACAATTAAGAAAATCAAATACAAATCTTCCACCGAAATACATATCTTAACTACCTTGCTTTAAAACCTTATATAGCTGATAGATACCTTATCTAACTTTATCTAACTGCTATCTTCAACAGTTGTCTACGACGAAGATTATTCCCTTCATGCTGAAAAAAAATCAATAGTAATTCCCATTTTAAAACCAAATAAATCCCCTAAACTTCCATCAAGTTACAGACCAAGTAGTCTACTTCCAGCATTTGCAAAAAATTTCGAAAAGTTTATCTTAATCAGATTAAACACCTACCTTAATAAAATAAATGCAACTCCGCCACATCAGTGTGGATTCCGTCCTCTTCACTCATCAATCCACCAACAATTAAGAATAGTTGAAGAAATTGCTCTAGCTTATCAGCACAAGCAATTCTGCGTAGCAGCCTTCTTAGACTTCACGTTGGCGTTTGATAAAGTCTGGCACAATGGATTACTATTGAAGTTACGTAAACTAGGACTCCCGGAATATCTATTCCAAATAATCAAATGCTTTCTGGATAATAGATTCTTCACAGTAAAAATATAGAATACCCTATCGTTACCTACCTCAATTCTAGTCGGCGTTTTTTCAAGGGTCCCCGCTCTTTCCAACCCTTTTTAGTATCTTCACGGCAGACATTCCTTAATATCAAAATGTGGTACAGCTCTATATGCTGGACGACATAGCTACCTTCACGTCGGGTGACTTAAACTCAGAAGCAATAAATGACCTGCAACAAGTCTCAAATATCTTTTTGGATGAACAAAAAATTAGGATTTCAATTAAACACCTCAAAGTGTTAAACCAAAATTTTAGAATAGTTATCCCTTCCCCTTTAAAAGTAAATAATTATCAGTTTACATGGCTTCTACAAATAAACCAATCAAATACCTAGACGTCCTCCTGAATACTTGTCTTTACATGGAAACCTCATATTATTTATATACTAAATAAAACGTATGGACTCCAACTCAAATTATATCCCCTTATTAATAAAAGTAATCTCTAAAAATTGAAAATTCTCTGTTTCTTTACAAATCAGTACTAAGACCTCCTTAACTGACGCAGCCTCAATCTGGGGAGGAGCCGCTTCTTCCGTTATAAAACTCTTACCAATCTTTCAGAATAAAATGCTTCGTACAATTACCAATGCCCCATGGTATATATCAAATTGACAACTTGATAGAGAACTAGACATAGAACCCAGTGTAAGTTATATTTCCTCACTGTCATCCAAATTCTTTTCTAACCTTCAAACTGCCCATTCACCAACCACTTTAACCTCGGAAATCCAGCAATGCTCCAACAAGAATAAAATCCCGTCTTCCAAAAGATCTGTTCCTTTCCCCATTACCTAGAGAAAATTTTGTCTCACCACTCACTCTGTATTTTTCTTTCTTCTTATTACCTACAATTTCACAAAATTAACAACATTCGTCATAGAGGTACCAGTGGGGATGTCCTTGATCAGAAATAGGGATATGATAGTGATCTAGTTTACAGTTACTCGTAACTTCGAGCCACTATCGATTATAATAAATACTTAGAAGCTATTACTCACCTGTAAAGTGGTATTTCCACTGACCTGATAAAATAAAATTTAAAAAAAGACTGCCAAATTGGCTAGATGGCTGGAAGAGTGATGTCGACACGTGTAGAGAATTAACTTTGGTGGTCTAGATGAGTGTCGGCCAATCGCCAATTGTATTCCAGTGCCTTAAAGGCAGGGACCGAAAAGGTATTGAATACTGGTAAAAATACCGGTAAAATACCGGTATTTTTTCATATCGGTATAAAATACCTTTATTCTTTTATACCGGTAAAATACTTTTATAGGACGTCTATACCGGTATGGACGTCCATAAAGGTCATACCGGTATTATACCGGTATTTTCAATGGAAATACTGCCGCGTGTCCCACACACGCGCCACAAACACGGGCGCACGCCACAAACGTATGCCACACACACGCTCGCGGCAAACCCACGCGCGCGCTAACCACAAGCGCGCCAAACGCACGCGCGCGCCCACACACGCGCGCGCCAAAACACGCGCCCCAAACACATGCGCGCGCCAAACACGCGCGCGCCCACACACGCGCACGCCCACGAACGCGCGCGCCGAACAAACGCGCGCGCCGAACAAACGCGTGAGCCGAACAAACGCGCGCGCCGAACAAACGTGCGCGCCGAACAAACGCGCGCGCCGAACAAACGCGCGCGCCGAACAAACGCGCGCGCCAAACAAACGCGCGCGCCGAACAAACGCGCGCGCCTAACACACGCTTGCACCAATCACACGCGCGCTACACACTCATGCGCTATATACACACGCTCTTTCTTTCTCTTTCTCTCTTTCGTTCTCTTTCGATTTCTTTCTCTTTCTCTTTCTTTCTCTCTCTCTCTCTCTCTCCACACACACACACACACTCTCTCTCACAGTACACATTCGGCAATGCGTTTGTTGGGGCCTACGGTCAAACATCCTTCTCTCATATTTCAATTCTACTCACTGCGAAAAGAAATTAATAGCCTGGAGTATATAGGTCGAGTGCGTTATCCTCTGCCGAACCGGAGACGCCCATGGGTCGAAACGCTGACCTCCGGAAACTGCCTTCGAAACGGCGCAGCTCTTTCAAAGGGAAACTGATTCCGAGAATCGGAATGCGCCAAGGAACGTTGCATGAAGTCTTATCAACAGATGTCAGATTTCTATCGCCTTCGTTCTTTCATAACAGATGTCGAAGGTCATATCCTGGCAGAGGCCGCAGGCCCGACCGCGCGTTCGCTCCCCAAACGCGCGTTCGCTCCCCAAAAGCAAGTTCGCTCCCCAATCGCGAGTTCGCTCCCCAAACGCGCGTTCGCGTCCCTACAAACGCGTTCGCGGCCCCACACGGCGTTCGCTCCCCAAACGCGCCTTTCACTCCCCCAAACGCGCGTTCACGTCCCCACACGCGCGTTTGCGTGTGCACACGCGCGTTCGCTCCCCCAAACACGCCTTCGCGTGCCCAGACTATTATAATAATTCTTTCTCAACAACAGAACTCGACCTAGGTTGAATGTCTGGTGACGAAAATACGTCAACGTTGAGACTCGAACCCTAGGACCCCCGGTCAGAAACTCTGCGGAGTCCATAATTGTTCCTCTGAGCCATCTCAGCGTACAAAATCAGAATGTTTCCCTTCCGAAACCTGTATGATTACACTGAAATACCGTGTATTTTCTCAAGAAAAATACCGGTATTTTCTCATGAAAATACCGGCATTTTCTTATACCTCTAAATAGAGGTATTTTACCGGTATAGACGTCGAATAAAGGTAAAATACCTCTAAAAATACCGGTATTTGACGTCTTATACCGGTATTTTTAAGGTATTTTGAATAAAGGTATAATAGAGGTAAAGGTATTTCTATACCGGTATAAATACCTTTACCGCTATTATTTCGTATTCAGTCCCTGCTTAAAGGGGGAAACGCGTGGCGGAGAAAAGAGCTGTCTTATGCAATTTCATTTATGATTATCTCGTCTCTTTTTTGTCACTTCTCGTTTTGTCACTTTTTGTTTTGTCACTTTTCGTTTCGTCTCTTCTCGGTTCATCTCACAGAGGAAACTCACCCGCCCGCCTCTCCCTACTACCACTGCCAACTCCGCCCTTCTCCTTCCGCTGGCTCTCCTCCTCCGTTCCAGCCCACGTTGCCTCCTGCCTCTGCTCTACTGTCCGCCTTCGGCTTACCTCCCTCTTCCCGGCTCACCCCTTCGGACCTTGTAGCTCATCCCCTCCCCACCTCTCATCATTCCATTCCTCCACTCTTCTTCGCGTACCAGGAGATATGGCTCAGTGCATCAACTGATGTCACTGCAGTCCCTCTGACCGTGAGGCCCTAGCTTCGAGTCCGACGGCGGCAGGATTTTTGCGGAGGAACGGAGGAGGATTCGGTGCCAGTCTGGATGAGAATTCTAGCTGCCAGCTGCTCTAATAGGTAGTTTTCCGTTGTTTCTCCGACGAACTCCAGGCGAATGCCGGAGCAGTACCCTAACAAACTGGCCACGGACCGCGCGCGATCTTTCCTTCCTCTTCCTTGTCCTATCCTCACCCCTTACACACACATTTACACTAACATGCATTACCTACCACACATGCTGGGAGACCGGTCGGGAGCTTTCAGCTTGTCCCGGCTGGAGCGGTGCCCCGCTGGCGGGAGATACCTGGTTGGGGGTAACCCCGCTAGTTGACAGTAGGTCGGCGCCGGATCTCGCCATCCAGCGGGAAATATCACCGCCACCTCCCGATGAAAAAACACGAACTACACTTACGGGACTAACGACCTCTGTAGTTGACGCGCCCGGAATCTCAATCAATCAAAATCAAATGAATCAATCTTCTTCGCGTCCCACTTCATCCCTCCTCCCCGCCCCTCAGCTCCTCTCCTGCTTCGCCGCATCCTGCAGCCCATCCCCGCGCTTCCCTCGAATGGCAGACGTCGCGTCGCGCCTCTGCTAATTGCGGCGCCGTCGCGTCGGTGGTCTGGCTGTGCGGACAACTAGCTTCGTTCGTCCTTTCCCATCATTGCTTTATGGCATTCGTGGATCGTATCAGTAACACTGTTGAGTTGGTGGCTAAGTGACCAATAACACTACATCTCTGAATACTTACAGTACTTGCGAACGTTTTATTTTCCGCTTTATGTTCTGCACTGGCGTTAAAGGAAGTTGGAGAATCCTTAATTAAGCTTCTAAGCTTATTTCTTCGTAGAAATTGAAATTCATCTGTTTCAAATATGAAATAAATCCTTATTTCTGCTGCATTTTTTCTATCTCCAAATAATGTGCGCAATTGATTATTTTTAAGAATAACAATAACAATATATTTTAAAGCTATTGGTGCTACAAATTTGGACAGACTTTCTCGAAAAATGCCTTCTGTTGAGTCGATATTTCCTTTTCGGATTGTCCCCTCCCCCTTCCCGACTGTCATTGATCGGGGCTTAAAGTTCTTAGCAAAGTCTGCCGCGGAATCTACTGCTCCCCTGAGGAAAACTCAGAAAAGGGCTGCCTCGTGCATCACGTTGAGGTAGCTTCATCTCGGTCCTGTACCACTATGTATGTCCTTCACCCTATCTTGATGTTTGTACATTCTTCTGAATGCAAGGAGTCAGTTCTTCAGCGAAGTGCTTACAGACTCAACCATTTGCAGTTCAGGGCAAGGAACTGTGTAAAGATTAGAGGGTGTAGATAATATAGGGGGACTGGGAATGCCCTTATGCCACAAGCACCCCTGAAAACATTCATATCTCGCTTCGAACTCACAGATTTATCGTCCATGTACTTGGGCTGACCTCCCTTAGCCACTGTGCCAATGAGCAGGCTTGTCAGTACTAATTGTAAACGTGTTACGTGTATATAAAATAATAATAATCCGATTTAATAACGTTAATAAAAATTTTAATCAATTCGACGCATAGAATGTTACAAAGTATCCTATAAACTAGTTGCTGTGACTGACACACGAGACATAAATTTAATGAATTTAATAATTAATTTTTGCTTCTGCATAACATGTCATTATTTAGTTCTCGCATTATTCATCAAATAGTTTTCACAAATGCTACTTGAAAAACTGAATTTCCTAGATAAATTCATAATATATGATGCGACTAAATTATCTTTATTTATTCAATGACTCACAATCTTTTTTTCCCGATTGAGGAGATGTGGAAGTCCATTACTTAAGCAGTCTTGGTTAGGAGATTTGTGTGTTTCTGCGTCAGTTTCATCGAAAATTCAAGACATACTAAAAATGTATTCCTTTGTGAAGCATGAAACTTTGTGAAGCATAACGCTAATGTAAGTTTTCCATTCTATAATATAAATTAAATTTGATTCATGTCCATAATTATTTTTACTTTCTTTCACTTGTTTTTAGCTATTTCTAATTATTATTAACCTCATTATTGAAATAAAATAAAAATAAATAAATAAATAATGAGAAAAATCTAGACCATGTGATTCACGATTATTAACTTTCCTTACCTCTTCCGCCATCCTTAGTCGCAGATTCAATCCATAAATTCGCTGGCGCGACCTACGAGTGTACTGCGGCGTTATAGAGTTGAGGTCGGGTATTCGGGAGGGAAAACATCAAAACCGAACGAAGTGAATGCGGGATTATAATGCGCCGCCCATTACTCCGTTTTAAAGGCGCGCCTCCCGCACGTCGAGGTTTTTACACTCCCCATTCCGTCTCTCGCCTCCACTACTGCCGCCGCGCCGGGGTCTCATCGGGGCGGTTTACTGTGGAGATTTACGCCAGCGGTAGTCTGCGACCTTAACGTGCCACGGGATTGTATTTCAAACTCGGGGAATTATCCGACGTATATCTTTCCAATGTGCAATCGATAAGGGGCTTTTAAATTGATGGGCGGAACCCAGTACTTTAAGTAGTATATATTTACGTTAATAGACGAACGATCAATGTACAACTTCGTCTCTAGTATGCCGTAATGTGTATTTTTAAATTTATTTGAAGTAGAAAACTCGGATAAATTTTAAAAGACAAAGTATTCGAAAAATGTTTCATTGTGAGCATTTTTATTTCAAGGCGATTAGATAACTAGATGTTCAATTTTTCATTTTGACACTTTTGTGTAGAATGAGCTCTCAACTGCTCTGATTAGTATCTTACAAAAATGTTTAACGTTCTTTGAAATACGATCTATATTTCGAGGTAAAGTTCTTAACCTAACTTTTTATTTGCGAGAAATATACGGGGTAAAATGCACACAAGGCTATTACGCATAGGTTTGCACTTTTTCGATTTTCATATTTTAATATGAAATTGTCAGCTACTAATTATGACGACGAACTAAAATATATGATTTTGAATTGATTGATTGTTTACCTAACTTCAAACTATAATTTAGGAGTCAACGGTCACATTTTGATGAATTCGAATGACCCCAAACATTTCTACACTTTTCGATAAAAGGTTTTTTGCGGAAAGAAGCAACGAAAAATAAACTAAATTAACAAGTTGGAACAAAAATAATTTATACATCACTTACATTACTTGCCCAACACTGTATGTTACGACACTACTGCAAGAAGCATCTAGAGAATAGGGTTTCCTAAGGAACCACAATGTAAACAGGTTTAGGAAAACAGTCACTATCGCGAGATTTAGTACAAATGAAAACTAAAAAACATTTAAAAACTTGAATTCAAACACGCCAAAAACAAAAAGAAAGAAGGAAAATATAATGAAACATTTAATTACACGAGTTAAATTATACTGACAAAAATTAGTAAAATAAAGTGTGAATTAATGGAAAATGAATCATAAACTAAAAATGAGAGAAAGAATACGAGGCATCACAAGAAATATTAAATTTACTTTAAATATTAGTACTCGCATTTGTAACAATAAAAAGAGCTCGGATGTTCAGACATTTATTTTAATTGAAATAGACATCTAAAAAGGCATTTATTCTGGGTAAAGTAGGGGTGTGAAAAGGCTCACAAACAATGAAAAATCACAGGTAAGAGGAATCATTGTAAAAAATTACTCATTATAATATTTGACACTTTTATTCTACTCTAAAATTCACATCAGCACTTTCGTGCAAGGAAACGATATTTTCTTCGAAATCTTGTTCCCACAGGATACCCGGTGTGATGGCTACGAATTTGTTTTACTTGCGAAGCTGTTTTCTTCGGAAAAACTACTTTGGGCTCCATCTTGAATCTTGAAATGAAATCAGTGAAAACGGAATTATATTTTCGTTCTTCGCACTTATATAATCGCCAACATTGAAAACGGTACAGAGAGATCTGTCCACAAAAGGATCGGAGGCCTTACTCAAATGTGGGATGAGAATCTTCGTGAACGAACAAAGCCTACAATGTCATCATCTACGTCAGTTTCATCGAAAATTGAACCGTCATCAATGAAAAAAATAATGATTAGTATCATATTTATTTTTCATTTAGATTTTTAACACTGCGTGAATCTAGAACCTCCGCTTCCACAGGAAAAGAAAACACGACCGTGTCCTCATGTTTTCTAGGCTTGCAGGTATGTTTCCAGAATGTTCGAGGTTGGTGGCGGGAGAAAATCGCAAAAGAATGACGAAAAAGGCAGAAAAATGCAAAAATACGAAAAAGAGACATCAAATGATAAAATAGGCAGAATGAACCTCTACTAAAAACTCGAGAAGTAGCGATTCCTATTGTCAAAAACTATTAAATCGTAACAATAATAAAAAGGCATTTTGGCAAAATTCCGAGTTCTAGTACTAAATATTAACCCGACAGAGGTGGCGCGGGGTCTCTTGTGACCCCACGTATCTTTGCTTAGTTGCAGTTGCCTAATTTTGCGAGTCAGAAGCTTTACATTCCACATACATTTCACCACATTATTAGCTTTTTTCTGAAAGATTTTCAAAATTGTTTATGTAATAATTCATTTACAAATATTTGTGGGACCTAAAACAAACTTTAAAATTTCGTACTTTTTTTAAGTTGTGTTGATTGGCTTTGAAGCATTTTCAATAAATTGTTTGGTTTTATGTGTGACCATGTTAGAAAATGAAACTTACTGAATTTTCTGATACCCTTGTTGCTGAAATATTTAGGAAAATATAAATGGAGTCACTACATAAAGTGAAAGATAAATGATAATTTTGCCCTTATATTTGTTTCAATTCCTCATTGGTATATTTGATTATAATAGTGCATTAAGTTGATAAAATGTTATAAATGATTAGTTATTATTAAAATAACTAATTTCGCACTTCCTTCTTGCTAAGTATAATTTTAGAAAGAAATAATTTAAAGGGGTCAGAAATGACCCCGCGCCACCTCCGGCAACCACCACCTAACTCCGGCAACCACCACCTCTCCCGGGTTAAGTATACAATAAAGACATTTACAAACCCAAGAGCAGTATCAATACACAGTGGCATTAGCGCATTCTGTGACAGTGGGCGCCCAGCTCCCGTCGTGTTATTCGCCGCCGGGGCCGCCGCCAGTGCGACGCCAGCAACTGGAAGAAGTGCCAGGCAGTAGAGGCGGCGAGGGCGTGTAATGGAATCCGCTGTAATCGAGTTAACAGCTGCCGGCGCCCAATCAATTGCCTCGCGCCCCGCGATCCCCGAGGTGCGCTCCCTGCCGCTCCCCTTCCCCCCCTTCACTCACCCTCTCCTCCCGCACCATCAGCTTACGCGCGACACTCTACGCTCTCTACACTTGATCGCATACACTTAACACCCACACTCCTGCTCCTCTCGCTTGCGCCTTTGCGCTAAAACTCTAGTCGGGAATTTAATTAGTTCGTCAGCAGTTCCATCAAATAATCGTTCGCGATATTCTCGCGGCACTGAGTCGATTCCTTTACGTGAGGCACGATAAGTAATAAGAGCCAAAATACTTAGCCCATTTGACAATAAAAATAGTTTCTTATACAGGGGCGAATCATTTGCTTTTTTTAATTTAGGTAAAACGCTGGTTTCTACTTTTATTCGTAATTTAACTTAGTTTCAGAACTAGACTCCAGAGCCTCAGTAAATTAGAACATACTGTACTTCAGTTCAATTTGTTTTTAACATTGTTTTTTTATGTTGAACATAAACGAGAAGCGTCAATTTAAGTGTTCGAGCCAATGAACATAAAGGTGAGATATTTAATATGAAAAAAGCAGCAGTCTTCTTCCGCAGTTTCTAGTTACGCAGGTATCCTTCTTCCAGAAACCATATTGTCAATCAGCTGATACTCCTATGACTAGCTGGTATATAAATATTTCCTTTCAAATGATGGTATTCGACTACGCTCCAGATGACACCATTTCACTTTACTCTCGTAGATTCTCCTTCTCAAGGTTAAATATCTGCAACTCCTTGCGCATCTTCTCACTTCTGTCCTTGTTCCTAAAGAGCACCCCTTCACTGATCCAAGATATCTCCTTTCTGCTTATTTGACGTATTTTATTATTTTTATGAGATAATTTAGGTCTTACTTCCTTATAGAGCTGTTGACCATGCCATTGTCTTCTAAAAAGCTTATTTCCATTCTCATTTTATGTTTTAGAGTTCTGTGAATCTTCTGTGAATATCCACCATATTCATCGTAAATTTCTCATACGTTATTATTTTATGTTTCACCATCAGAGGCATTGACAGTGAAATATATCGTGTTGAGATTTTTTAAAAATTCGCAACAGCCTGTACCTCATTGTGAATTTTCATAGCGCACTGGATCTGTGCCAAATGACAAAGTACACACAATCGGGTCGAAACAGGTTGTTGTAAATTGCACCACGGATCCATCAATTTAATAATTTGAGTTTTTTGTCGTTTGTATCCCAAAAATAAGATTATTTTTGGCAATTATAAATTCGTTTAGCAACTCTAGTTTTAAGTGCCAAATTCTGTACGTTATGGAAAAAGGGAATTCGTTAAGAAAGTGCAATGCAGAAACGAAGGCTTTCGGAGAAAAAGGACACAAGGAACGTTGGTTTTTCTCATTGTGCAAAATTCGCTGGTTATATTTTAACATCCGAAATAATTCACACTGCGGCAGGCCTGCCTGGAATCTCTTATCCGTAATAAATTTCACTTGGATTGACTGATCTACTGAAGATACTCTTGGAGTGTTAGAGATTTGAACCAGAAAAGAAAAACCTTGCTCATGATCTCCTGCGAATACCATTGATCTCGTTGTGTTCAATTACTTAGAAAACTTTGTCGCTTCCATTACAATTCTTCCTCCTCACTTCTCAACGCATCCATTATTTTTGACACTTTCACACATTTTTTCTAATAAATTAACAATGAAATATGTGAAAATCTAAGAATATACATGGTACTTAAAGTACTCATCATTAGAGACCGGAGAAATATGTAGCATTAAACGTTAAAATTTGTACGTAAATATTTAATGAAAACAGTAAAAATATGTAATAAATAAGTAAAATCGGACATAATATATAATATTAAAATTCTCTTATTCAAAAACATTTACATAACAAGAAATTACATGTAGAAAAAATGCTGACTTTACATCATACAACTTTCTCGTCAGTAGTAATAGCTTCATCTATTGTAATCCAGGACGGTAATTTAGCAGCCAGACTAGTCGCAATAGAAGCCATCGCACAAACTAGCGATATCTACGACCAGCAAACATACACTGCAGCATGCAACATTATCATCAAAGTATTACACGGCGATCGCAAATTTTCACGGAAATGAAGGTTACAGATCACAAAACATAGTGTCAATACTACTTTGAACACCTAGATTTCCGCAATAAAATGCTCATTTTTAAATAAAAACACTTCTTTTCATAAAAAATATGTAATAAAATTGAAGAAAATTGATAAAACAAGAAAATATATTGTGAAAACAACAAAATATGTAAAACATGTAATATAGTACTAAATATGTAAAAATATGTAACGAACAAATTCGATATTTTGTCAGGAGGGCGATGATTCGCCAAAATTACAATTTTGAGAGCGGTAAGTAGAAAGACAAAAACTATGTAATTACATAAAAATCCGGTCTCTACTCGTCATACTCAGACGTTGCAAGATTCGCGGAATTTAAACTAGTGCCCACCGCCAGTGCAAGTCTGCATTCTCAGCTTCATGAAGCAAATCGCGCGACTTCTTGACCGAGATGCCCGCCCTGCTGTCATCCTTTCCCCCCCTACGCGAAGGGAATTTTCGCGCGTGCCACCTTTGAAGATGGCAGCGCGCGACCGCCGGCGGCGGCGGCGGCGGCAGCGCGCGGGAGCGGATGCATAATTCAGCAGCGCCTGAGAGGTTTATTCATAAGATCAAGACGGGGCGCAGTCCTCGCCGGCAGCTGCATGCGCCGCCGGCACTGATGCACGTGCGACACGCGTCAGCGGCCAAGGGCGGCGGGGGCGGGGGGATTTGCGAATGGGTGGACGGAGACAGTAGGATTTTGAGGGATTGACTGATGTTTCAATATCTTCTGACTGTTTTTGCAGTTTAATTATTTTTCTTTGTCCAATTTTTTACGAAAGTCTTATATATTGTGATATATTTGATTCAAAAGTTTGAATTCAAAAATTCAAATAGCTACCAGATGTGCCATTCTCTTTTATGCCATTGTTTGGTCTCTGATACCATTGAGAGTGGTCATGTAAATACAGTTTTGCAAGATGTAGTTAGTTATTAAAAATTAACAATGGTTTTAAGATACAATGGTTATGATGAGTTCATTTGTACCTGGTACACAATTATTAAATTTACAACAAATTGTATTAATACCTAAATTGTAACTAAACATATAAGTATTTTTGTATTTAGTCAGACTCCTGAAGAAGAGGAAAAGTGCTTCTTGAAATGTCGAGAGAAATAAAATTCCAAATTTAGAATAGATGGCCTTTTATTAACATTTTGATCACCACAATATATACGACGGTCTTAAAAAACTGGACGAAGATATATAATTATTTACTGATGTTTCCCGACACGTCAACTGCTATTGCTATTAACCCCGTAAGTGTAGTAAATGTTTTGTCCCGCGTTATGGTGGTTTTACTCTTCTCGTTTGGGGAGACCCAGTGCTGAAATAGAGATAGGTTTGCGGCGATTTTCCTCTTCAGGTATCTCCCCCCGATTGGGGCAGCGCCCCAGACGAAATAAATTCTAAGCTCTCGACTGGTGTCGCGATATGTCATAGTGTAGGGCTTGTTGAGCGCGTAGATGTGTAGGGATGTATGTGTCTGTGTGCGTGCGCGCGTGTGTAGGCGTGTGTAAGAAACGAGAAGAAGACAAGGAAGAGGAAGGACAAATCGCGCGCGGTCGGTGGACCGTGTGTTAGGGTACTGATCCAGCATTCGCCTGGTGTTGCTTAGGGAAGCCACAGAAAACTACAGTGCAGTCGACCACAAGAATTCTCTACCAAACGGAGGATGAATTCGACCTAGTTATCTAACTAGTATCGAAAATTCCACCACTTTTGGTACGAGAACCCTGGGATATGCCGAATTCCTGTAGAATTCCTGCAGAAACAACGCATGATCTTCCGTACGCATCCTTTTCTTACTCCTTACTTACATACTCACTTACAGGCACTACACTACCATACATGCCGAGAGACCGGTCAGGATCTTAGGGCTAGGGATGTGCACCGCTGGTGGGAGGTACCTGGTTGGGGGTACACCCCGTAAGCCGACGGTAGATCGGCTCGCAATTGAGCCGAGGAAGATCACAGCTCCCTCATGCGATAAAATTATGAACTACACTTACGGGGAAAATATCGTAGCTGTTAACGAGCCCAGAATCACTAATCAATGAAAAAAGTCCCCAAAAATATATTTCTTGGAGATATGTCACTTAGGAATGACCTCTGCATAAATCGAAGGCAGCGAAGTGCTAGCTGAATCACAGACGATCCCCTCCCCCGTCGGCAACCCGCTCGCCGTGTAGGCGCCGTTGAGGTCGCGTGCTACAAGGGCGAGGGCACGTGGGGGAGCGCGCCACTTGACGCCACTTGGCGCGTGGCGCCAGTTGGCGCAAACGGCGCCAACGGCGTCGCGCAACGACGAGCAGGTGGCGCCGGCGCGGCGTGTAATGGAACTGACGACGAGCGACGCCGCCTGGTGAGGTGGTGGTGGGGAAGCGTGGTGGCGGTGAGGGTGTCCGGCGTAGGGGTCTGCTGGAGTAAATGATGAACCACCTGGAGGCTATTAGCGCATAATACTGATATTCTTTGACAGGGTGGGGCTAAAATAAAAATTCTTTCAAAACATACAATTAATTTTTACATTTAATATGAAGGTGGAGCAAAGGAATAAAGATACCCGAAATATATTTTAAAAATCATGCAATGATCATGATAATTGTATTATATTAAACTACATTAACATACACCATATGTTAAGAAGTTGATTGAGTATGTACAATTATAATGTTGCAATACATGAAAGTCACTGCATGTAAAAATGAATGAGAGACTTAAATGGTTATGTGCTTTAAATGGCGAAAAACTTAACTAACAATAAATAATCAAAAGCAGACAAATGTGGAAGAAATTTAAGAAAAATTCCAAATCCTCTGAAGAAATTTCTAATAGACACAACTCTAAAATTTCGTAGTCACTTCATTTTTTCACGTGTAAAGATTAAACTACTGTACGCATGCATGGGTATCAAATAAAATTGTTGAATTCTGAAGAAACTTAAAAATTATGGTAATTCTGAATTCTCTTCAGTTAAAACGGAAAGCTTCAACTTCAATACCTCCATTTTCTAAAGGAGGATTTAGAAAAAAATTTTTAAACTAGATTTTAAATTTGCATGCAAGCTGATACGATTGTAAGTCCAATTGTAATGTGTACATTGATGAGCACGTTGGGAAGCACGTTGGGTTTGACGAGCACGTTGGTACCTGATATGATAAATATAAATAAATTAATGAAATTATAATTATATAAGATTATATAAACTCATCTCTTTGTTATTCTATCTTATCGAAACCTATTCTCAGTAACTTTCGAGAAAATTATTGTTAAGGTGGATCGTAAATAGTGATTTTGGAAGATTGTTTTAGTACAATATTACTTGCAAAGGTACCTTTTTTCATTTAGTGCTAATTTTTATCATTAATTTTATACAAGTTCATTCCTATTATAGAAACTGTTCTCACAAAATTTAAAAAAATCCATCACAAAATGCACAAAAAATTTTTAAAAAATACAAGCAAAAATTCCTAGCGTGGACGGTGAATTTTTAAGAATTAATTTGAAATCATGCCAGATGAATGACTGTCAAAGAATACAAAAAACTTTAACAATTTCAGAAAACTCTTGCATTGCTATGAAAACACAAAATGAAAGGTACAAGGCGAGGCTACCTGACTGATACAGTAAGAAAAATTAAATTGTTGTAAACATTGCAGAATGTATTGTAGCCTACGAGGCACATATCCCCAGATTTTTCAAACCAGACTACTCTCATAGTACCACAGCTCCTACTTTTCACACTGCTGTCTAGTAGAGGGTCTCAATGCACATAGAAGAAATGCCCTTCGCTGACGGGAATGCTTCACGCCAAAGTTTTTGAGCATTCCCGTGTGTAGCGATAAGCTGCCCACCGCACGCCCCGTTCCGTCGTGGCCCAGCAGCACCACCCAGCACTCTGCCCGCTAGCCACGCCAGCTCTGACCACCGCCCCGAGAATGACAACTGGCGCATGGCAGGGGGGTGGCTAGCCGGCCGGCCGGGGGAGGGGCGGACGGACGGAGGCGGGGGGAGATAAGGGCGGCGACGGTGGTGGTGGTTGTGGCAGCGGCGCCGGCCCCGACGGCAACGTCGGCGGCGGTGGTGGAGACGGTGACGGTGGTGATGTCGACGTGACGTCAGCGGTGTCGGCGGCGTGGGTGAAGCCACGCGGCGGAAGAAGACGCCCCATGCGTATAGGTGTGGAGGAACAATGATTAATTAATTTCTCAATTAATGAATTAATTAATTGATTTTTTTATAAGTGGGACGCGCGAATTTTTGAGTTGGCGCCCCCATAACACACTGGTGCAGCATGGAACTCCCATAATTTGGCGGGAGTACCACAAAGAGTGCCCAGGTGGGCGGAAGTCACTGGAACATGTCCGCGCCGAGAAAAATGTGCTAAGTATGGCCTTGGTAATAAAAACCGAGCACGTGCACAAAACTATGCTCCGATTAAAATAAGTTTGTGATCGAAAGTTGTGCTTCTGAAGCTGTTGCTTCCTACAATATGATTATATGATTTGGTTACTTTTGCATGTATTTATTTCAATTGTCTATTTCCGTGTTCCGGGAACACGTACTCGGCGGTACGCAAACTGTCAACGTCGCTGCCTCCCAATCGCAACCGCCAATCACCAACTTATTTTAATCGGACCGTAGTTGCCTTGGCTGTGATACGTCCGAGGGCATCCGGCGCTCGCGGAGAGGCCGCTTCAGGCGGCGTCGCGCCTCCTCCCGGGCGCATTCCGCCGCAGAGGGCCCGCGTGCGGTGCTTGTGTCGTCGCTTGCCTTGTTCCCTCCCTGCCCTGTTCTATCTACCTGTTGTTGCCCTTTCCACAAAGCTCGACGTCACTCCCTGCTTCTCCGCCAGCACAGCCGCCGTCTCACCCGCTGGGCCGAGGCTACTTGATGCGTGCCACGCGTCGCGTCGCGTCGCGTCGTCTCAGGAGTTGGGCGCGCGCCGCGGACGCCACAGCGCCGCAGGTGCCGAGAGGCTCCGCGCACCCCATGGGTCGTGGAGGTGGAGAGGGCGGCGGAGGCTCGAAGGCGAGAGGAAAGGGGCAGGCGGACACGGCGGGGAGGGCGTTGGAAGGCGGGTGGAAATGGAAGGTGAAGACGTCTCATGCTAAGGGATGGGAGGAAAGGGGAAGGAAGGTAAGGGACGGGAGGGAAAGAGAATTACTAATTGCAAGAGAAAAGGTGCTTTCTTTTTAGATAGTGTTACATCTTCCAAAGTTCGTGACAATAGGCAATCAGAGCAAATGTCATTTTTGATATAGTTAAATTTTATGACAGTATATTCAACGAATTAATTAGTCTTCACATTTTGAGTGTTTTAAATAAATCAATTCAAGGTTTCCAACTATATAAACCATTGGATTGTGAAACGGTCGTAATACAATATTATAATTTTCCAATTTTTCTTAGGAGGCAGTCCAGTCACATATTTCAATTTTATTAATATACAAAAGTAGCAATTTTACACAACTTTCAGAAAAGTTAAATTTCCTCGTTGAAACGTAAAAATGTGAAATAAAAAAGGGTGGACGGACAGGGATGAGCGGTATGGATTGCGGGATCACCTCATGAGGGGCGGGTGAGTGCTGGAACATGTCCGATGAGCGAGATGAGGGGGAGGAGACTCGGTGGTGTGAGGTGGAGTGACCCGTCGGGTCGAACAGCTGGGTGGACGGGAACATGCTCTAAAATCCTCACACGTAATGTGGTGCAGGTAAGTGTAAGGGTAAGTGTGTGTGTGTGTGTGTGTGTGTGTGTAAGGGGCAACATAAGAATAGAAAGAAGAAGGATATATCGCGCGCAGTCCATGGCCCATTTGTTAGGATCCTTCTCCGGTATTCGCCTTCTATTCATTGGATAAATCACAAAAAAAACGACCGATCGAAGCAGCCAGTGTTAGAATTCTCCTCCTGAATTCGACCTAGCTATATATATCTAGTATCAAAAACCCGCTTCGAACTCGAACCCAACGCCTTCCGGAGAGAGTCGCTGCAATGACAACGTTAATGTTGACTCTGAGCTGATTGACCCGGTAGGAGGTAAGGCGAATGACAGGAGGGTGGACGATCGAGGCAGGACGGAACCGGAGCTGACAGCGGCACGGCGAGGTAGGAGAGGTTCGAGCCTCCGCCGCCCTCTCCACCTCCACGACCCATGGGGTGCGCGGATTCCCTCGGCACCTGCGGCGCTGTGGCGTCCGCGGCGCGTGCCCAACTCCTGAGACGACGCCACCGGCTGTGCTGGCGGAGAAGCAGGGAGTGACGTAGACGGTGATGACTAGAAACCGGAAAAATATGTGGTATTAAACGTCAAAATATGTATATAAATATGTAACGAAATCAGTAAGAATATGTAATAAATATGTCAAAATCCGATATAATATGAAATATTAAAATTATCTAATTAAAAACCATTTACTTAGCAAGAAATTACATTTAGAAAAACTGCTCACTTTACATCTTACAACTTTCCCTTCAGTAGTAAAAGCTTCATCTAATGTAATCCATGACCGTAGTTTAGCAGCCGGACTAATCGCAATAGAAGCCATTGCACAAATTGGTGAGATCAACGACCAGCAAACATACACTGTAGCATCTTCATTGATGTGTTACACGTCGGTGATCGCAAATTTTTCTCGGAAATTAAGGTTACAGATCACAAAATGTCAATGATGTTTTGGACACCTAGATTTTACCCAGATAGATAGGGAAAATGCTGATAAAAAACACATTTTTTCACACAAGAAATATGGAATTAAATTGAAGAAAATTGATAAAATAAGAAAATATATTGTGAAAACAGCAAAATATGTAATATAGTACTAAATATGTAAAAAAAATGTAACGAAAAAATTCGATTTTGTGTTAGGAAGGCTATGATTTGCCAAGATTACAATTTTGAGAACGGCGAGTAAAAAGACAAAAAATATGCAATTACATAAAAAACCGGTCTCTAGTGATGAGAACTGAGGACGCAACGAATTCCCACGCTTATAGAACAATGAGAGCGACTACACGACCTCCACACGCGTAATTTATTTTATTAACGCCAAGAAATACAAACATTTTGACATACTATGCTTGATTAGTGATTCCGGACGCGTCAACGGCTAAGGGCATTGGTCCCGTAAGTGTAGTGCATTTTCATTCCTCGAGAAGTGGCGGTGATCCCGACGTGTGTGGTAGTGTAGTGAATGTAAGTGTGCGTATGTGCAATTAATGGATGAGGAAAGGACAGGACGAGGAAGGTGAATGTGTAATTAAGGAAGAAGAAGGAAAGATCGCTCGCGGTCCATAGCCCGTTTGTTAAGATACCGCTCCGGCATTTACGATGTGTTGATCGGAGAAACCGCAGAGCAGCTGGCCGTTAGCATTCTCCACCAGACAGCGACTGAATCCGACGACCGAGCTATGTAGCTAGTGATGAAAATCCTGCCACCGTCGGGACACACACCCTAGGACCTCCTGATCATAGGCATTGTAGTGACATCCATAGATACCTTGAGCCACCTAACCGGATGTGTACTTCAGGGAGAAGTGTAATCTATGCACGTTGGGATTCTTGAACTATGTGATCCCTTTCCTAACTCATATACGATATTAAGTGTAAATATGAATACAGATAGTAAAGAGCGTTTTTCGCAAGATTTGAAATCAAGACAATTATTCGTTACGTTGAAATCTATTTGTTACAACAAAAAGCTTCAGATTTGGGCTCAATCCTTACCGTGCCCACGTGAAAGAATCGACTTATTGCCGTGAGAACATGGAGAACTATTATTTGAATAACTTCTATATTCCCCACTAATACCTCACTGAACGCATGAAAACGTGCACATATAGTGAAGGAACTTTTGTGTGCAAAAGCTAAAGGAGTCATTTCAGCATTTTTTCTGTGGGTCAAAGGAAAATGGACGAAAACCTGATCGAGATGTGTGTCATTGATCACAACCCTGGCCAAGATGTGTGCTTTAGGACAAAAAATGGTACTTCAGAGATGTTGAATATAAAAAAATATTCAGTTAAATTTCCGGCATTAAAATACAATGTAGACAAAAAAGGAAAAATGTCTACTTGTTTTCACAAATACTTTTTACTTCAATAAATGACCTAATTTTAGAAAATGATATGTATCATATATTGCGTATCTCGTACTATTACCACTTCACACATTCATACAAACATACGTAAACGGAAATAAACATCGGCTGTCATTGAACTTTGTGAAATGAAATAAAAAACAGATTAAAACAGATTATTAAATTTATTAAAAGCTTAGTTGCGAACTGAAGATATTTTAGAATATTTGACATCGGAAATAATGAAAATAAACATAACTGTGTTTTTGCCTAGACGTTGCTACGAGAAGTCCATATTCCTCTGATGGTTAATCTTCTCTTTTAGCGTAAGTCGGTACGCCCTGAGTTACTGTTTCGTAGTCTTTTATATTGGCCGCCGCCACTAACATCACCGCGCCCTCACACACCGTCATTCTCTACCGTTCTTTTGTTGCCGCGCTCGCGCTGCCCTCTCGCGGCAGTTCTGTCACCTATTGTCACGACAGCCCAGGAATTACGACTCCTTGTTTAGGATAATTTAAATCAGGACTTCTTTCTCTCTCTTTCTCGTCTCTCCGTTCGCCTCCGCCGCCCCGGATCTCGCGGTGAGATGCCCTTATATTCACGAGAAGACCTCAATTTCCGCGGCGAGGCGATAGAAATCGTAACGTGGGCGTTCTGGGTGGAATATAAAGGAATCTAGCGGATCTTTTATAGCCGTATCGTTGAGTTATTCATTAGAGATTAACAACCGATATGAGATAGCTGTCGATCTCATTGTTTAGAGATTGTGACTCAATTTTGTGGTCGGTGACTTGAAAATTACTTCATCCAGCGGGAGTAAAATGAAAATTGCGCTGTTGACACTTAGAATGACAATGGGGTGGAGACGAGGGTGGGATTGTAACCCGAGATTAAAAATACATTATTGAACAATAGAATATAATCGGGCCTGCTGTTCTCTAGACATCGAATTATTTGTGGTAAGCTTTATAGTATCTTCATTGTTCCATCACGTTTCATGCAGTATTTATTCATGAACTTGTGTGATTTATGATAATGAATACCAACTACCTGATGAATAAAGATAACTCCTCTGTAAAATAAGGAACTTTGAAACAATCAATACGATTATTGAATGTTTTAAAATATTTCACATATTTTGCTTTGATGATATTTTATTCCGCGAATTCAAGAATATAATCTCATTGAATAGCGTTTCCCTCTATGAAGCAAATATTATTCAAGTGATAACTATTAAAAATGGTAACTAATAAAAATATTCGCGATATTCGTTGTTTGGACTTACAAGAGAACACAAAAGAATTCCGCATTCATAAATACTTGCACTGACTTAATTCTTTGTTATGCAAAAACTTGAAAATTTACATAAATATTGGAGTTTCCGTTCCTGAATTCACAACCGCACTATTAATTCTAGGAATGTTTCATCCTATGACCCCCAATCATTTTATTCAAGATTTACATACCTTTGGCCAATTACGCTCTTGGCAGAAGGTGAGGAAGAGTTTTTTGATATAGGCCTAGTAAAAATTGAATTATTTTACCAGTCAAACTGACGCATCATAAGGATCCACAGTTCTGGAGATAAAACTTATATGAAGAGAGAATGTGTTGGTTGCTCGCATAATATTGTTTAGGTAATTTAAGTTTTAGTAGATTTGGAGGGGGGTTGTGTTTGCGAAATTGAGTAATTATTTGTTTGTTTGAAATAAACCAGGAGGTTTTAACAATTGTTTTGAGGCAGATGTTTTAGATTAGCGTGTAGTTATTTTAACCGTATAATTCACCCAGTTGCATCTAATATAACAATGCAGCACTTTTGTATGATGTTGAAAGTATTGTACTATTTTCCCTTTTTTCTCCATGAGTCCCATTTTGGCCCACATGCTTACCAGATTTAAGTGAATTTGAAGCGAAGAAAACTGTGTTGTGAAATTACTATCTGTATGTTACAATGCAGAGTTATCTTCAATTTTGCTTCTAAGTGTTGATGTTGAATGAAAATCAGAATTAAACAAATTGAAGAGGGGGAAATAACGCCCTCTAGAAGGGTCGCCTTGAAAAATTGGTTTTGGAGCTGAAATGTAACTTTTTATGCGGAAGGAAAAGGTATGATTATAAAAAGAAAATTGTTACATTTTTATGACACCAGTCTTTGGGATTATTTCCAGAATAAATTTAACACTTAATACCATTTCACTTGAGACGAAAATAAAGGAAGTAATTACAAAAGCTTGTCTGTCGTCGCTTTAACTTTCCTCGTCTAGGTGAACTCTCTCTGGAATAGTTCCCTTCTTCTTCCTCGCCCCAGCATCTGCTGCTTGCATCCGTTGACCTCCCAAAATGGATGTTTCCCTCTGCCCGTCTCCACCCCCTCCCCCAGAAGCTCCTGGAATATGGAGCGTTGCGCTTACCAAGTTAAGTTGCGGTGTACTCCTCTGGCTGCCTGAGTGTTGGCCAAAGACTTGACAAGTCGTTAAGATTAATGACTGATAAGAGTCGAGACAAAGGGAGCTTTTGTACGGCGCCTGTTGCAGGCAAAGAGGGGTGGCGGCGATAAGGGAGACTTAGTGGATGAAAAGTTGGGAGCTGTGCCTGGGCTTACGGCTTATCCTCTACGTCACCTGCTAACTCGCCCCCTCGGGTCTTCCTCGAGGTTCGAAGGATGCCCGTCTTTGATTGGGTGCTCGGCGCTGATGACGTAGGGTGACGTGCACGTAAAGCCGGCGCTCGGATGGCCTGCGCAGCAAGTAGGCTACTTTCTTCGTGTGAGTTGTGTCGCAACTGCGACGCCTGTTTCGCGTACACCACCTTAGTGAGGGAGATAGTGGAAGAAAATTACTTATTCTTTGAGAATTCATGATACGAAGACTCTATTCTTTTAAGGCCTATTCCAGAAGTATCCAACTAATCTTTATCTTGAACGCGCATAGTTATTTAAGCTATTTGATCCTGATTATTTACCCAGTTGCTTCTAACATAAAAGTGCACAAGTTTTGTGTGCTATTTAAAATATTGTACTGTCTTCCTTTTTTTTCTATAAAATCAAAGAAAAACAATAAATGGGAAGAATATAACTATTACAAAAATATCTAGGAATGATAATTATAGTGTTCACTGTAAATTATGAAAATGCAATAATCTTATTAGTAATTATGATTAATAAAAACATATCCAAGGTTCATTTAACCACATACCAATAACGAGTATTAAAAAATTAAAAAAGGTTAAACTAATAATTACTAATATCTACTATCTTCTCGTTTCCTTGGTGTCAGTTAAATTGAAATGGAATATAAAAAAATAATAAAGTTCAATAAAACAGTAACATGAACGAAATGAACAAATGCACTCACAGAACAAAAATCGACGAAACACATCAACGATATTAATTGTAGTTAGTCCGTTCTACTACAATACGTTTTCTAAAAAAAATCAAACAGTTCATTGAAGCTGCTCTTCCTTCTTGTTATCGAGTATACCCGCTCATAATTCCTCAATATCCTGCTTTCCGCTAACTTCGCGTTGTCTTTTCCCGTTTATCAATTCCAATACTTTGAACTTTTCTCAATGATATTAAAATTCAGCCATCATACCTTCATGACATTCTCCTAAGTTCAATTTCTTCATAAGTATTCCCAATCTTGATGTAGTTCTAACATATTCAACATTGCTTTAAAAAACGATTAAATTCTTCCTCATTTATGTTCAATCAACAAAATGATTTATTTCTTACGTCTGCTCACGTCAACATTGTGGTTGTTGATTACCTTCTTGTTTATTGGATATTCTCTCCCTGTAGCTGGCTTTGTAATTAACTGCGGATTCATTACAATATATTCCTCTTTAGTATGCGATTGCTGCAGTTTGAGTCTTTTTATAGAGTTTTTATTCTTGCTTGTCTGTACAAAAACATGGCAATGAACATTTTTTTATCTCCATCATTCATTCTAGCAAGTCAAGAACTAATCTATCCTTTCACAGCACTTCACCAGTTTTCTGTAGTAACATCTTAGAATCTAACATCATATTACACAGGAATATTAGTTAATAAAATTACACGATGAATTTTTTCTAGTTATTGAAGTACTTGTATTGTTAGATCTCTAATATACTATACAAAACGTAGCCAAGATTCTAAATCATCAATAAATTTCTTACTGTTAAAAGTGTGCAAAGAAACAGAAAAAAATTTCAAGGCACGAAATGTTCTTCAAGAAAAATAAAAGAAATAAAGCAACTATTCAAACTGTTTTATGGAATGGTGAAATTCAATAACTAATTTGATCATTAAACCTGAATGAAACCTAAGTTGCTTAAGAAAAACGCAATTCTCGGTCTCCTAAGCAAATTCGCATCTAAAAATAATTGTACGTTCTTGCAGAACTCTTGCGACATTTTAACCCGGCAACGGATGGGTTGGATCTGTGAGACCCACGACGTAACAAAAACTTCAGCCAATCTTGTACAGATAACACCAGATGCCTGTTAGTCTCACTACCTTTCTTTTATTTTCAAATGAAACGTTCAGTGTGATAGTTATTGCCCTATAGGCTGTATACGTGATTATATGCGTAATTTGTTTCGTGCTTGGGACTCTCAGACCCAACCCATTCGTTCGTGTAACTGTTCGAGTAGGTAATACGTATTCGTATTATTATAATTATTTATTATTGTGATATAGATCACTATGTTTATTTTTGTATAATATTACATTCAAGTTAAGTCCAATTGAACTGTAATGTCAGAAATGAGTAAACCTTTTCCAGTGATATGACCAGGATGGGTTTTAGGGAGGCCTCATTACGCTCCTTCTTAATTTATAAAATATATTTGATAAAAATAATAAATAATAATACATTAACAATAACATTTTCTTTTATATCAAACTAACATAATGAAGTCCTTTTACAATGTTAGAAACAAAATATTTACTATGTAATTCTAGTCTCTCAGACCCAGTCCATTTGTTCATGTTACATTTTTTCGCCCATCTGTTACCGGATTAAGAAAAGAGAAGCATTTTATTTTGTGCTACGGGCGAAACGAAATATGAAAGTATGTCAAATTTGAGAGTAAATAGTTTGACCATTTTTGTGGTTCGTTCCAAACGCGCAGACAGAAGCACTGCATAGGCAATAGTACACATCAATCCACAGCACATATGTGTGCACCTTGCAAGTTTTTTCCCAATCAGGTATCTCACACCAGCTGGGCTCCGCCTCAGCCAAGACATACTGTAAGCTCCCGATTGGTCTCCCGGTATGAGTGGTAGTGTAAAGCATGTAAATGTGCGTGTGTGTGTGTGTGTGTGTGTGTAATTAAGGGGTGAGGATAGAACAAGGAATAGGGAGGAAAGATTGCTTGCGTTCCGTGGCCCGTTTGTTAAGGTCCTGCTCGAGCATTTGCGTGGTATTGATTGGAGAAATCACGGAAAACTGCGGATCAGAGCAGCTGGTCGTTAGCATTCTCCTTAAGAGTGACAGAATCGGACCTAGCTATGTAGCTAGTGACACCGTCGGGAATTGAACCCTAGGACCTCTCAAGCATATGCATTGCAGTGACATCGCTTCATACGTTGAACAACCTATTACGTTTAACTATATTACGTTTAATTTTGATTACAGATAGTAAAGACCGTTTTTGGCAAGGTTTGAAAACAAGACAATATTCGTTACGTTAAAAACTTAACAACAAAAGACCTATAGATTTTGGCTCAATTCAAGATTCCTTGCCGTGCCCCACGTGAATGAATCGACTTGCAACGATATCATATTTTAAAAACTAGTGTATTCTCACGACGTAACGTTTATACATATGACATCTACAACTTAACAATGTTAAAAATTGGATAACTGCGCTTAAACAATACGCGGTAGCACTTTGACCACACCACATATCTGTAAGAGTTACACATGTTTTCGTATTTCTAAAGACGTGATATTAACCGCTTTATATAATGAACCTGGCAAATCTTTTTTTTATTAAATGCAGTATTTAGTGATATTTTACACATGATTACAGTAATATTTACAATATTTCTCTCATTTTAATTACATTGGATGTTTGCATTTGAAGCTTGACAAGGCAAAAGTGGTATATATGATGTTTTGAATTGTATTTCTTCATTTTTGAGGACTTCTGTTAGATGTTTAGCTAACTTATTTTATCTAATTTATAATGCTTACATGCTATGTAAAAAGAGCAGCTATTTATCAATATTGAAGAATCCTTGGTGCGCATTACACAATATTCACATGCAAAATAACAAACGAGTTTACAGGTAATTTCGCGCGCGTCATTACTGTTCGCAGACCAGTGTGCCTCTCCTTTGATCAACACTGACCTCCTGAACCCCCGTGGCGTGAGTCAGGGACTCTAATGATAATAGAAGGCCCCAGAGAACACCCTCTTTGCGCCATAATAATCTCGGCTCCTCAACAGAGCCCAACGCCTCCCGCCCTCACCGACCCCTCCCTCACGGTCCGTACCTCTCCACTCACCCTACCGTTTCCCGCCCTCCCCGATCCTCGTCGCGCTTGCCAGTCCCCCGTCACGCCCCTCTCGTCATCGACCCTCCAGACCTTGATTCCCGTCACCTCACCGTTGACACATCCTCACCGCCCCTCGTCCCTGCTTGCCGTCACCGCGCCCCGTCCCCTCCCCCTTACCACCTCCCGTCACCGCCCCCTTCACCACCCCCGTCACCACTCCTCGTCAATGCTCTCCTCACCGCCCCCGTCACCGCCCCCGTCATCGCCTCTGTCATCGCCCCCGTCATCGCTCCCTCCATTGCCCCGGTCATCGCCCCCCCCGTTATAGCCTTCCGTCATCGCCCACCGTCATCGCCCCAGTCATCGCCCCCATCACCCGCGTCATTGCCCCTCGTCGTCACCCTACGTCACCGTTCCCCCGACCCGCCTGTCGCCACCAATCACTGCGCTTCCATATTAGTCCCGAGACGCTCCTCGCATTTTTCCTCGATCCAGGCATCACTCCCTCCTCTCCAACACAGCTTCTCCAACCCCCGCTTCCGTCCCCTCTTCTCTTCCCTTCCCCTTCCTCACCTCATTGCCTTTCCCCTAAGCGCCCCCCACCACCCTTATTTTCGAGCGAAGCGTCGCGATATTTTACGACAGCCGAGCATCGCCGGCGCGCCCCAACCTCGGCGGGACGACGCGGGGGCAGGGGACGTCCCGTGGAGCGAGGGCGAAAAATGTTGATAAGCCGCCAAACCGCAGCCCCGCGCGCCGCTGTGATTACGCACTTTAAATGCATGTGTTGCGCGACGCGCAGCCTTTTTAGTGCCCGGCGCCGAGCGCGGGGGCGCCAGCCATTGCAACAATATGGTTTATTAGTATCAAATAATTGATGCAGTGTCGCGGGGGAGTCGCCCCCGCGGGGGGGGGGCGTGCGCCCCAGATGGCGGCGAGAGGATGGAGGAGGGGTGGGCCGGGGCAACGGGAGCGGTGGAGGGCGAGGGACAAAGGAAGAAGGATGTGCTAGGGGCGTCCCACAAGGTTCAGGGATCGGTTCGAGGGGGCTCAGGGTACAAATGTGGAAGAGATGTTGAATGCAATGCTAGAAAGGGCAAGGTTCGTGTGAGGGTGAAATGAGACTGTATTGCGGGACTGTAAGGGGATTTAGGGCGTCTCAAGGTGGGGTAGTGTACGAGAAGATAAAGTGGAGTGAGGCGCCGGTGTTAAGGCGGTGCATGTCAGGTGCGGCAGGACGGGGTGGCGCACGGCACCCAGTTCTGGTACACGTGGAGTTCCACATGCTTAGCTAGAGACGAAAGAGAAGAAAAAATGCAATATAGCTAAAAGTGGCTTGGATGCAAAGGATCTGGTTTAAGTGGCGTCAGGAATATGTCTGGGAAAACGCAAGATAGATGTAAAAAATTATCTTACGTACGTTAACAAAGAAGAGACAGATCGTATAAGAATGGATCTGTGTAAAGCAAGGCTATATGGTGAGAGTGGAATTCGAACGAGTGAAAGTAGGGGAGGAACGGTTAGAGAGACGCGGGCAGGAGAGTTTGCATGAGCAGTCTGGGACGGTTTGGCGATACCGTGCTAATCAGTGTTGTATGGTTGCGTGAAGCGACACGAGAGAGAACGGGCGTGTACAAACGCCAAAATGTGCTAAGCTGCGCATGACCAAGGTACAGGAATTGGCTCCAAAGAACGCAAAGTACCTTACGGTATGTTGTACGCTAGCAAAATGAGGGGTAGTGTGTGGGTGAAATGGGGCTGAACGAAAAGGCATGGAATGCGGTGAGTTAAACTATAGCAGGGTAGAGAGGGAAGCAGCGGTATTTTATTTGATAGTCATTAGGCGGTGTGAGGCGGAATGCCAAAGCGGCACGGCTTAGGGGTGTATGGGGTTACATGGGGGTAATGCCAGGGACGAAGACCGATTAAAAATCAGCAAAATGTACGTCCCATCAGTACGTTCCCAGAGGTCGCTAAGAGAGAATTCTGAGTAAGTGTAAAGATGTGCTTAGTCAGAATGAACAAATGTGAGGTGTGAATGATGGAGGAATAAGATTGCACGGTGGTTGTGGAGGTGAAATGTACGAAGTAGCGCACAGAGACCCACTTGAGGTTGTGAGGTGGGGAAAGATCCGGAGAGATGTGAGGAGACAAAGCGAGGGCTGAGGAAGAACGAGCGTTCCCCAAGGGTCAATAATCAATGCGGGAGAATTCAAGGTAGAAGTGTTGAAATAATGTGAGCTAAAAGAAGGTATTTGGATTGGGGGTGGGGGTGAACGTTTTGACGTCGGATGGACCTGACGGTGTAAGTCACTGGAGAACGTGGGTCAACCACCAATCATCAGCGGCCGACCAGACGTCGCATAGCAAGCAATGTTAGGGAGATGTGTCTATGAAAGCCCCAAGGCAAAAAAGAAACGTTTCCTCAGATATTTGACAAGAATCCACGATTAATTGAAGAGAATGTGGAAATGGTTCTAGCGGTTTAGAATAAAAATGCGCGTGACGAAGCGGCGAAAAAGAGACTTCGTGGTATTAGTTGCGTCGGGAGAAGAAAATAACTTGGATAATGTCAAGAAACGAACCAGACTATGGAAGAGAGGTGCCTCCTCAAAATGATATGCGACAGCAGAAAGAAAGAAAGAGAAAATTGACAGGGTGAAAGCAGAAAAGATCAAGGTGAAAGAGACCAAAATATGATGGAATGTGGCGAGACGAGAGAGAATAAGACGGGATAAGATACAACCGGTCGCACAGGTACATGACAGGTCTTTTTTGGGAGGAGGGTTACTGGCACGGCGTGAGAAGACAGGATAAATTCGAGCAGTGGGTGGAGAGTCAGGTTTACTCGAGCAGGGGAGATAGTTTAGGCGGCGCACGGATGGTCACACAACAAACATACACAAAACCGGAAATGGCGGAATGTTGGTTCATCGGAGAAACCACGAAAACCTACCGATCAGAGCTGCTGTCGCTTGAATTCTCTGGAATTCAACCTGATTGAAATCCTACCTGTTAGCACATTTTTCTCGGCGCGGACAAAGTTCCTGTGACTTCCGCCCACCTGGACACTCTTTGTGGTACTCCCACCAAATTATGGGAGTTCCACGCCTGCACCAGTGTGTTATGGGGCGCCAACACAAAATTCGCGCGTCCCACTTAAAATAATTAATTAATTAATTAAGAAATTAATCGACAGTTAATTATTAATTAGTTAGTTAATTATTAGTCGACATCACCGCCGTCACTGTCACCGTCACCGTCACCGCCGCCGCCGACGTTGCCGCCGGGGCCAGCGCCGCTGCCACCATCACCACCACCGTCGCTCCCCCCTCTCACCATGCCATCCGTCCCGCCCGTTCGGTCGCCCCCCCCCTGCCACTCGCTCGGTGACTTCTCGGGGCTGTTGACGAGGAGGCGTGGCGGGCGGAGAGGGCGCGAGGAGGACGGATCGGGGGAGTGAAGGGGGTCACCTTATCGCTCGACACGGGTGTGCTCAAAAAAACTCGCCGTGAAACATTCCCGTCAGCGAACGGCATTTTTTTGTGTGCATTGAGACCCTCTACGAATCAGATGTGTAAATAGGAGGAGCTGTGGTACTATGAGAGTATCTGGTTTGACAAAATCTAGGCATGTATGCCTCGTAGGCTTCAATATATTCTGCAATGTTTACACTAATTTAATTTTTCTTTCTGTGTCAGGCAGGTAGCCTCGCCTAGTCAGTATACCTTTCATTTTGTGTTATCATAGCAGTGCAAGAGTTTTGTGAAATTGTTTAAAGTTTTTTGTATTCTTTGACACTACCGTCGTCGGTTTTGCAATCCTAGGACCTTCCGGTAAGAGGCACTGCATTGACATCAATTGATGGCCTGAGCCATTTAAGCCGGTTCATGTGTGTTGGTGTATCACGGGGTGTACTAGGGGTGTCTTGGGGACGTCGTGATGGTTTGGAATGACCCAACGTGTCTCGGGGGGGGGGGGCATCGATATCCAAGGCTTCTCCAAGGTCTGGGACGTGGTAGGACATCTAGGGGTTTGACAGACATTCCAAGACGTTTAGGGAGGCTTAAGGACTGTAAATGTGTATCGGCGTGTCCAAATGTACCCGGTGCGTCACGATGTGCGCCGATGTGAAAATGTGTCGACATGTGTCCGCCAGACACTAGGTATTCTGGTATGCCCCAGGGTATCTTGGGACGTCTTCGTGTTTTGAAATGTTGTGCGGTGTCCCGTAGATACAGGGCTAGACCCTGATTGTTGCAATGTGTCGCGTGTTGCCGTTAGATGTCGCAGGGACGGTCCGGGTGTCGGGAATGGCAGAACGTGCGGGGGCGGGGCGGGCGGTCCAGGCGTTGGGGGCGGCCCGGGGCAGCGGGGCCGGCGCGCGGACGGACGGCCGCCCCTCTGACGTGGCACGCCCCTGGCGGCCCCCGAGAGGAGGCCGTAAAAGTAAAGATATTGCTCGGACGCGCGGGGCGGGAGAGGCCGCGTATCACACTTGTGTTAATCAGCGCGCGTCCGCGCCCTTCTGCGGCCGCTCTTTAACTCCCCTCCACCGGCGCCCGCGCGGTGGCCGAAACGCTCGACACGCGCAACCCATCCAGAGCCTGCAACAGGGAAAAAAGGCGTTTAGAGAGTTCCTGCAAACACTCACGTGTTCTGCTGACAGAAATACATAATAAAATAATAATAATAATAATAATAATGTTAATTTAAAATATAAAGTTAGTTCGGTGTAATAACCTCAATAGCCATAACAGCAATACGTTTTATCCAAAATATTTAAATAAATAAGAAGTTTTTTCAGAGTAACAATAGTGTGGCGTCATACGGGTGTAATCAATACACAGACGAGAGTGGGTTGTAATAACAGTGAGTTTATTCATAAACTAGGCCGTAGTCACAAATAACAAATTTCACTGCTTACAATTAACTAACTAAATAGATCCCACTACAAGAAGGGATTTTAATCAAACGGCTATCACACCGCTCTACATCTCAGACCTAATGCATGTCTCGCTCGTCAAGACAATGAATTGCCGGCCCCTTGCCCATGTGCGCCACTCGCACAAACTTACGCACAACCGCACGCCGACGCTGCTGAGAAACAAGAAGCATTGTCTCGCGCCGTTATATAGGCCTTCCGCCGATCCCATTGCCTCCGCGCCGTATCCGCGCTAGGAAGAAAATTCCCAATGCGTCATCCTCCGCGCCCTTTGTTCAACATCCTGCTCTGCGCAGGTAGCCACCGTTTGAGCGCGCCACAACGCTACACTAGCATTTATTTATTTATTTGGTCAAAACACAGTAAAACAGTATATGACGTTTGAGTAAGATACGTATATATAATAATAGGCTGGACACGCTGAGATATAATAATAATAATAGTAATAATAGTAATAATAATGAAATCATTAATAATCATAACAACAATAATATTTTAGTTCCTGGAATCTACCTAGATTGATCCTATAGGATCCAAACATATTTAAAGCTTACCATCTATGTATCTACACATAATATCAGGATCAACCGGAAGAAATTACAACAATTTCAATAATAATAATAATAATAATAATAATAATAATAATAATAAGACAAAAATAAGGCAAGAAAAATACACAAGTACTTGTGAACCTCACGAACAGAATCTTCAGGTATGAAGGTCCTCTTTTGTTCGTTTTTTTCTTGATTTGTTATTGAGATTGAAGAACTTTTTTCTATGACTATTAACTATGAAAAGATATCCATCATTATACTACGAGTATATAATTCAAACACTGTTACTGAATTAGGAGCTCCTGAATTTACCACACACTTGTTCCCAAAGATCTATTTGATGGTTTAGTTAATGGCATCCAATGCTTAATGTGATGTGTTGATTTCTCTATTATTGCTTAATTCTATACCGAAGAAATTATTGGATATGAAATCGATGACGTTTGCTACTTGATTGAATTTCTTACTTGCGGGGGACTACAAATACAAGTTGAGGGTTGGGCAGAGAGAATTAAGTAGCAATAAAAAGTAAAATGAAGCAGAGGAATTATAAAATTACAAAACTTATCTTGTATTCACTGTTTGTACTGTTTGAAATTTGGAATGACCCTTTCCTCAAGTAGTCGTTTATATAAAAAAATATATTTTTATAGCAACAACAACCACCTCCCATTCTACGAGCATTCCAGTAATATTTGACATTTTGAACCCCGCCATCCAGAATGCTAGGCCCCACTGCCCGTCTGGGCACCGAAATGGGGCGCCTGCCCCCGCCCCTGTCTCGACACAACACGCGCGTCCAGGACGACGCGTCGCGCGGGGCGAGTCGCCCGCCTCACGCGCGTTTAATTATACGCACCCGGCAATTTACTTACAGCATTAGCTGTCTGCGTTTGTTAATTGCCGCGAATTTATTTTTCCAAAAGGACACCCGGCGTGAAGCACGGCCGCGCCGCGACTTTTGCTTTTGTTGCACCTCCCCCACCCCACCCCACCCCTCCCCTCCCTCCCGCTTCTCGCGTGTGTAAGGGGGTAGTTTAATTTAAGAGTGAACACAAGTTTAGTTCGGCGAGGAGAGAGGGGTAGTAAAGAATGCGCAGAGTTAATGAAGTCTGGGAGAGCGGGAGCGGACTCGACGGCGGGGTGTATATTGAGAACTGCGCCCAATACCTCCGAAATATAACAGGGAGTTTATAATTTCCAGACACACTCTGTTTCGCTACCGGCTAACTTTATTAGCTTGTAACTTCAGACATCTCTCGATGTACTTTACAGTAGCAGTAACTTGGTGCAAGTTTCTGCTTGTTCCGCGCCCGCCGCTCACAAAGCGTTGCACCTGAAGCCGCCTCGTGGACGAGAGAGGGAATCCAATCCGGTGGTTCGGCCCCTGTGGCACGCCACGGCCGCGGTGCCACTGCGTGGCGCAGACGGCGCCAAAACCTGCTTGGGCTCCAGATTCGATGCACAAGTTACGCCCGAGAATGAAGGAAACGTAAGGCAAAGATAAGGGGACAAAAGGATGGGGTAAAAGGAAGGAAAAAGTCGGTAATAAAGGAATAACAAATGTTATGTCCAGAAAATAATACACGAAATTATAAAAAATGCTGGCTTCCAGGGAATATAAGATTGGAAGGACTCGGTAAAAATGCCCAATGATGTTAGTATTGTGAAATTTGCATGGCTGAATTCCTGTAGCTCATTGAAACAAAATGACAAGCTCCTTTGAGCTGTTGAATTTCGAATCACTTCATTAATAATGATAAATCTAAAACATTAAAAATGCTCGATAATTACTCGGCTATAAAAAGCATTTATTCGTTATAACGCTAGTTTATGTTCATCCACGTCAGTTGAATGATAGATTTCCTTTGCAATTCAACCCCTGTGGCACGGCACGTCCGCGATGCGACCGCGTGGCGAAGACGGTACCAAAACTTGTTGGGCTTCCAAATTCGCTGACCAAGTTACACCCGGGAGGGAGGGAAACGTAAGGCAAAGATAAGGGGACAAAAGGATGGGAGTAAAAGGAAGGAAAATACGGTAGTAAAGGAAGAGGAAGTTTTATGTCCAGAAAATATACACAAAGGAATAAACAGTTAAAAAATTTTATTTTTCATTGGACACAATTCATACTTCCAGATCGCACCACTAACAATACTTTGTCTCATATAACCAGAAGATGCCCAGTAATTGAAGTAATGCCACCACCAGAAGTATTACCAGTTCTAAGTGAAAGTCACTTAAGGCCAAATAGAATCTCCAATAGCGGGCGCGGTCGGCGCAGGCAGAATTACTATAACGACTATGAACACTACGAAGCTCTCTCACAAAAACAGCCTGTTCTGCCGCCCACGGCTCCTTGTGTGCCTCCGGCGACGTCACAAGAAGCGATTCTCCTCAACCTTCCGTTGCAGTGGCTGTTCCCTCTGCTTTGCGAACCTCAGCAGCGCGTGAAGCTTTTTTTTTGTTATTTAAGATTGCATCAACATCTAGGCCATTAGCGACCACTATTGGATTTAACGTTGTGGTAACTGTGAAGATGAAATGATGTGAGGATAATAGGGGTGAAAGGATATAACCATGCCTGAAGCCTGGGTCTCGACCATGCCTGGGTCTCGAACCCGCGATCTTTCGGTCTGAGATCGCTACGGCACTGTTTTAGCAATCTCGGGCACCGGATCGGCGCTGCCCAACTTTAAATTACTTTATGTATCCATAACAAGAAGACGGGAAAAGAAGATAGGTGATCTAAAATAGATGTAATGAAAAATGTAATGAGTGAAATGTAATATAGTGTGTATAGTAAGACGGAGTTAGAGAGTGTAAAAAATAAGAGTAATATGATGAGAATAGAATGTAAAAGGAGATATTAATGTAGAGAGTTAACATATCACGGAATTCTATGGTTGTAACTCTCAAGAGAACACAGTAGTGAGTTCAAATGAAATTATAATCTCCAATGGAGCGGGAGTCGTTTCAAGTACAAAAATTTCAAGTACAGCCAAGTTTTGTGCACCATGCACTCAAAGTCCAGAAGTTTGTGCTAATATATCTTTCACCCGAGATCCTTTTGCAAACAGGAGACCGAATCTGATCCAACTGTGCAGTCTCTAGATAGCTTTAACCGCATTGTGACCAAACCTCGAAAACATGCCCGAATCCGCAACGGTCTAGAATTTTATTTCAGTTTCTTGGTAAAGAAGTGACACAATAAGAAAAACATACAAGTGAGTTCAAGTTTGAACAATCGGTTAGATAGTCCATTCCACAACATTGCCCTACAGTCGATACTACGATGGCTCGCAATTTGGAGAAATACGAGACACAAGGAATAAATCGTGTTCGTTTGATTAAGTTTAGTTAACAGCAAGTGCACTTCCCTTGTATGCAGAGTTACCCCCCCCCAACTTATACTGTAAACTAAACTAAAACCTAAAATTAGATTAATTTTACTGATTCTGACGAAAAGACGGATGCATACGTAGTAAGTTTGTAAGATTAAAGTGATTCTCATATGAAGGGAAGAATAGAGGGGGTGGAAGTAACGTGATAATTTCAGCTCGTATGACGTCTTGACGTGATGGGCGCGCTTATCATCGTGCAAAAGAATACTGACCCAACCCCTGCGGTACAGTTGAGTCAACAAGAGCAGAGGCAGGTAGCCCTCAATGCGATGCGTTAATATTAGCTATTCTTTTGTGACCTTCTTTGTTTTATGACTGTTTTACGGCTGTTTCGTAAATAATATTGTTTAAATATGCGTATGTAGTGATTAATTATCGAATGATTGTCTAAAATATTTAAAATGAAACTAATGTCCGATGACTGGACACCTTACTATCGAGCGGAACGGTAGGGCGTGGTCCGTTAACGGTTTTTATGAGTGCTGCTCCGACATCCGTCTTGATCCCCACCCGAATAAATAGGAAGAAGTCGTGGAAATGGGAGATCATCTAAAGCAGACTCGTTTCACGCAAACCGGAATCGTTTCAGCTGAAACTTATAGTTAAACGCGAAACTAACTCGTTTCTCCTGAAACAGATTTGTTTCACCCGAAACCCTAGTTTCTTTAGCGCTCTTCACATGAAAAGGTTAGTTTTACTTCAAAAACATTATTTTACAGGAAAACTTCTAGTTTCATCTAAAAACTACTACTTTCGCTTCATAACAATTCGTTTAATTTCAAAACGACTCATTTCATTTCAAAACGACTCATATTACCTAAAAATGTACAAGTCTACAAGTTTACTGATTACGCACTTCAACTTAATGCTCTTCCAACGTCCTGCAGATACACGAGTTTAGTTTAATACTTTCGCAACTGATGTAAACAATTCTTTTCGAATTGTTGAGTTTATGAAAGTTCCAAATGATTTTTAGACAGTTGTAATGATTACATATATTTAATATCTTGGCAACGTTTCGGAGACTATACGTGTCTCCATCATCAGGCCTTTATTTATAATACAATGTCATAACCTATAAGATGAAATAATAAAATTACAAAATATCAAAGCTTTAAATATCCACTAACTTGCATCAATTTTTAGTTAATGGAGACACATATTGTCTCCGAAACGTTGCCAAGATATTAAATATATGTAATCATTACCACTGTTTCCAAATGAGTACCAATATTTACTGGCTTTATTAACAGTAAATATTGAATAAAAAGGTCCGGTTGAAGCATGACGCTTGCCACGCCATCTTCACCCCACTTCTAGAGTTACGACCATCAACGAATACCCGTTACATTCTTCTGTACAGAGGGCCTTGGAAGTGGGGATAAGCCGGAAAAATGGCTGAAAGAGGAGTCCTAACCTCCTCTAACCCTAAGCAGGATAATCCTGCAGCACTTAAGTGCAAAGGGTAAATTAATTAATTACCACTGTCAAAAAATCATTTGGAACTTTCATAAACTCAACAATTTACAAGAGACAGTGTATAGTTCAACTTGAATTCTTTTCGAATGGTGATTTTTCTCTGAAAACCGCATGTGTGTTTCAGGTTTTGTCCACGTGACACAGGCAACAGGCGACTGCTTCCATCGGGCGAGAGATTGAAACGGGTGTCGGCGCGAGAGATCATCGATTGAAAGGTAGGTGCCGCGGAAAGGAGTCGAAATGCGCCCAGTGTGACGTAATTTGTTTAATTAGGTGATCACTCTTGTTCTGGAAATGCTGGTGCTTTTTATGTAAAAGACTGCGAGTGTGCGATTTTAGTACAAAGGACAGTTGGGAGAGCGGATGGTTTGGATGTTGGTTTGGGTACCGAATCTCACTGCTGTTTCAGGTAGCGAATCTGCTACCAACGGGTCACGAGTGTGCAAAGCAGCGAGAGTTGGTGTTGTGCGAAAATTGAGGTCTTTGAAATCTAATGCACTAACAGTAATGCCCAGAATGACAGAAAACTGATAATGTTGCTTTGTTAAGTCTATCCTGATGTCAAATTATATTACTTTGTTTCAAACAAGTTGCGGTGTTCAGTGCATGATTATAATATTTCGATGCTATGACAAATACGTGCGAATTTTCACTAATAGTAAATAGTACAATGCTATAAGATAAATTCTCCCATCTAGGTAATATTATAACTACATCTTTATTTAGTAATAATGTATGCTTTATTTAGTAATGTATTTTATATCTTTTTCTCGCTAAGAGAGCTCTCACAAAAACGTCTTTCGAACGTCACTTATATCCTTAGTTTCTTTATTACTTATCAAAACTGTTTATGTAATTGTTGAACTCCACTGAAGAAGAATAACTATTTTAGAACAGAGGATGTATGTAGTATTTTCTTCTCACTAATGGTATCCTACTCTTATTTTTACGAGAATTGCCAAAGGATTAGCCACATAAATAAATCATAAAACAGAATCGTAAAACACAATTCTACTGAAACATCATCAATCAATTATTTTATGAGTGACGAAAATAAATCTGTGCGTGGAAGACAATAACACGGAATACAGTCTACGTAGCAAAAGCAGTTTACTTTTCTCATTTCTTATTTCATTGTCTACCGCACAACGCATGCAGAGCGCGTATTCCAACATCCCAACGAACCTTTACAGTGCGCGGGATGAACGGCATTACATCGCGAAATACACTTTTTTATTTCCGATTCCGCTCCGCTCCAAAGGCGGCCCCGCGCGGGTTGACAGCCCCAGAAGCGCCTCATAACGCCTCTATCGGCGGCCACAAAACCTCTCGATGATGTTCCCGCGGCGCTCCATGATCGGCTGCGTCCCCTCGCGCGCGCTCCTTCTTCTTTTTCCGGGCCTTTATGGTTCCGCGCGCCCGCGGCGCGGATGGGGGCGGGGCAGGGAGGGGGCGGAGGCGGTGGCAGCGAGACGGCGGAGGCACAGACAGCGGTGTTGACGGTATCGATGGCAGCCGTGATGGCAGGGGTGAAGCGACGACGGGACAGAGGTGAGGACTGGGAAGAGGCAGAGAGACTGGGAAAAGGCGGCGACAGGGGAGAGGCGGGGGCAGAAGAGTGGGGGAATGAGAACGAGGTGTGACGGGGTGTTGTAGGGACGGGGAAGTGGCAGTGAAAAAGGAGTGGCGGGGTTGTGGTAGTGCCGAGGATGGGGAAGTGACGAGGAAGGGGAGTGGGAGGTCGGGGTGGTGGCGGAAAGGAAGGAGTGGTGAGACCGGGGAAGTAGCGGGGCCGGACGAGTGGCGTGGCGGACGAGTGGCGGGGCCAAACGAGTGGCGGGGCAAGACGAGTGGCGGGGCCGAACGAGTGGCGGGGCCGGACGAGTGGCGGGGCCGGACGAGTGGCGGGGCCGGACGAGTGGCGGGGCCGGACGAGTGGCGGGGCCGGACGAGTGGCGGGGCGGACGACTGGCGGGGACAGGGTGCTGAGTTTGGAAAAAGACGTTGCATGCGGGAGATACGTATTTGGCAGGGGGCAGAACGATGGGGGCGGTGGGGGCCGAGTTGGGCGGGAGCAGGGCGGCCCTGTGACGGGAGTGAGAGTATGGAAGAGTCATTGCTTGAAGGAGATGCGTGGTTGAGGGCGTGGCAGAGGGCGGATCAGGGGGTGGAGGCGACGGAAGCGGCGGAGGAGCGGCGGCCGAAGAAAGAGATCAGTGCGAGTCAATAGCAGTCCGTCTCGAGAGGGCGGCGGTTTACGCGCGGTTCGCCGGCCAGAGGGCGAACAGGAGCGGCGTCTCGGGGGAGGGAAAGAGGGGAACGCAGGGCGAGGGCGATGAAGTTATAAAGGAGGACCGTGTCGGTAAAAAGGAAGGGCGAGTAAATAAAGAGGTGGTGGATAATGAAAGACGCTGTAGTAAAAGGTTAATAAAGTGGTGGTGAATGGCAAGATGCATAAAAATGCTGAGAGGGCTAGAGAACGGCGACGTGGGTAAATTGATTGATTGTTTGTTAGTGATTCCGAGCGCGTCAACTACCGAGATCATTAGTCCCGTAAGAGTAGTGCATGTTTTCCATCAGGCGGTAGCGGTGACCTTTCCCTGCTGGATGACGAGAATCAGCGGCGACCTACCGTCGACTAGCAGGGTTTACCTCAACCACGTATCTCCCATCAGCGGGGCACCTCCCCCGCCGGGACAAGCTGTAAGTCCTCAATCCATCTCCCGACATGTGTGGTAGTGTAGTGCATGTTAGAGTGTGAGTGTAAGGGGTTTATAAAGAGGGGTTTATAAAGTAAGGGGTTTATAAAGAGGGGTTTATAAGGAAAGAGGGTTTATAAAGAGGTGGATCCGCGATCCATTTGTTAACCCTTTGCGGTAACAATTTCACAACAATTGAGATAAAATTATGAAAACCTACAAAACGATTTTATCTATGAAAGGAATGACTCGTGAATTCTTTACGAAATTTTCAGACTTGTGATATATAAATTGTTTTAATGATATAAAAATAGCAAAATAATAGTATAATGATGCACTTAGGTGAAATAGCTAAATACTAAAGTACGAATAATTATTTTGCAATAAACAAATATTTACAAAATAATCAAAGTATTTCTTTTCATTTGATTTTACTTAATTCTTTTTGTTTCTAAAGTAAAAACTAACACTTACGTCAATAATCAACACTGGAATCTCTTCACTTTTGAATAGCTTCTAATATTTTTGGCAAAATCGCTTAAACCAAATATGAGTAGATGAGGGAGATATCACATAGTATATCAACAGTCATATTTTAGTTCAATTTTGCATAATAAAAGCGTTATGATATGATTAATTTTATGTCTACAATTGCACACGCAGTGACCGAAAGGGTTAAGGTACTGCTCCGGTATTCTGCTGATGTTGATCTGAGATACCACGGAAAACTACAGATAAGAGCAGGCGGCCGCTAGAATTCTCCTCCAGTCAGCGACTGAATTCGACCTGGCTGGCAAGCTAGTGACGAAAATCCTGCCGCAGTCGCGACTCGAACTGAGTCAGAGGCACTGCAGTGACAGTTGTTGATGCACTGAGCCACCTATCCCGGTACGTGGGTAGAGAATGACGATTTGAGTAGGGAATGGTAACGTGCGTTGAGAATGGTGACGTGGGGAGAGTATAACGACGATGGTAGAAAATGATGACGTGGGGAGAGAATGACGACATGTGTAGAGAATGACGACTGGGTAGAAAATGACGATGTTGGTAGGGAATGACTAAGTTGGTAGGGAATGACGACGTGGGTAGAGAATGACGATATGGATAGAGAATAACGACTTTGGTAGTGAATGACGACGTGGGTCGAGAATAACGACTTTGGTAGTGAATGACGACGTGGGTAGGGAATGACGACGTTGGTAGGCAATGACGACGTGTGTAGAGAAGAAAGACATGGATAGATAATGACGATGTGATAGAGAAAGTCGTGTGTAAAAATTGATTTTGAAAGATTTGACCGTAATCAATGAAAGTTTAATTAAAAAATTCATAAAATTTGGCGGAGATTCAAGGCAACGTGATGTGGAGACGAAAGGCGAAGCAAGATCAGATAAGTTCATAAAGCTGAATGATGCTCTGTCGCATACGTGGCATGTGAAAGAGGGTGCTATGAGACGCAAAACGTGATAAGAAAAAAGGGGCAGCAAAAGTTCAACGGAGCGGGAAGAACCGTCTATTCCCACAGAGTGGAGCACTGAGGGATAAGGAAGTGCAGGTTGTAGTTCGATAGCAGCGGTGACGGAAGTAATGCTGGTGTGTAGGTTTGAGCCGATGCAGACCATGACACCAATTTTGATGCGAAGTACTGCGAAACGTAACACTAATGTTCCTATTGGACAAGGCCGGAAATAATATGAAATGTATTTTCATTGAAGTAAAAGTTACCATTAAAATGTCAATATTTATCTGGGAATATTTAAAGTAGAAAAACAATTTTCAAAAAGGTTTTATTTTACACGAAATGCTTTTATTGACAATTTACAAATTTAAATCAACATTCATATTTTGAAATAAAATACAAGCCACAAATATTTTTCAATATAAGGGGTATTATTATATAAATATTTAAAATAACTCTTTTGGAGATAACTTAGAATTTGTTGACGAGTTTCAATATATTTTTCACCACCAATAAAAATTTAATTTCTTCTGTGAGGTTAACTCTAGCCATCCACAACCTTACAAACACACATGGAGTATGAGATGGAAATATTTTCATTTAAATAAAACATCATGTGTGGTAATATTAAACTATTCCTGGGAATAGAGAAATATTTCGTATGATTGAAGGTATTTGTTTAGGTTTTTTTGAAGAATTTTCACTTACTTTAGCTTCAACAGAATTTATTTACTAGATTAATGTACTAGTTGAATGTGGCGTCGACGACGCGGTAAACTGTTTTAAAAGTATTTTCTTGAGTTGAAAATATATTTCGTACTTCATTTCTATGCTTTGTTCAAATAACTTCTTACAGAATTTGGCATTGCACATACCAAGGAATTGTAGTAGCTGATAATGTTATACTCGCATTCAAAAATTCCCAACACCAACGGCCTTGTACGTGTTACTTCATACGAGATATGAACTCCTTATATTGCAATTTCAAAATGGTAATCGCAGTAAAAAATACTTGCAGGCATGGATGATGGGAGTGGTTAGAATGTAGTACAGCTATATTTTGTTCGCTATGCTTTTTTTGCTAACAAGCACATAAAATATCGCCTGTAAGTTTTTCTACAGCGTTATTCTCTTATAAGATTCATTCTCGACTAGTTCCGAAAATTATGTCGCAAAATCTTCTATAACTACATTTGATTCTATCCCGGATTGGCTTAACACTTCCATATTTTTGTCCCCTAATTTTTGAAGAGATTGAAACTCCACAAACTCAGTCCAATTTGTGTCCACTTCTACTGCTGCAATTACTCTACTATTTGTTTTGTAGGCGGATCTACATAAACGTTAAAAGACGGTTGTTTTTATTAATAAGCTGTTAATACAAATAAGTTGTTAATCACGTTCATTTGAAAATCGGTATTTGCGCGCTTAAGAATGCAAATATGAGAAGCCAAACGTAAGAACATAAATGTGCTTTCATTCTCTAGCAACTACTCTCAAATTTGTTTCCTCCGTATTTACTTGAAGTTCTTGAAATTTAATTAGTTCCAAGGCAAAACTGCTCATAGGTTTTTGCGAATGTATTTTAAAAAATACGGAAATACGGATGAAAAAGAAATGAAATGTGCCGCGCGATTCACTTATTTAATTTAAAAATGGCAACAATCAGTGTTGCCATCCTCACGAAAAAATTATGGCGTCGTGGAGCGAAAATCGGCTCTGGGTCCAGATGTTTAATCAACGCTACCTACATAGATCTAATTAAGTGGTGTTGGTTCAATTACCGATTTATCTACTAAGATCGCAGCGCCAAAACATGCAAAAACACGGTTTTTGAAATTTCTTAGAACTATGAGTGCATCTGAAATAACATATGTTTCGATTGGTGCACAGGAAGTGGTCTAACCGTGAGTGACGGACTCGGACGAACGAACGCACGCACGCACGCACGCACTCTCTCAGTTACTCTTCGTACTCTATAGGGATGGACATTCATGTCAAGTTAATCGTGCATTAACGGAGTAGAATTTCCTCAATCAAAAAGAGAATAAGTAATTACTGGTACGTATTCTAACTAGAAAAACACATCAAGTGTACCTGCAGGACAAAACTAGATAATAGAATTAAACTAGTGATGTTACACAATGGCACCGACTTTTCTTTTAGTTTTCTATTTTGTTTGGTCTCGTCTAGCTACTCGGACTCAAATTTTTGAAAAAACAAAAACAAAATGCACTTTACGTCATATTAAAGAGTGCAGCTAGCATCTATCGCCGCTCAAGGTACACTTTTTGACATTTTCTTAATTTTTCGGTTTCCTGTGTTTAATGTTTAAATTAATGTTAAATTTAAAATTATTAAATGTTAATGTTAAATTTAATATTAATGTTAAATAATAAAATTAATACTAAATATTAATGTTAAATTTTAAATCAATGTTTCCTTTCTGTTATTATAGAAAGGAAACGTTATTTTAAGAGCCTTAAAGAATAGTAAAACGTCGTCCTAAATGGCAATTTTCTTTGAAAAATTTGAAGCCCTTTTTTTAGAAAATGGCGTTTCAGCGTTTACAAATTGCTAGAAATGTGCATATTAACGGTATCAGAGATCTTTAAAAAAATTACATTTGTAAAGTTTTGAGAAACCACTTTACGTCATATTAAAGAATGCAATTAGCACTGTTCGTTCGAAAAGTTTGAAGAAAACAATTTAAGTTATAATGAAGAGTCATTTGTTTGAGCGTTTCTGAAAATGCGGAATTTTGAGTTATTTTTCAGAGAAAACTGTTGTGTGTTCGATGAACGGACGGATGGACATTTTGAAAAAAAAATCACATTTTCAGTATCAGAGGACCCCAAAACGTGTATTTCCGCTGAAATCTCGAACTTGATTCTCCGCAGCATTATATAACTTCCCATACACAACGTATATTGCTCCGTATATACGTATGTATACGAGAAAACAAAAATACTTACTCATTGATCTTGTGAGTTTACGCCTTTTGCCTTTAAGAGTTTCTTCATAGGTAATTGATTCTCCAGAGTTGTAATGGTGAACTTACTTTAAGCATTATTACAAGTAGAGAACAGAATAAATAAAATGATGTCCGTATGTTTCTTTGTATTTAAATTTCCTTAACCGTATAGCCCTACTTGAGGTGTCAGATAATACGCAAAGGAAGATTTACGTAACCGAAACTTTCAGGCTTTCTGGATCTGGAGTTAATCACAGAATTGATGATTGTATTTTATTCACTCTAGGTACATTTAATTAAAATTAATATTATGATAAAAATACTGCACTTGGAAAAACTGTTCCGTTTTTGTGAGTCCCAGATATTTCATGACCCACCGACATCTTTGAGAATGAAGATACTGCTGAAGGTTACAAAGTAGAATTGGTATATACTACTTTTGTGCTATTAGAAGAATATTTACTTATGCACCCCCTGTATGACTTTTGTGCTATTAAAAGACATTACTTTTTCTTCTAATATTTCTAAGACTGCACATGCATGAATAGTTTATTTAGCAAAATAATTCACATTTTAGATGTTGTTTACTGTAAGTCTGACATGTATCGATGAGATTGCATTGATCTGAGAAAAATGTGATTATATAAATTCAGCTCGTCCTTTTTGTCTTTGCCTACTGGTTAAAAACGTTTTAATGTTGTCTCTTACAATGTATTTCTCACTCGCGTTTTTGCAGAAGCAACTTAACTTTTTATCATATTAATTAGGGTCTTTGCCTTTTTCAGATTAAAGTAGACAAAGTTATTTTATTTGGGGAAAATGCAACATATGACAAGTAGTTTCCTTTCATGCTTGACATATAATTGCTCCTTAATTATCGTGCACTATTTTCACCACAATTAAATCAGAAATATTGCCATAACGTGTTATGTTGTCCAAACATTCTCAAGGAATTTTAATTTGGATATTAATTTTAACTGTCGTCTAGTAGACTCAACTTTCTTTTCACCAATGGTGCCTGGGACCTAGGAAACACAAGAATTTGAAAATTGATGTTGAATGAAAAAGCGGAAATCGTCGTTACAGAAACTCTCTCATAAAAAACAATCCAGATCCCTCCTGCCTGACACCTCATTAACGTCATCGCTTCTTTTAATGATCTCTTATTGTCTTGTTTGCATTCATTGGCTTTTGGCACATAATTTCAAACGTCCACTTACATCAGTTTAGGGACCGGCGTGGGGAATACCTAAGCAGCGAATACATTTAAACTAGTCCACACTAAGACGCACGAGGTCGCGGCTGCTTTTAGTGAAAACGAAGCACACATTCCCCCCAATTTCCTGTCTATTTCTTTAGGAAGTTCTTCTCTTCGCCACTCGCGTAGCGACGAAAAAAACCGGATTCTTCTCCGGAATGAATTTACATTATTTACCATGTATCGTTCTCAGAGTATATTACTTCAAGAATATACTTCATTAAATATTAAGTTCTTCCCTTATTGATAATCAGGAAAAATAGAATAAGGCACAGAGCGAACGCTCGCCGAACAAATGGCGCGAATTTAAACATCAGGAAAGCAGGAAGCTTTTAAAAGTATGCGCGAAAACGGCTTCATGAAATATTAATGGCGCCGGGCGGAGCAGCTGCGCCTCCGTTACAGTTTCCTTCGCGGTAATTCGATCGCTCCAGTAATTTTATCGCCGGCGAGCGACTCCAGTCGAGTCGACTCGACTCGCCGCGCCGCTGCGAAGGAGTGGTGGCGACGCACTCGCGACAGTGGTTTTGGTGATGGTGGTTGTGGTGGTTGTGGTGGTTGTGGTGGAGATGGTGGATGTGGTGGTGGTTGTGTTGGTGGTGGTGTTGATAGTTGCGTTGATGGTTGTTGTGGTGGTGGTTATAGTGGTAGTGGTGGTGGTGGTGGTGAGGGTGGTGGTGGTGAGGGTGGTGGTGGTGGTGGTGGTTGTCGTGGCGGATGTGGTGGCGTTGTAATGGTGGTTGTGTTGGTGGGGACGGTGGCGGTTGTGGATGTGAATGATGTCAATGAATAAGACTTAAGACAAGCAATAAGAGCATTTACAAAAGATGTGAGTTATGGCACAGGATGAGAGTGATGTTCAGGGTTGAGAATATGACAGTGAACAGGATTGAGTGCGAGAAACGATATTAATGTTGGGATGAGTGTTTCAAGAGTTGGGAGTGATGGCAGTGGATGAGAGTGATCATAAATGGTGAGAGTTATGTCAAGGATGACTGTGATAACAAGGAATTACATTGATGACCAGAAATTGGAGAAATGGCAAGAGATGAATGGATGGGGTCAAAGGTGAGATGGGAGACGGATGTTATGATGACATAGATAGGGAGATGACTATAGATCGTGTGATGTCCGCCCATGAGAAATTGCAGGTGATGAGAGTGAAAGCGGTAAATGAAAGTGAAGGAAATTGATTTGCGATGGCGATAGATGGTCATCATAATGGGAAAACAATGTAGTTACAAAAATAAATAGCTACTGGGGAGGACCATTGAGACAATGGTGTTTGTGGACGCTACTATCAATTTTGTTGGCGGAGAAGGTAGTAGTTTGCATTCACTGACGATGAATAGTCGTGGATACGATTGGGGTACGATGGTGATAATCGGGCATGGATAACTCTTCGAGAAAATTATAGTAGATGGAGTTGTAGTACATGAAATAGTAAAAACAGCGCTATCTAGGACATTGGCGGTCAAGAAAGTGGTGATCGCCTTCCAATGCAGCAGCGTTGGTGATGATGTAATGATGATGTGATAAGAATGAAGTTAGTATTTCGATAAAAGAGGCTGGAGGCAAGGTGATCACGGCAGTCATGGTATTAACGAAAATGGCGGTGATAGTTATGCAGGCGGTGAAGGCGGTGGCAGTGATCGTGAAGTTGGTAAAGATGTTCACGAGATGAAACGGTGATCGCGGCAGCGAGAACATTGATGACGGTGGTGGTGATAATGGAGACGGTGGTCATGGAAATGCGGTGATGAAAACAGTGGCCACAGCACGCAAGTCGCCACTGACTCGATCTATGGTCTCCGTTATCTTATAACTTTGTATTTGTGCTCCAAACTCGCTCTCGCTTGCCTTTGCCGTCCTATTTCAACTTGTCTGTTCCCTGTTTAGATTCCATTAATACATTTGCATACTTGAGACTTTTGCAGAGTTACAAGTGAACTTGTACTGCTCAAAACACATTATCTACTCCTCCCTTCTTCCTCGCTTTTATTTTTTCTTTAAAAATAAATAAGTTTTATCCGGTCCCTATTATAGTGGATACTCGCAGAGTTTCTCTCCACTAACGCGCTGGTTCGTTTTTTTCGTGGCCGGTAGGGAATCCTCGCTTGGCGTTTGGGAACTTTGCAGACTTCGTATCGGCGCCTGGAGACATATTGAAACGGCTACGCAAACTTTCGGTAATTACGGTTAGCCCCGAAGAAAATATCGCGCGTGAAGTGAGGGTGATTTTAGGGTTACACGATTGTAATGCGATCATTGGAGTTTGATTGTAGAACATTTCCTTGTGAGAGTTATTTTTCTAGTTTCATTTAGTGTTAAAACTGCTAATGAATGTTGTCGTTAAAAATGGGTTATATGAGTGTCGCAGTAATAACCGAATTGCAGTTTACACCTATGTAGCTGAAATTCTGGCCAATTCATTTATGGAGAGCAAAATTATTTCGCGTTATTTCTATGGAGGCCATCATGATTTTTCTCTTTCAGACTGCGTATGAAATGCAGAAATAGAAGACATTGCTGATCGATTTCGTTCATAAAACTTCATACGTTGGATTTAATAATAGGCAATTGACGTGTGAACTTTCATTCAACTAAAAATGCACTCAACTAGTTTTCTACTAATCATATTGTCTTAACCTTTAAGCAAGTCAGAAATTAATGCCGACAATCTCCAACCACAATATCAATATCAATGCATAAGATGCATTTTGAGTAATCTGTTATTGCAGAATTGAATTCAATAATACTAAAACCAAGTATAATTTTTAGGTATCATATACAAAATATCTGAAGGAGATATTCCTTATACGTAACAATGTACCAGTAATTGACATAACAATTCACTTCTATGGGTTATTTTGCGTTCGTATTCGACCTGCCACACAAAATCTCTTTTCTAGTATATTGCAATCAATTAATGATCGCGCGATTTATAAAATGCCCAGTTTTGTCAACAACAAAAAATATATTTCATTTTCCCATTTTTGACAGAAATGAGACATGGTTCTTTTGATTATGGAGCATCTTTTTTATTTAATTTTCGTAGAAAATTAATTGTTGTTACAATTTTTTTAAATTTTCAATGAAAAAATTTGAAATGTTCCCCAGTTGTCCGTTCTCCTATTTAGTGAGCGAAGGATTTTCTGGAGATCTCGTTTTTTTCATGGCAAGTTCAGAATTCGTTATATCTCCACAATTTTAGGGCGGTCATATAGCAAGCAATCGACCCTGTAGCATCCTTCCACTCCAGATGTTCTTCCACTTCAAATCTCGAAGAGGAACATTAAAGATCTGTTCGCTCTGCATCATTTATATGATGTGTAAGGAATAGAGGATTGATGATCTTAGATACACAGTAAACCAAACAATTCACGTGTAAGTGCTCAACCGGGTGTAACGTTAACATTTTTATAATATTAAAAAGAACATTATCTCATCAACAATAGCGAATAAATTACACTGCCAAAAACAGTGCAGTAAGAACGGTGCAGGTAAAATATCTTCATTAATTACCAAGGATAAAAAAATGACTACATCAGGCCTTCCTCAATGTATCAAGAGAAACTTTATAGAGAGGAGAGACAAGGGTCCAAAATAACTTTATAATGAGTGATACGTACTCGGACATATTCAGTTCTTCCTAAGACAAAATTGTAAGAAAAAATAGTAAACAATCTTAGAAATAAATATTTAACTAAAACGTTGTTTCAAAATAAAAAATAAAATTTATTTATTAATAAGTGCAGTGTCTGAATATAAAGACAATTACGGAACAAACGAGATTTTACTTACGCATTTTAAGTTGTGTATCAAATTTATTTTTCAATATTATGTGGAAATGAACTCATAAACATCATATGTTCAATGAGTTCTGTGTATTTAATGAGTTTTTAGCTCATTAATATTGTTATTATTACTGTTACTAATATTATTAAATTACATTATAGTGGTCAACGAGAATTAATTACATTATTACAAAAACTTGATCGTTTATGGTATGTAAAAAACATGAAGTCTTTACACTCTGCTCCGCGCAGTGTTCACGCTCGAGTGCCCCGTGTCTGAATATCAAAACAATTACGGAACACACAAGATTTTACTTACACATTTGAACATATGTATCAAATTCAATTGTTCAATATTATATGGAAATGAACTCACAAACATCACATGTTCAATGGTTTCTGTGTATTTAATGAGTTTTTAGCTCATTAATATTATAATAATAATAATTATTATTATTTATATTATTTTTATATTAAAAAATTTCAGGATAAAAGAGATATGAACCACAATTGTAAGTTTAAAAAAAAATTACTTTGTAAAAAATTCAGCCATACACGTGTTTCGGGAATTTTCCCCCATTATCAGTACTCTACTATATTAAAAATTCAGTTAACAAATTAGCATATGAATAATTAAGGAAGTGCATTAACTGATGCAACATTAAAATTATTTAAATAGAGTACTTACTCAAGTAACACAGATTAAACACACTTTAAGTATACATATTTCTACTTAATGTGTGTTTAATCTGTGTTACTTGGGTAAGTACTCTAAGTTGTCAACGACAATCAAGTACTTCATAACAAAAACTTGATCGTTAATGATATATAAAAGGGTTCTCAGTCTGCTCCGCGCGGAGCTCACGCGAGAGTGCCTCGTGGCGGGGCGGAGGAAACGGCCTCGCGCAGCGGCCAGCATCGAAGCCGCGCCCGCCGCCCGCCCCACCCGGCGCAGCGAGTGTTTGCGGTGGGGGCGGGAGGAAGGGCGCGCCTTTCCCCGCAGGAAACTGCGAAATTTTTATTCTATTTCCTTAAGTGTGGAAGTCAGCATTTTTCCGCTTCACTTTCCTCCTTTCCTCCCTCTCGCTCTCTCTCCCGCTCTCCTTCCCCCTCCCCGCTCCGGCTCCTTTATTCTCTCTTCATCCACCTCCGAGAGGTTTTGTCGCGCGTCGGCGCGAACGGCGCGGCGCCTTAGAGGGCGAGCACGGCGGAGAGGGCAAGAAAGGGGAGCGTGCAAAGGCTCGCGTTCGCGGAATTTATTAGGCTATGCGACTTTTAAAAAAGGCAAGCGGACGGAATGTTATTCTAAGTTGAAATGAATTCAAATGGGGGCTCCTTCGTGCCCGTTTCGGACCACTTTTCTTTGAATATAGCACTTCCACGCGACGGGCCCGAGTGGATTGCGTCCCGCCCGGGTGTTACTTAATCTCCGGGGCGACGTGGGCGGTCGATGGGTGGGCGAAGGGGCGGGGGGCGGGGGGGAGAGACGTCGTCGGAAGCCGATGACGGACATCCGAAGCACCTGCCGTAGGTGGAAGGTGTATCGCCCCCGTTCCGTTCTCGTCGCCGCCCCCCGCCCCGCCCTCGCCCCGCCCCTGCCTCCTCGGTGCCCCCCCGCGACGGGCGCGCTCTGACGACGGGAGGAGGAAAACGGCGACGATCGATCTCGAGTTGAAAAGCGCTCGCGCTGATTTGCTACGTAAATCAAGGGGCCCCGGGTCGGAGCCTTGGGGTACGCCGCGCCGTGCAGGATGTGGGTCGAAGGCGGCTTTTGAAGGGGCGGCGACGAGTCGTGAAGGCAACGTGTGGCAGATGCAATCACTCCTAGTGGGGTGCTTAAGGAATTGCCGGAAGCCGTGAAGGCAAACGGCCGAAAGACTCACAAGTCGTGAGGTATTCATGTTCTTTCCAGAAATTGCCGAGTTTATATGAACTGTAATTTCCTGTTTTACGTAGGGAAATTTTTTTTACAAATTAGTATATAATTTATAACATCAAATTTAATAATATATAATATATAATAAATTCAATATAAATAATATTATATAAATAATAGTAATATAAATATAATAATATAAATTTAATAACATATAATAAAATAATATATAACAATAAATTTTCATTTATTGTTGTGTTTATATTGTTTTGTGGGGTATTTATGAACAGCTGACTTTTGAGTTATCATCTTATATTTCTTAATAACTTTACTCAATCCACCAAATTGCGTCATTGATTCTAATTAACGAGATTTCAAGGGACATAATTAAATTAAAAGCAATGAAATCACAAAATTAAGTATAATCAGTGAAATTTAATTTTGGGGAAGGAGCTCTTAATGTTGAGTATGAATAGAAATATTTATTTGACAATTACTAGGAATTTTTTAATATTCTAATTATTGCGTAACATAGTAACATGACATAAAATAGTTTTGTGAAAGATTAAAAAATTATACTTGAACAATTATACTTAAAAGATGAGGTCTAAGACAGAAAAGATAGTGGAAAGAAGTGGTCTATGAAGGAAAGGATAAAGAAAGTGACATCAGGAAACGAAAACCGTTTTCGTCTTACTTTTGGAAGTACAAGGCATTGAAAAGATGTCTACTGCTTAAGAGTGACTGTGACGAAACACTTACTATCGAACTTAAACGAAATACTCGCACGTAATCCCCAAGAAAAAGGCATGCTTTGTGGTTGCAGAGAAAATGGTAAATAAAGAATAAAGCTCATATCATAATATTTATGACTTTCAGTAACTTCGGAACTAAGTCAAATAGCTTGCTCAATAAGATAAGCCAATAAAATTCCTGCAAAACTTGATGTGTTATGCAACCATAGTGACAGTTACATATATTTCAGTAGAATAGTCCATACATGTGAGTCATTTCGAAAAATACACCTTTGTACTCCCATCAATTAGATAAACAAACTATTCACATGACATTTTGCTGACAAACGTTTCATTTCTGCACAGACATTTCTTGACTAGTTCTTTTACTTAATACTTTTTCAGATACAATGAAGAAAAAACGAATTTGTGAATTGACGGAATTGAGGCGTAAATGACAACAGCCCTGCCATCGCACCCAATTTTAGGACATTGGCCAGCCAGCTGACAGAAACGCTTTGCACTAGCTGTTCAAAAGTGACGTCTTCAGTCAGCAGAGCTTGGATTCTTGGAAAAGAGCATAAAATTGCTGTGACATACATGTGTGAGGAAACAGAAAAGTTAGAACAAACCAAAACCACACTTTCTACGGGAAGCTATATTTCTGAGACGAAAATTGGGAAGAAACTGTGTAGCACTAATAATAATATTCTTAAGACGATTCTGAATAGTTGTATTTCTAAATGAAAATTTGTTGGTGATAGTGCTACTCAACAGCACTTTTAGTGTTTATAACTTTTCTAAAAATTCGCAATTTTGAGCTAATTTCCACAGAAATCTGTCAAGTTTTCGAGGAACTTTATTGTAATTGATTAAAAGCGGTAATACTAACAAAAATAATAAATTATTAAAAAGCTAATATGTATGCAATTTAATATGATATTGCGTTTCTTGCTTATAGCTCTCTGAGAGTGCATGTTAATTGAAATGTTCAATCTCTTCAAGAAAAAATTTCATTTGGACAAATCTTGGACATAGTCCGCAATACCAATAATTTCAGAATTCTCTTCGAGTAAGCAAATAATTACTTTATGTCGAATGTATTAATTTTGGTATTCGGTGGTGTGTTGTACTTTCTTTCTTCTTTGTGTGGCACAATAATACTCATTTCTTGACACCTGCATACTCGTCGAACTACACGAGATTTTTCTACAGCATATGAAATGCGTCATATCCAAATCGGGACTACTCCTTCTACTGGCTCTGGTCATAAGGATTGAACCCAATGTGAGAATAGTATCGCGTTCAGTCTGTGGCTCTTTATTTAAGGTACTACTTCGACAATTGATCGAGTAATGTATGTCTATGCGGAATAAAAAACTGTAGTTGCAAATTCCCAAATACATTTACTATCGCACTATTATTCAAGATCTGCATTTTTATATTTTTCTCTTGAACTTCAACTACACATGATGTACTTGTAGGTTATGCACGGCACTGTAAATGATCGCTTTGTCCTACAGCTCAATCCCCGCTTCTCCTACGACTTAACCGCAGAGACTGCGAGCTTTGGCCGATTTTGAGGATGCCATTTGAGATCTACTTCCACACTTTTTGTTCTGGAAATCTTTACCTCGGTAATTTGTTAGAATATTTTTCAAATTCAAGATATGTTTTGCAGAGCACACGGATTTCGAGATATTGTGCTAATTACAACTTCAAAAATTCTAAATAAATACACTGGAAAGGTAGCTTGGAGCATCATCTTATGTCAGTGCAATGTCTCTAACAGGGAGGGTCTAAAACCCCGACGGTGGTAGGGTTTTCAACAGTAGCTAGACAGCTGGGTCGAATTCATCCGCTGTCTGGAGAAGTATTCTAGCCGCCAGCTGCCCTGATCGGTAGTTGTCCATGCTTTCTCGTATCAACACCAGACGAATGCCGAAACAGCACCCTTACAAAACGAACCAAGGACCGTGCTCTATCTTTCCTTCTTCTTTCTTGCCCTAGCCCTGACGAAGGCTCAATAAAAGCCGAAACGTTGACACTTCAAATCGCGTTTATTATTGTGACCTAAACTCAAGAAATTTCCATACTTTTAAGCATGACTGTACATCGACTTTTATATCTTCGCGCGTCAGGGTCTGTCTTCACGATGGAATATCTCTCAGCATTTCGCATCTTTCTCGGTCGTGCCGCTAGATGCTGCATGATCGCGGCCGTATCAAGCATTGCGATGTGACTAGCGGCATCTAGCGGCACGACGGAGCAGGACGCGAAATACCGGCATCAACCTTGACAACACCGATCTTATATTACTTTATCCGTATACCTCCGCCATTGTGAAGCACGAAGGTTGAAGCCTTGCGTGTTCCGCTTGGGCGAATGTCTTACGTCGCTTAGCCCGTGTTGCCCAGCCCCGCGGGCGCGCAACCGCCGCTCCCCTCTCTCAACCGCCAGTAGAGGCAGTAGATGTCTCATGATCGCGACCGTATCAAGCATTGGGATGTGACTAGCGGCATCTAGCGGCACGAACGAGCAGGACGCGAAATGCCGAGGGATATTCCATCATGAAGACAGGCCCTGAACGCATCACTTTATAAAAACCGAAGTATAACTAATCTCACCGACCCCTTCTGTTATCTGTGTTACATCTCCGTCATTGTGTAGCTCGAAGGTGGAGGCCTTGCGTGTTCCGCTTGGGCGAATGTCTTACGTCGCTTAGCCCGTGTTGCCCTGCCCCGCGGGCGCGCTCCCGTATCTCAACCGCCGCGGCCGCGGGCGCCAGCGCTGTGCGGCGCCCGTGCAAACGAGAGAGGCCGCCACGCGAGAGCCGCCTCTTCGGGGCGAGTCGGGCGAGTCGGGCGGGGCGAGGGGGCGGTCGCCCGGGGCGCCGCCGCCGCCGCCGCTGTGCAAACGCCCGCGGGCGATGCGAGCGCAGGAGGCGCCGGCCGCCCGAGACCCCGCCACCTGCTGCCCTCGGGGCGCCCGCGCGCCGCCCGGCCGCCGCCCCGCGTCGCCCCACGTCGCCCCGCTTCGGTTGCCCAAAGTAAGACGCTTCTCTGTGGACTATGGAATTACATGGGCTGTGGGAGCAGCCACGGAATGAAGGGAGAATTCGAAAATTTTTAAAACGTATCAAATAATACGGCAGGCAATTAGTAAGTATAGCTATACTGCGACTTTGCCTCTTAAGGCGCGTCTTCACGATGGAATATCACGCGGAATTTCGCGTCTTTCTCAGTCGTGCCGCGAGATACCGCTTGATCGCGACCGTATCAAGCAATACTTGCGATCATGCGTCTTCTAGCGGCACGAGCGAGAAAGACGCGAAATGCTGTGTGATATTCCATCGTGGCCGTAGGGTCTTGAGAGGCAGAGTTAGGAAAAATCACACAGTAGGTCATTTTCAAACTTGTTTCGTCCAGGGCTCCCTTGACCTAAATGAAACTTTCCGCGCCTCCCATGGTAAAAATAAGTTTCAAGTACAAGGGTTAACATAGGCCTTAGGCCTACTAAAGATTCAACACAAATGAGTGATATAATCGCTATTTTATTTCTCCATTCTAATTAGGTATTAAAATAACGCATAACACTTTTTTGTGCCTACGCTGTGCTCTCGCGAGAGCATGGGGATTCTTGATTTGTATGGGTAGAAAGTTAGAAACATTAAATATTTCCGGTCGCGAGGCGCGCTAGGGATGTACGAATACATAGATGCTAAAAGAGCCACAGAAGCTTGTTGGTAAAGATCTTGTCAGATTCAATTAATCCACAATTAATTAGAAAAATAAATCATATGTATTACAAAGAACATGTATGATAATAAAATATTTTAATATAAATGACCCAAGGACTAAAGTAAGTCAAATCTAAAGATCATTTTTATTAAACCACCGCGACGCCCCTGAGAGCCGCGAAGCACAGTTTTAAAAACCCCTGTTACAGGTCGAATTCAGTCGCTGTCTGGAGGAGAATTCTAGCGATCGACTGCTCTGATCGGTAGTTTTTTTATGGTTTCTCCGAGGATCATCAGATCAATGCCGGTGAAGTACCCCTACCAAACGGGTTAAGGACCGCGCGCAATCTTTCCTTCCTCTTCCTAACCCTGTCCTCAGCAATTACACACACACACTGCATGCGGTACCACACATGTTGGGAGCTTAGAGCTTGTCCCGACTGAGGCGGTGCTCCGCTCGTGAGAGATATCTTGATGGGGAAAGACTGCAAGTCGACGGTAGGTCGGCACTGAATCTCGCTATCCGCGGGAGAAGAACACCGCCACCTTCCGAGATACAAAGATGAATTATACACTAGAGGCTAATTATCCGAGCAGTTGACGGAAACATGAAATTATCAATCAGTAAGTAAATGTGTTGGCTCCACTATATAACGGTGGAGATGTTACAGCTAGTGATCTTCATTTTCTACATTACACACATCAAAACCTAAAATAGCATTGTTATTTGGATAATAATGTACAAACCATTGCATTTCATGCTAAATTAGTGAATTCTTCAAAATATTAACCTCCCTGTTCAGAAATCAAACCGGCTTTCCGCCCAGAATTTTTACTCACCAGTGGTAAACCAGATTCCGATCAACCGGTTTGATTCACGATCGGGGTGACTAATGCATTGAACATTTTACTTATTAATATGAGTTACATGGTAACAAGATCAAATCACAATATGGATATTAAATACGAGCAGATCGAACGTTCCCCTTCGCTTGGCCACAGCCTCATAAAATTGCGTGAGTGATATAGCTGCGAATTTGAATTGCCTAATTAAATTCATGAAAAAGACACGCTCACATCGTGTACATTGCTATTCACAACAGCAGATATTTATTTCTCATGCTTTACAGATACCATTTTATTTAAAACAGAGAGACGTAGTTCCGTTTTTTTAGACTTACTCCCTCCATTCTAGTATCTAACGTTAAACGTTTCGCTCCAAACCTTCCAAGTGTAGAAACCCCGCACGTAGGGTATTGTCCACATTTGGTGCTTTAAATTTCCAAAAAAATAGCAATTAAAATGTCTTAGAACAGTGTTGTCAAGATCGATGTCACAAGCGGGAGACCGTGGCACGAGGGCCACAAGGAAATCGCCCCTCCACTCAGTTCATCACCCCGCCACCAGAGACAACGTCATCCCTATTGCAAAACGGTGGGGTTACTAATAGTTCCCTTTCTCGACGCTAGTTGCTCAGAGAGGCTCGTGGCATGCTACGGAGCCACGACGCGTGCCACAGCCACCGGTAGAAGGCCACGACACCACTGTCTTAGAATCTCTTATTTCCTTCCTCTCAGTGGGAATCTCTTCCTTCCGGGATCTCAGTGGGGATCCCGAATAGTTGTTTTCTGTAGTAAGGAATTTGTAAATGGCATACTAACATTGGGAACCTAAGGACACAGTATGTGGCAAATTCATTCATGTAATATTATATTGCCAGCGTTAATATAAACACAATTCAAAATAAACAAAATAAATGCATCTCGCAAGAAACTTTCGCTGCAATAATAGGTACATCGTACAAATGTTGAACTCAGTGCGACTTCAGATCTCAGTGTTTTGGGAGTCGGAGTTAAGTTCTTCCTGTATTCTGCAAAATGACTTTTTGAACCTTCTACGAGTATTATACGAGTCCGTACGTATATTTTTCAATGTTAAGCTGTTCTAGGTAACCTCTTTTTATTAACGGTTGTTCAAAAGCTAAAAGATGCTGGAGATTTGTGTATTTGGAATTCCACGCAATTGAATCGCGGGGATTGAAAACGTTTTGATAATAATCGCTTTGCGATATTAGAATGTTTACTCAACCGCTGTTCCGGCCCCTAACGAACTTTTCCAGTTTGTTACTATTTTCACTTTCAAACAATGATTTAACAAGACTCATTTTTGAATATTGTAACACATATTGGTTGTTGTTTTTGTTTTGCAATCTACTCTGCTGTCCGCTGTTGACTTTCCCCCTGTGGCTTGCCCCCCGTGGTCTTTGGTCACAAGAATGGCCTTCGTATTGCGAAAGCATTACAACCATCATTGACGGAACAACACATAAAGGTCTGTCAAGTCCAGATTAGATGATTCACAGACATCTGTTGCCACTTCTACCTTTTTAACCGTGAGGATCTAGGGCTAGAGCTCAAACAATGGCTTTCAGCACTATCCTAATAACTAGATCAAACTGTCTGGAAGAGAAATGTATTGCCCGACCACTTTGAACTGTAGTTTCCCGTGGTTTCTCCGATCAATACCTGGCGTATGACTACCTTTAAAAAGTGGTCACAGACATCGAGAGATCTTTGCTTCCTCATCCTGGTCACCTTTTCTTTCATTACGGACACGCGGTTTCACATACATGCACTATACTACCACATATCGAAAGACTAAGCTGGAACTTATACCTTATCCCGCTTGCAGAAGTGCTCTTCTGGAAAGAGAATCTTGGAGGAAGAAACCTCCACAAGTCGACGAGTACGTCGGCGCCTGATCTCATGTTTCAATGGACAACCTTCTAACTATAACATGCAATATACTGTTGACACTAGAAATAAATTTAACTAAAGTAGTCGACGCGCCGTGAAATACGAGATACAGTCGACTCCGGTTATAATGAACTTCTTGGAACTAACATCACTAATATCAGAGGTACACTAAAGCCGATGATGTCAAAAGTAAATATAATTTCTCCCCAATGATTAATTTTATTAATAGAGAGGTACAGCAAAATACACTAACAGCACTAACTGAAAATTTCAATATCTTTACTTGATCTTAAAAAATAAATCATTTTCAATTTTTTGCTTCCTACATTTTTCATTAGTAATGTCTCTAGATCATAGTCCAGAGTTCGTGCAACCTCCACACTTGATTCTGCATTGTCCACTATCTCTTAGTATTGTAATCCAGTCTTCACACACTTCAATGCCTCTTGCACTATTGGAACACTGTCCCACTTTCCGAAGGGCCTTTTACTCACCTAATAACATACGAGATCGTTTCGGTAACTGCATGGAGCAAGCGGCTAGTAAAACTGTTCACTGAATGAAATATTCCGCGATCTCCACTACCTCCAACTCAGGAGAGACTTCTTGGATTAAGACCTTTAGCCAACGATATTTTTTTCAAAGCTGCCTATTGTTGGAGTTTGTGGCAATGAGGGGATATATTTTTCCAGAAGGGAATTAATTTCCAGGATGTATTTTCTACATTCACTATATTCGAGCTTCAGTATTCTCTATAATCGAAGTTTCTTACGCTTATTTGTAATGTAAGTGAAATGGGGCCAGTGACTTAGGTTCACTATAACCGAGAGTTCACTATATCCGAGTTCACTATACCATCGAGTGTACTCACTCACTAACTCACTTATTCATTCATTCACTAATTTACTCTCTCTCTCTCACACACACACACTCACTCTAATGTGTTTCTCTCTCTCTCACACACACACACTCACACTAATGTGTTTCTCTCTCTCTCTCTCTCTCTGTTTAACTGCTTTTAGAAGTGGTAAGTGATCAGACCGCATTACCAAATTGCTGATCAAAAAATTAACCATATCTTCCAGACACGGATCTTTCACTATCGGAGAGTTGGTACCCCTTACCGAGCAACCAGGTCGCGACAGCGCCGCGGGCGTCTTCGCGTCGTCCAAACGCCCTCCACCGCCCGAACCAACGGACGTTTCCTGCGCCACAGAAATTGGATGAGCTACCCCTTTTGCCCTCTCCCACCTCCTCCTTCTTCTTCTTCGCCTTTGATTTTTGTTGCGTGGACCCGCTACTACTTGGAAAAACACCGCGGCGGCCAGCATCCGCGGTCGCAATACTCCGGATTACTTCAGTGAAGCCCTTGCCTCGCCATTGTGGCGTGTATAATCTGTTTTCTTTGTGGCGGCCCGCGCCGCTCCACCCTCCCCCCCTTGCTCGCCCCGCTCCCGCCGCACCGCCTCGGGCTAAATTAAGCGGAGTGTGAGACGGAAGAAAGCGCGCTGGCATTGAGGATACCGAGGAAATCAAACTTGACAATAAAAGAAGTATGCTCGCGGGTTCTGTTACTTTCATTCAATGTTACGCTTGTATCTCCGCCGAGAGATCTCTGTTCTCTGTAGGCCGTTCCTCGCCTCCGGGGGCGTGCTGCTTCGCTCTGTAGTGCGAGGCGGAGCGAGGTGGGTGACGGCGGTAGAAGGGGGATGGGTGAAATGGGGTAGTCAAAGATGTGCAGTGGGGTGAGATGAAATGAGGAGTGAAACTGTGGAGAACGAAAAGAAATTGAGGTAACGGCTTGTAGTTTGGGGCGTGTCATGAAAATAGGGAAGAGCTGTGGAAAGGCAGAAGATCCACGGAGAGAGAATAGAAGTGGGGAGGGAAGGAGGGAAATATCGTGGAAAGAGAGAAGTGCCGCTGGAAATGAGGAAGAACTCTGCAATGGATGCAAAGCCGGAGAAGTCTGCAAAACAAGAGAGTAAAACGTGACCCCTTGGAAATGGGGAAGAGATGTGGAAAATGGAAGAGCAGAAGTGAGGGTAAATAGAAGAGAGGGGCTGTGCCTAGGAAATTGGGAAGATCCATGGAAAGGAGGGAATGTCATTGAAGTAGGGAAGAGCTGTGGAAAGGGAGAAGATCCGTAGAGAGAAGAGCTGTGGAGTGGAAAAGTGGGAAAGGGAAGGTCCATGGAAAGAGGAAAGTGCCGTGGAAATGAGGAAGCATCGTAGAAAGGTAGCAATATCAAATACTAAAACCGTTGTAGTTAATTTTTTGCTTATAGTTTTTTGTCGTTCAGGAAATAGGTATCAAAATAGACAATGTACAAGAATAATCACACAATGATTGTCTTAGCTTCATAACTTTAATATCGATGAAGACAAGCAGGTTAAATCGGTAATAATAGAAAGTTGCTCAAATATTAAAAATCACACAATTTTACTACGAAGCGAACAATTTCAAACAAACAAACCAGCTTACGAGGGCAATTCAAATTCGCCCTTAGAATGTATCAAACTAAGTCTAATTCATAGTTCGATTGTATCTTTGAATAAAAGCTTAATCTTAATGTTATATAATATGCAATTAAGACGAGTATACTAAAATGTGCCTGTGATAGGCAATTTTGGGCCAGAGGCAATGTTGAAACGTCCCCCCCCCCCGAAATAAAAAAGTGTAAGTTGTATCAAGAAACTGTATTTAGAAACTGTATCAAAAAACTTGTGTTGTATTTTGATTGTGCTCCATAAAATTTCTTGTTAAATACATGAAATAATAATTATGAATTTAATTAAAACCCGTTTTAATATTTGCGCCATTTGATTCGTTTCATAGAGTTCAACTATCAACTATTTTAGCTCAATATTTAATTGAAAATTTTATGAAATATCAGACTACTGTACCGCGACTTATAAAATTCCTATAACGATTTTCTAGAGTTCTAACTCCTTTTTCAATTTTTTAATAATTTTTCCCCCTCAGTTCGATTGGGCCCCTTGATTTACGAGGCCCCGGAGAATCGCCCGGTCTGCCCATGCCTAGCGCCGGTACTGCTACTAATTTACGTATGTTCTTCTAATCTCAGTTTATTATTAAGCTTTTAATGGCGTAATATTCCTGAAAACATTACCTTGCCATACACTCTGGAAAGACAATATCAATCAATCTTACAAAATTATAAACATGAAGTTTAATATTTTCAAGAAACTCTTCGCTCTTTACGTCCACACATGAAGCTTGAATGCAAACATTTACCACACTACTTGAAAGACCATAAACTACTACAAAGTCAAAATACGTTGGATACACAGTCTTTAGAAATAAAAAAATACAAACTTCACACCTGAGCAAAGAGTCTAATCAACTCAATTGGGTCGATCTTTACATTACATTTCCTCCACTCCTCTTCATTTACTACCAACACTTGACAAAAAACAGAGAAGAATAAGTCTTTACGTGTACCGAGCTAAAATTAACTTCCTCTATTGAAGGAATCTCACATCCTGGAAGGCACAAAAGGGATCAGTGATCACAATCTCCTTCTCTTTTCTCCCTCTCATTTAAATGCAAGGTCTTTCGCGTCCTCGAGGAGCCAGCAGGTCAGAAAAGGTGTAACGCTCGCTGGCGCGCTCCGGGGAGTGCCGTTAGAGGGAAATGCAATTAATCGAACGCGACCGCGAACAAACCGCAGACGCCGACCCAAGACCGGCAGCCGACACCGGGGATAAAAGGGTGAAAATGAGATGCGGAGATTAATGGAGAAATACCGGCGGCGGAGCAAAGCAAGACGAACAGATAGCCGTTCCAGCAGCTGCGGGAAGTTTTCAACCCCGACCACAAAGCTTTCAGAGAACAACTTGCTCTGCTCGACCTGACCCTACTCTACCCTACAAGTACCTGACCCTACTAGTACTGTATCAGACCCTGCTAGTACTCTACTAGTATGACACGTGTCAACTTCGGCGCCTCTATATCTTAGTTTCGCCACTGTGTTTTGGGCACATTCCAAATGGGTCGGTATAATCTGTAGAGAGTGATTCAAAATTGATTTCCAATTGATGACCGGGGGGGCTTCTTTGGGGGGATAAGTTGTGTTCGATAGTTTGTCCTATTGTAGTATAAGTTGTCCACCGTGCGAACTCGTACGCTCTTGCTACCGGAGAACACAATGACGCCTCCCATGGTGATAACATGTTCGTGCCAGATCAGCATAGAAGCGCTTCCGAAGGGATTCCTTCCTCAAACTATGGAATCTCTTTCGAATAGGGGTGCGGTTCAACCACCGTTTGCTTTACATCTCCCTCCGACTTGACTTCAGAAATATAGCTTCTACGAATTCTTTTGGGTGAAAATTCTAATCGTTGCAAGTAATAATTACTCATTCGCTAGGAGTTTTAACGATTTCGACGAATAATAGGTAACATTAAGAACTTTTAGAATTTGCCGCGCGATCCATTTCATTTGAGGTATTTAAGACAAGGTGCATCATTACGTTTTAATTCAATTTAAATAAAATAAATCAATTGATGTAAGACATGCCACACTGTTTACTGCAGTGAATACCTGATATTTTTAAAACTATCTTTCAGGAAATATAACGAAATTAGAAATAGCGAAAATAAAAGTTATGAATTAAATTTTTTATGAAAATAATAGTATACCCTTTTGACCTTAACATTCGCGCGGTTTCAGTCTTATCTGATGCCAATAAATAATTTGCCAGTATGCGTCAGTTAAAAAAATCTGCAATACGGAGAATTCTCTTTCATTTATTGCTCTCTCTTGAACAATTTTTTAGGTATCACATGTGTACAAAAAAAAGTCAATGTTTTTCCGTCACTCGATTCTGTAGACTTTAGATTTTGGATGGGCTGTTTCACCATTTCTCTAAAACACCATTTTATTGTTTGTTTTGGTGTTTTGAGTGAAGACCTTTTCTTAATTTAACTCTCTCCGTGTCTAATCATCGCTGCCGTCTCCTTACTGCCTCTCCTACTTGCCGCTTGACAGTCGACCGGTAACATCCGCGAAATGAGATGGGACGACGTCGTGAATGGTTCCCTCAGTTCTGGGAATCGCGCTCTGACACCTCACGTTGTTCGATTCCCTACTACAAAGGAACGGTTCCGACTGTCGCCGTGGGAGCGTACTGTTCTACACACATTAGCTACTCATCATATTAACTATTATTCTTCCTTGGCAGTTCATGGGTTCTCGTTCATATCAGCTGTTTCTCTGTCCTGCCCTGCCCAAACATGTTTGGGAAAGTAATGCAAGTAGCCGCCGTAAGGTAGCTGCACAAACGTAACAGTGCTACCAACGTTATTCATTTTGCCTGGTTTAACTCTTAGCAGTCGCCACAACTGATTTGACTCTTAATAGACAGCCATGTTAGGTTGCTGATCATGGAAGTGTGATTTTTCAACTGTTATTAATAACCGCTATTACGCGTCCACTGTTATTCCGATAACAGTTATTGAAGAAAAGCCGTGGGAGCATCCAAATGAAACTAAATCGGTTACGCATTATGCGAGTTTCCTAAGTATGGTAGTACTAAATAGCCAGTGGCGAAGCTGAGGAGTAATCTGAGAGCCTTAGAATATCCAAATTATTTTTCACCAAAATCTGTCCTTATGTGTGCCATTTTCAATTATTTTCTTTTACTGAAACGTTAAAGAAAATTTAATTAATTTTAGTTAAAATGAAAAAAATAAAATATTTTCGACTCCTTTTCCCTCGCTTACTCGCGAGGAAATTAAAAGGGCATGTAGCTGAGCGGGGAGCCTGCCAGAGGATAGACACCGGCTTACAAACGGCTTACTGTCACGCATGCGCACAAGAGAGCGCGCGCTATCTCCTTCTCTCTCGTACTCACCGGGCAAAGACCCTAAGGGTCCCTCCTCAGATTACCCTGCAGCTTCACCACTGGTAAATACACTGATGTGTGGTATCCGGTCATAGCTGTAGCGCGATATGTCATTGTTAACAACGAGGTGACATAATCCGCGAACATTTTCATGAGCTCCCTTTGCTAGATTTGCTAGAGGTAAATGGTTCGGTTATATCCACACCAATCACTACTATCAATAATGTGGCTCGTTTCTCAAAGCAGATATTTTCTGTTAAGGGGGAAAACGTTTCTTATTTTTTCGCGTGGTTTTGGTAAAGTGAGTACATGAGTATATTAATACTCATTACATAGAGTTTCACATAGTGCTTTTTTTACGTCGAATGAAAAATGTTATGATATATAGCTAAGTTTATCCTTTACATTGAACGATTTTGTAGCACACGTCATGTACTCGTAGTATTCAGTCAACGCCACCAAGTGGATAATCTTGGTGTTCCAAGTGGGTTTGTTTCAGCGTAAACACAATCCGACTTCAAATGGATAGTTCACGAGTTGTGAAGGTTCACTTTATTAAAGAAATATATCAAAATTCAGTATATGTTATTTTTTGGCTTAATAATTGTTTCAGTTCCCATAGGGGACTTCAGATTTCTGGTTTTCTCCTGAATTTTGAAAACAAAGAGAACTCGTGGGGTTTACTTCCCCACAGGCGGTCTCGACATAGTACAGTAAAGCACTATTACACAATCCAACGACCCCTTTAACAGCACGATTGCCAATGATTAATTACTTCTCCCTTACTTCTGTGCGATTTGTCAATTCCCTGTACTATAATGAATCTGTATCATAATGACTATCATTTAAGCAACGAGCTGCAGCCATCTAATAAGAAAACAATGGGAGTAGAAAAAAGGAATTAACTCCAAAGCATACAGATTAGGAAAAATATATTCAGAATCAGATGGCTCTGAGCATAATTTACGTCGACAGCAACTCGGTACATTTCATAATTCCTCAGTGTTGTCAGTAGTGAATGCCCTATGCTGTCTTTTCATATTTGCACCAAGCTATTTTCATATAAACTTCTGAAATTATTTATTACATACAACATTTTGCACTTTGTATATTTACGAGTTTTTAATTTGCTTGAGTAAGAACGAAATTGTCACATTATATTTTTACCAAACAGTTACCAATATTACAAGAAAGAATATGTTGTTGTAGCACCACTAGTTTATTAATACAATGAAACTTCGTTCAAAACTTCTTGAAAACCGGTTATTGTATTGTATTGTTCTGACAAAAATGTACATTTAGATGTAAAGATGAAATAAAATACTCCTGCTACAAAAAATCACAATTTATTTCACTCTAGCATTATCAAAAACTAAAGAAAACTTGCACGTGTTGTATTTAGGTTTTCTAGAGGACGCAGAATTTTACTTTAAAGAGCGGTATATGCATTGACAATAACAGGGATTTCTTTGAACTGGCAAAGTTAAATATGTCACTTTAAATTTGACGTAAATTTCACGTTTTTTTCTAGACGACGTTACTTAATTAACAAAGAGCGAGTAACGCACTTCTTTTAGAGTGAATATTAGGTTTCCTGAAATCGAGATACCGCGAACCACGTGTGGAAAAACAAAGCAGAGCAAAAATCCTGCAGGAATATCCGCTCATGTTCACACGTATGTGTTGTCGCTCTAAACTTTAGTCCGTCCTTCACAATGCTTTCAACGGCTGTATACATTGTCTCTGCGCGTGAAGAAGTACGCGTTAAATAAAACAGAAATTATTATTTCGGTATGTGACTTAGGAGAGCACATTTTAAGTTCAGTGAAAAACATTTTACATTCGCCATTGAACGAAATAAGCCAACATCTCAGCCAAAGGTCACGGTTACTTCACAAAAATGTAGGTAAAGCGTTGTTAATTTGCAAGTCCTCCCGTTGAAAAAAAAATTGAATTTCAAAGCAGGAGCTGCCGTGGTGAATATTTGACCTCATTAGATCCGACACTCTACAACCCTAAAACATAATAATTAAATTACTTTTTTAGACTACTAATACACATTTTCATATTCATCACTTTGCATCTTCAGCGAACCATGATATTCAAGCCCACCGTGTCACCTGTTGGGAGACAGCGACTGGCGACAATGGTGACAAAGTGCCGAACTAAACGCAACTTTCTTCAAGAGTATTTTAAACATTTATACAGCCCGAGATGAGGGATCATCTGTTGCCTTCTCTCAGTCTCATTATTGGACAACAATTTGGTAGGCTTTTTAGGACAAATATGGAATAAATGGTAAATCTAAGCCCTTGTAGACAAATGTTTAATTATCTTTCTTTGTCGGTATAAGGGTGCAGACGTTGGTACTGAGAGTGAGCCGAGTACTCAAACCCCTCTCACCCCCCGCCCTCACCATCTCTATCGCTATCGTCCTCACCCTCTCTCTTCCTCTCACCCTCCCTCTTCCTCTCCTTCTGCGTCTCCCTCGCCCTCGCTCTCGCCCCCGCCCTCGCCTTCGCCATCACCCTCGCCTTCGTTCTCCACCGTGCTCTCGGCCTTGCCTTCGCTTTCGCTCTCGCCCTCGCCTTCGCTCTCGCTCTGGCCCTCGCCTTCGTTGTCGGCCTTGCTCTCACCCTTGCTCTCGCCCTTAGCGCCTAGCGCCGAGCGTCGCATTCTCCTGCGGTCGGGCGCATCTCTGCCACAGACTAATTCCCCTTGGCTTCCGCCGCAGCTTATTTCACGCTTCCTCTCAGAAAGAGAACTGCGCCGCCTGCTTCTCCTCCACGGCCGCCCGCGGGCACCGACGCGCAGACCCCACTGCCCGCCAACCCACCACCCACCACCCACTCCCCATTCCTCACGCTCAGTGGCCCACCGCCCACTCCACACTGTCCATCGCCCATCATAAATTAGCCATCACGTGGCACCAATTGCCCACCATTCACCACCCAGCGCCCAAGACGCCCTTTACCCGAAGCCCGGTCACCCATCCATCCTCCTGTCGGCCCGCCCATTCTTCCATCTGTTTGCCCATTCGACCATTCGCCCGTGCGCCCATCCGTCCCCCCACCCATCCGTCCCCCCGCCCATCCTTCCCCCCGCCCATCCGTTCCCCCCGTCCATTCGTCTCCTCGCCCATCCGCCCCCCGCCCATTCGTCCCCCCGCCCATTCGTCCCCTCGCCCATCCGTCCCCCGCCCATCCGTCCCCCCGCCCATCCGTCCCCCCGCCCATCCGTCTCCCGCCCATCCGTCCTCCCGCCCATCCTTCCCCCCACCCATCCGTCCCCCCGCCCATTCGTCCCCCCGCCCATTCGTCCCCCCGCCCATTCGTCCCCCCGCCCATCCGTCCTCCCACCCATCCGTCCCCCCACCCATTCGTCCCCCCGCCCATTCGTCCGTCCATCCATCCGTCCGTCCACTCATCCGTCCGTCCACATTGCGCCATTGCGCCAGCCTGCCCTCCTGCTACCATCGCTGGTAACACCCTCTCGCGTCACTCCCTCCCCGGCACTGCCCCTCACCCGTCTTCTCCGCTCTCTCCTCCATTAACACTCCATCCCCCGCGCCAACGGTGCCTCCGCAGCCATCCCCGCCAGCGCCCCGCGCCGCCCGGGGCCACGCTCTGCCCAGTCGCCCGCGAGAACTGCGACGCTGCCTGCGAGCGGAGGAGTCCGCAAGACGGCGCGAGGGCCTCGAAGGCCGCTGAACGCGCGAGGGCGGGGTATAAGGTATCTAGAAGCCGTGGGGGGAAACTAGCAGGTGGGGTTGGGATGGGATGGGGTGAGGTGGGGAGGAGAGAAGAAAAAGAGATGTATGGAAGAGACGGATTATGTGGAAATGGAGGCGGTGAAATGTTGGGAGAGGTGAAGGAACAGCGAGGTGACGGAGTGAGGTGAAGACGTGATGGGAAGATAACGTAACGGGCAGGTGATAGATCGAGGAAGTGACGGGACGACGAGGTAATACTTGGTATGGTTTGGTTCATTAGTAGGAGTATTTTTGTTGATGTAGGCCACTAGTGAATTCTGCGATCTTCAATCAAATCGAACTATACATATTCTGAAAGGTACGTTACTTTCTAGAAATAAATTAGAGAATATATTATGACTAGGAATGATATTCCTAACTATGCCCATCTATTACACGTCTTTGGAAGAATAGGGCCACAATCACAATCCTCACCCTTTCTGCTTCGCGGATTAGATCCTGCTGAGTCATTTGTCAATATTTATTGAGAGACGATAGAAAAGAATGCGATCCAGAACAACGCTTTTTTATTGAATTTGCCATTGCGGAACATTCACGCCAATCCAAAGTTTCCGAAACTTAAAAGTAATATGTAAACTTTCTCCTAAAAAAGTAAGTAGTCTTCATACAACTACAATTATGATGATAAGCTTATTTTTCGTAATAAAATATGTTCATAAAAACACTTCTTTAAATAATGTCATGTTCAATTTTTTTGAAAATATGAGTATTTCTGCCAACTTTTGTGTGAAACGAGCAATTTTTATTTTCTTTAAACAATTTTTTCTCAAAAAGGCCACAATTTCTTGATTAAATTTTCACAACAGCGTAAAGGACTCTTAAGAAATGAGTAGGTCTGACATTTGTTGAAATCCGTGATATTTCGAAAAATTGAGAAAATTAAACTTTTTTGGGGGCGTCTTCCTACAATTACAATTGCGAAGATACATTTTTCCTTAACAAAATATGTCAAAACAGATATTTATATAACTTCATGTTGAGTTTTTTGAAATGTTTTGAATTTTTCTTGTGTCATTTGGCGTCAAACATAGTCGTCCGCTTCGAATTTCCTGCGCTTCGTGAACGTAATTTGGGAATGCTGTGGAAGTTAGAATTTGTATATTATATCATTATATTTCTTTGTTCGCTTCTTACATTCGAGCTCTTGTTATACGTTTAGAAATTAATCTTTTAGAAATAATTTAAAGCCTATTTGATAATCCATATTTTTTGTCCGTGTTACGAGTAATGTATTTGCATTTTCAATGCAGTATTTTCTTTTAAGCACTCCACAACTAGGTTTGCTTTTATAAAAATACGATTTTAAAGTAATATGAAAGACAAAAATTGCTATTCTTCAGAAAATAGCAGATAGGAATGCGGAAATAGCGTTCCTCCCCGCGAGACGGCAGCTTTGGTTCTGTGAATTGCGTCTCTGTTGAGGCAACACAGTCTGGAATACATTCTAGGCGGTGTTGGTTGAGGCATGATTTTGTTGATTGAATCCAGTGCCCTCTGGAATACAAAGCCTGACGACGGGCAGCCATCTTGCCAATGACGTCACGATAAGTAGGCCCACCAGCCCCGCCGCGGGCCTACGATCTATGCTGAAGTTAAAGCAAGAGCATTTCACATTATATTTCTCCCTGGCACTTCATTTTACACCAACAGATTTTGGTAACGAAAATAGAAGGATTTATTTTTTAGAAATACGTTGCTTTTATTTCAGGAAAATGTTTCTTCGAAAGAAAAAAATAAAACTTTTCCTACAACTATCAACAAAATTAGAATCGGAAGTTAATAAAAATACACTTTAATTTTAGGAATAGTAATTTATTTTGAAGAAAATCATATCACAATTTACATATATTACTCAATACACATTTTGTGCAACACAACAAAACATTTAAGTAGTTTCTCAATGCATATGCATACATATTCCTACATTAATACATATAAAAATTATTTTTACAGAATAGGCGATTTAAAATATTTTGGGAAAGAAAAGTACAGAAGCAGAATCATGCTGCATGCTAGATTTTGAGTTGACATATCACGTAACAATTATGTATATATTAAAACATATAAGACATCCCACATAACGTAATATTTGAAGCTCTGAACGAAAAACTTCGTAAGGAAAATTCATTTAAAATACCGAATGAGGAGATCCCGCTAGCAATTAGATTAATGTTAAATAACAAATTCTTCATGTTCAATGATTCTTGTTACAAACAAAAACAGGGGACTTCAGTAGGTGGACCCATGAGTTATCCCTTTTCTGAATCAGTTATGCAGCGGACACAGTAATCTTAAGTCAAAATGAAGTAATATTTTGCGCTAGATATGTGAATGATTCTTTATTATTTGTTGATGAGGCAACGATTGAATCCATTTTTCAACATTACAATAACTATCACCAAAACTATCACTATCATTATCACCGTTTGCAAGTTTAAAGTATTTTTAATTACCTACCCTTGAGTTATTGTTGGGTGTGAAAGTTTTCTTTCTGCAAATAGCTCTGATCCACGCACTCTCTTTGGGAAAGCCGAACACACTAACAGCAGGGCCGTTTCGGTAGTTGCCTTTACAATTGGGCACACAACACTTGAAAGTTATTGTGATGGGCTGTAAATGAAACAATGAGGGTTTGAATAGTTCCGAATTTGTTAACATCTGTTAACTGTGTAATCACGTAAGTCCTAAACACTGTATGATCAATATGCACAATAACCTAAAAGCTTCTTAACACGTTTTTACAAATTGAAGCACAAATATATCATTTGCTTACATTTGCCTTAATTTTAGATCTAAGACGTAAAGTGAACTTAATCAGAAACTACTTGTACTTACCAAGTTCGAATTTCCGTAATTAAAAATAATCAAATTGCTGAAAAATCACAACATAGCAACACGCATAACACACGGAGTATCCGGCCGGAGAGTCTCTTCGTGGGCCTACTCGTGCTTACGTCACAAAATCGTCGCCAGGCTTTGTATTCCAGAGGGCACTGTTGAATCGCAGTTTTAATATTGTCGCCATATTTAATATTGTCGTCATGGTTTTTGAAAACTCATTGTAACACATGACCTGTGAACGTGTAATGTAAATATACTAAAAGTTTTGTTAGTTTTATGTTTTTTTTGTAATTAATGTGTTTTTGTAGTTTTTTATGTTTTTGAGAAACTGTATTGATCTGGCTGTTTCATTGATTAATGATATATATGATTGTATAATGGCGTATAATTAAGGTTAAAAGCAATAAAATAAATATTCATTCATTCATTTAATATTGTCGCCGACTTGGATGGCCAAGATAGAACGTGTGCCGACTCAGCACCGCAGTCTAAAGGATCGTTGGTTCTAGCCAAGCCGAGGGCTTGGTTGCTTGTCCGTTCTCTTTCATGTATGTGTGTTGTCGAGGAAGGCCTTGTGAGTCCGCTGATCACAACCCAAGGAGCCCCCACTTAATGTTCTACATTTGTAATGAGTTTTACCAAAAATGATGACTGAGATGTGTAAATTTGGAGAGAATTGCGGTATATTCAACCATTATTAAGGGTGAGAAAATATCTGATATTTTAGCACTACTACTTTTCAGTTGTAGAATACAATTTCATATGAAGGAAATAAATTTGTATCTTTTTTTGTTTTGTTTTGAAAATTCGATTGTACTGTGTTCAACAAAATAAATTAGGTAAAGGATATGTATTTATTTAGTGGGTCATTCGTTGCAGATATAAACATTACAAGGTACTACGTGGCTGGGCCGCAAGTCTTCAAACCATTAAACAGAGTGCACTTTTCGAATCCTAACAATAACCGCGCAACTTTTCTTGATCGATGGATTGAATAAACGCTGACGGAGTGGGGGGTATTAATTACAAAGTCGGCCACTAGAGTATTTTTAGTGATGCCAACCTCTGGAAAATCAGTGTCAATTATTCATTCATTGACTAAGAATAAAGGAATAGTCATTTTCTTCCTGAAAATGACTAAGATTTGTGCTCCATGTATTCACTACTTTTTCATAATTTATTTTTGTTCTCAGTACATTTTAATAGAAATGTTCTATCTCAGATTTGTTTTTAAAAATGCCCCTCATATTTTGTAATTCATGACTGGTTAATTTCTTGACTTGGGAAGCGTATTGGGTTTGTTTGCCTGCAGTGACAAATCTTATTTTATTATAATTTCTTCTTCTCAGTTGCAACCGTCTAAAAAGTAACTAACAAGACAACTATTTTTTTAAAGTTTTCAAATACTATAATCAATCTTTCTTACGAAGATCTGTATTAAGTTTGTGGAAATATTATGAAAATATGAGTGTAGAGTATGATAAATTGGTTTCCTTGAATGTGAAACTTTACCGGGTGTATCTGGGATTGTAAAGGATCATTGGCTCTTTTTTGTCATTATTCTACGTATCGTTGGAAATACTAGCTCCAGTACACGCTGAATTCTAATTCTAAAGCGTACTCAAAGCCTTCAACAAAACCTTGTTATCCCCCTTTTCCATTTCACAAGTATTCGCAATTTTTTCGGTAATTTTGCGTTCACCGCTAGTATACTTCCTCTTAACTTTCTCAGTTCGAGGTGCCTCCCTTGAAGGACTTGGATCTGCCTCAGCAATTCTTTACATGTTATGAAAATAAACCTAAAGAGGCGTTATCGACTTTGAAAGCAACAAGCTTTGACTCTGTTTCGCGCCAACGAAGTTTTAAATGTTGTTTATGAACGATGTTTTGAAATGTCATCAGTGCTCGCTGCGAGTTTCTGCCTTCAACTGTTTATTGATCAGGGGAAGAGGAAGCAAGATCATCGGTCAAGAAAAGTTGCGCGGTTATATTCACCGGATCTCTCCATCGAAAACTCAGAAAAGAGACCCCATCGCACGGAAGGACGTAGAAAATAAACCCTTAACGTAGGAAGAACCTCAGGAAACCAAATTTTGTTTTTGTAAAATCCCAAATTTACTCAGACTTGCTCTTTCCACTAATATGTCATTCTTTTTTTCTGTTTCCTCCCTTAGACTAATACGACAATTTATTCCAACTCTAAGCAGAGCAAATGTAAGAAAATAATTCATTTTGACTTCACTTAAATGTAGAAGCACAACTCTTTAGGCAAATGTGTTTCCTTTGAACGCTCTCTGAAATTCCTCACTTTTAAATATTTTTCCACGAAACAGGTGATCACGAATAAAATGTAGTTAATTTTGCACTCAATAACTGAGAAACATTTTATTCTCTACAATATCTTGGCATTTAAACCAATTTTCTGCCATTACCGAAATATAACACAAGAATCGTCTCCTGTACTATTTCAGTAATATACCTTTGGGTTCCGACTCTCACACGCAACCAAATTTATAAATAAGGGCTCCAAAGAAAGAGAATTTCACGGAGACTTGACGAATTTCTCTTTGACTATAAAAATATGGACGATTTCTTTAAAAAAACGCATCGAAATATTCATGTAAAATGCAACCCGCATCACATGTCAACCTACATCGGCAAATAACTCATGAACAAAGCGTTTTAGAGTCTTAAAAAGTAAAATATTGAAAGGCCTCAAAAAACGTTTTTCACACCATAATCTATAAGATGAGACATTCTCCGATCAATTAACTTTTCGTTCCACGCTTCAATACTATCAAGGCCACCTCAATATTTCAGTCCTTCCTGCTGGTAGCAATTTTTGTGGCGACACGCTTAGAAGGCTTAGATTTGACAATCTTTATTTACGCTTTCTGTTAACACCGTAGTTTGTACAGTCTGACGAGGTTTATTTGCATAATCATTAATTCAAGATTTTGCTCTCCAGCAACAACTAGAAGTGCTATTATAGTTGCTTCAAACCTATACCTATGAAGATTGTTTCTTATGCGTGTAGTGAAACTATTCAATTAACGTTTTTTCATGGTATATAAGTGCTGTGTACTTAGCTGTGGAAGGATGTGGGTGTTCAATGAAGAGTGAAGACTATGTTTGTGTTTTACCTATACCAATATTTTCGTTATCCTTCGATGAAATTTTCAAGTCAACGGGTTCAGACACGTAGGTTTCTCAAAAGTAAAAAGCTAATATTTTGTGACTATCATAAAAAACTAAAAACCTAATTGACAAAGAATATTGAATAATTACTTCAAATGTCTTTAAGTAAGTGTTGGGAATTGTTCCAAGCAAATTCTCCATGATATGAATAAATATTTATTGAAAACTTCTTTTACACATTAATTGCATGTTTTTTTATTTTATGTGTAATTGTGTTAGTACATTGCAAGTTACCTTTATAGATTTAAAACAAATAAACACGTTTCGTTAACTACTTTTCCTCTTAGAATGAAAATAGAAGGATAGGGATGAGTATGGGGTCTAACATGCGAGAGTTCTCGCCACGGGTACGAAGAGGTAGTGGGGAAACTTGTGCTATGGCACAACACAAAGAACAAATTTTAAAGTAGCTAAAGTAAAATAGCTTGAAATAAATGGAAAACAAAATCAAAACGCGCTAGCCTACAATACTACGTGAATCAATTAAAAAACCACTAAATTTAAAATTATAGAAAGAATAGTGCAAGTCACCCGACAACTGCCAACGATCGCAGTCCAAATTCACGATTTAAATGTTGGTGGTACCTGGTAGAGTGTACACTAACGCCTAGCTGCAAACTCATGTTGTAAATAAAACACCGTTTGATATAAACTCAAGGTGTCGGTTCGTTAAGATATTAAAAAAGCAAACATCGTTTGAGCAACATTCCCATGTACCGAAGTGGGCTTACTAATGCCTACTAAATTGTTTCTAATGCTAACAAATGGTATTTAGTACTCAAAGATGAAAACATTAGTTTGATTATTTTTTGGCTCGGAATTGCTTTTCTTGAGGTATGTAAGGAAGCAGAAATAATTCAATACTTTTTTGTATACAAATAATTTTTCAATTTTCTCACCACAGCAAGCTGGCACCCTGACTCTCCAAAACCCACTCGGTTCTTCATAACAAATCAAGGAAAGTTAAATAATATTGCAATGAGTAGGTCTGTTCTTGCCCGATCCGGTATTTTATCACTACTTTACTTGGCTTTCCAAGAGTAAAAACCCTTTTCAATTATTTGACTATCAAGGAAAGCGAAAAGCTAACTCTCAAGGAAGATTGAAAAATTTCTTCATATGTTGTTTTTATAGAAGTATGAATTGTTCCAAGAACATCTCTCTATAATGTTGAATAAACTTTAATTGAAAAATTGTTTCAAACATCAATTGCATTGTTATTTTGTTTGAAATTCTGTAAGTACATTAGTAGTTATCCTTAATGAAAAGGATAGACAAATGGATAGGATTTAACATGCGAGAGTTCTCGCATGGGTACGCTAGTATAATTAAAAATGTAATAACGTGCAGCTCTATAAGTAAGAGCAAGAACATCAACTTCTAAACGGAACTTAACTCCATTCTCAACTTAAAAAGCTGAATGAAAAATCTTTAATTATGGTATTAACGAACGAAATTATCTCTAATATATTTCATGATTTTTTGTAAGGAGATTTATGCGTTTATTTTATACTAGTTGAAGTACACCACGTTATCTCGATATTTTTTTTAGCATAAATAACTATTAGAAAGGAAAATGAACGACTTCTAACTACAACATATCACTGTCCCTCCATGCCATGTCACACCCTGCCCAGTGTACTGTGATTTTTCTAGGATCATTGTTGCTAACACCGTCGTTGCCTTGAGTAAATAGATACGCCTGGCAAACTTCCATTGCAGGTAAACAATTTTATACTGCAACTTCTCGAAGAAGAAACCCCCATTGATCCAAAATAAACCATATTTAGTAAAGAATTGTATGGCCTTTGAGATCCACTTTCGTGGATTTACACATCGTTCTCAGATATTCGCGAAAATTTAAAAGTGGGTACACCAAAATTTGGCCTTTAATTAACTTACGTAAATTATTTAATGACGTTTGCAAGTTCTACTTTGAAGAAGCTATGGGGGTTCATTTGACAAGATATGTGCAGATGATAGCAATAACGACGACATGAATGATGGAGTAATGGTTAAATGAGAAGCAGAGGTAACGAAGAGAATCACGAGAAAACCGGCGGAGTGCTCGGCTTGTCCCCACAAATTCCACGTGGAGTGACAAAGAGGTCTCCTGATGTTCGGAGGGAAATCTCCACCTCCTCCGTACCTCTCCAGTGCCCTCTCCCTCCCGCAGCTGCCCCTTTGCGGCGGTGCCCCGGCGCCCCGGGCGAGGATTACAGGCTCCGAGGAAGACGCGAGGAACGCTCTGGGGCTACGCGGAAGAGTGGGGGAGGGGGTGGAGAATGTAGCAGCCGGTGGGAGGGGGTGAGGAGAAGGGGAGGATGCGCCCCGGGCGGTCCAAGGATACGAGATCTGGCCGTGGCACCGCCACTAAGGACCGGCGTGTGTAAATTGGGACCAGAAGGAAAAGGAGAGTTTGACCCACATGCAAATTGGGGACCGGCCCGAAGAGGAGCATACGTAAATTGGGGACCGACTACCTCATTCCCTTCCAGGTAAAAATGGAAGGTGGCACATTATTTTCGAAAAACATTTTCATAGCCATTGTTTTAAAAAACAACTTCCTTCCACGTTTTCCAGATCTAGGACTCTCATATTTCTTTCCAAATACGGTTTGGTTAAAGTTGGTTTTCATTCAATTGAATCATTTGTTGATTGAATGAATTCTGCTTGTCTTGCTATTTTTGTATATTTCCAGCTAGTATTCTACAATTTTCAACATGAAATTTGGACACTCTTCTAGGGCTGTCTATGCTTTTCATTTTGAGATAGGAGCGAGTCTGGAAGTTTTTCAAAAAGGTTCCAGGTAAAGCTGGACAGCAACGCGGCGGCGGCGGCAGCAGCTCCTTTAACGCGCTTACTTGATCAATCAGTCCTTTTCTTTACAGTCCTTTTCCTTGCCTGGATTGGTTTGGTCCTATGTACATGTAGAATTAGAAAGTAAGGTTGGCGAGAAAAGATAAGGTGATTATTTGGTCCCCAATTTACATACGGCCCAAAGGACTGCACGAGGCGAACCTCCTATGCAGGGTGTCCCAGTGTTTCGCTAAATGTCTTCTTCCTTAGTATATTCCTTTCCTCATCGTCCTCACCCCTCACCTGCTCAGGTGGATCAAGGCATCAATTGATTGTCACTGCAGTGCCTCTGACCGAAAAGTCCTAGGGTTCGAGACCAGACTGTGGCGGGTTTTGCGGCACTAGCAAGATAGCTACGGTTTAGTTCCGCCGCTGTCAGGGGAATTCTGGCGGACGGCTGCTCTGATCGGCAGTTTTCCGTGGTTTCTCCGTTCAACACCCGTCGAATGCCGGAGCAGTATCCTAACAAACGGGCCATCGGCCAGGTGCAATCTTTCCTTCTCCTTCCTTGTCCTATCCTCATCCCTTACTTACACACACACGTATACTACACTAACACACATGTCGCGAGGCCAGTCGAGAGTGTAGTTTGTCCCGGGATACTTGGGTGGAGAAAACCTCATTAGCCGATTTGTAGATTGGTATGGAATCGTGCCATTCAGCGGAGGAAGATAGTGTCGCCAACCGCGATAAAATCATATACTACGCTCATGGTCTAATTACCGAATTGATGCGCCCGGAATCACTAATGAATCAATCTCATTACATTCCTCTCCTCCTCAGTATTTCCCTCTTCTTCGAGCTTGTCTTTATTACTTTTGTTTTCACCGTTTCCTTCTTCTTCCATTCCATTTTACTTTCTCGCTATCGCTTACGCAATAGGGTGAAAGAAGAAGAAAAGCTGTGCGATGCTGCGCAAAACAAATAGCGACTTTTTGGCAGAAAAACTCTTTATTAACCTTATTTAACCCTGGTAACAAAAATGTCGATAAATCCATATGCTAAATTTAGAAAAAAATCTCTAAGGTCGCTGGCAAGGTATACGGGATTTCAGCTTGCTTTGGTCCCTAGATTTTTCAATATAGCGGCCATTCGGCCCTGCCAACTTTGAAAATGTACATGAAGCTAGACATCGGCGCTACATTCAAACAAACGCAATTTGAGAAATCTGCCATCAGGAACTTCTCTCATTATAATGTTAATTTTAATCAACTGAATGTTTTGAAACATTGAAATAATTATCATTTGTATCGATTATTTTGATAGTTTTCTTCGGAAACTCATAATGTTGAAATATGAGAAGTTTAATGTTTTACTTCATTTTAAAATGCAAATATAATTAGAAAGCTTTAGAGGAATAAATTACATTCTTACAAACATTGTTAATGATTGATATAATATAGAATTAATGGAAGGAAATTTAAAAAAATTGAAATCAGAGTATTTCTTAAATTTTATTTGTCTCCATTTCATGATTACAATATACATTTTATCTCAACACTCAACAGTGAAAACTAAGGAAGAAGAGTTAAAACACTATTTTCTACTCCCGTTGTATAATGCTGTCATTGGATGGCTGCAACCAGTTGCATAATGATAGCCATTTCGATACAGTTTTCATTACGATACAGGTTCTTGACCAATCACAGAGACGCTTACAAACCAAGCATTGGCACTTCATTAATCATTAAGAATCGGTGCCGTAAATGTTTCGTTCGAGTGTGTACATTAAAATTGCATTTAATATTATATTATGCTTCTCAGTTTTAATTTCTTTTATCTGTAGTAATTTTTACGTGACATTTTATTTAAAATAAATTGGATCGTAATTTCACTTTAATCCTATTTGACTAGCGCAGTGGTTGTTATTGCAGAGAACATTTGAGTGACGTTATGATCTGAACGCAACCCGTTTTGTGTTATTTGCTGCTACCGTGTGGTTGTCCTTAAAAACCGGCCAATTCTTTAGTTTCAAATATTTAGTGAATGGTAGTTCTTTCTGGTGGTGTTGACGTTTCCAGAAATGAGAGAAAATGCGAAAATGGTGACGTCGGAATATTATTGCAGCAACCTTTGTAATCGCTCGCAAGCGCTGTGGTAAAACAAAGCCAACTGCGGGTGTAGGGTAGAGAGGTGTCCGCTAGGTGGCCTTGGCTGAATCTTGCATGTCGACTGCCACGAAACTATTCAGTGGAGAAGTTTAACTTATAAAAGTTACCATAAGTCGTAGAAAAAGTACCGTATGAAACTCGATGTAATGGGTATTAATACACTCGTGTGAAGTTTACGATACTCGCTCGTACCTCGCTCGTATCGTAATATCACACTCGTGTATTAATACCCATCATTACATCATCGTTTCATAATGTACTATTATTTTTTTACCAAGTCAATTTATTTCACAATAGTTGCAAACAAGTGTTTTTACAGTTACGTTTTTTGTGAAATCTTCATCTACACTGCCCCTGATCTGATGTACAATTTGTTTTCACAATATACCCATCCTTCTCTCTATACACAACCATAATTTTCTCTGCATTTTTCCAATACTCCACTGCATTTTTCCAATTTGTCCAAAGTTGACACCTTAAAAAATTAAATAATGTATTCATAACACTACTAAATTTAAGATATTGAATCTCATTTTCCTTGTGTTAAATGTGTCAATGAATTTAGATAATTAAGATACCTGTTTAAAAGCCAGCTTCCAAAGGTTTCTGGCCTTTTCCATTCTGTAGCAAGATTTTCTAAGGACATTCTTATTGAAGAATCACTTTGACTGAGATGACATATTTTCAGTTGAAACTGCATTAGGGAGTAAGCCTTGAATCAGTCTGTCCTTCAGTTCGCTGCAATTTATCAACTATACCCTGTTGTTAATTACTTTTAACACTTGAAAAAAATTATATGATAACTGCTTAAATCATTTTAATAGAATATATGAAGGTGAATATGAAAAGATGAACATTAAATTGCAAGAATAATAATATACAGCATTTACCATATATCCTGACAATAAATATTTTAAAATGATCACATTTTGCACAGAACATTAGCAGTATTGGTCTTATTTTACTTATGATATCCACATTACAGATCTGCTCATGGGCTTTCTGGCCTGGCTTCATAAATCTTTGGTCTCATTGTGTACTACAAACACTCCTTTCTTTGGGTCAGCCATGACTGTAAAATATCAAAAAATTTTAATAAATATAATAGTTATATAATTACATTAATACTATACAAAAGTTTTGCATAGTGGAATGTATAATATAATGTAGGTTTACATGGTAAATACTGTCCCACATTTAAAATACTAAATATATATCCATGGGAGTGTGAAAGTATCAAAGTATGTAATCAGTAATTGTATGTTCAAAGCAATGTAAATATGCATATGATTTATTGAATATGAATTGCTAGAGCAAAGTATCTTGTCATACATTGTTTGAAGCAATTCTCTTTGACAGATATCATTGTTATTATTTTTACTTTTGATATTATTATTACTACTAATAAGGCTGACAAAAATAATTCTCCTGGATAATTTACATCATCGTTACCTCTATAAACAATACTTACTTTGATTTTCCAAACAAAATTCTTTTAAGAATTCTGAACAAGGAAGTTGAAGGACCTTGGAAAAAGAATGTATCATAATTGCCTCTGATATTCTCCCAAATTTCTTTTTCTGAAAGAACTTTCCCTGTAAAAGAGTGGTTTCTTATTATTTCTTCTCTGCAAACTATACCCAATACAAAGAATAAAAATATACACTCATATGTGAATGTTACCATCATGAGTTTTTTTTATAGATGAATCTTGCAATTGCTTTCTTCACAACCATCTAAGTGATCTGATTGAGTACTGACTTCACAATACTGAAAGAATATTGTGAAGTCGATATGAACTGCATTTTAGAGATACACATAACATTTGTAGTGTTAATTTTTTCACATATGGCTTTATTATTAGACCAAACACCATGAATTAAAATATGTTCAATCACCGTGTGTGCTACAATTCCCAATTTATAGATATAACCAAAGATATACAAAATACCTGCATGCGGTAATGCACAAATAATCTATTCCATAGTACAAAAATTTAAGATTTGTTGGTTGTTATGTTTCATAAACATCTTACCTGAAATAAATATGCCACTTCACATGTACGTTCGGAATTCGTTTTCATAATCCATTCTCGTTCTAATTCGCTTTGAAATTCTCATATAAAGCAATAACATTGTATCTTGCTGCACTATTTAATATTCATTGTTTAACTTCAACACGATTTGCATGCGTCATTTAACTCACTTACGTGCATTGTTTCCACTGTCTCTTTTAAAAAGTCAAAAACAAATAATGCCATGAGAATATCAAATCAAAACGACAAATTCAATTTAATAATTGTAAATATGCTTCTACGCGAGCTTCTAAGCGTGGAAGAGTGCAGTTTTGAACATGTTGGTAGAAAATAAAACAAATGAAAAGATGCCAACCCCAGCTATATAAAGTCTCTTTCGGCGTGTATGTGCCAACACATGGGGAGTTTCGTTCACGGTTGACTCCTCTGAAATTGACCTGTACTAAACTTAAAGTGAAACGAAAAGTCCCTAAGACAATGCCGTTAGTATAACGGGTGATATTCATGAAGTTGGTATGATCCACTTTCTCTGGGACCATTTGAGCCTGAAAACAGCTATAGTCGTGGCCTGTAGTTGTTCGGAACACGGCGACACTAGTGGCTCGAGATAGGTTGTGGGGGATTGGTGTTTCCGTCAGGCTGGACCAAAGTTTTCCAGCGGTGCTCTCAATTCGTCGTGCTTTTATCCAGGCATTTATTGAGCGCTTTATGCCGGATTTCGCAGAGGAATAGAACTGGCGGCTTTGTGCCTTTCTTCGCCAGCTCGTCTGCTTTTTCATTCCCTGGAACGCCAACGTGTCTAGGAATCCACTGTAGGATGATTTGACGGCTATCTTCTATGAGTTTTGAGATCCTCGCACGGCAGGATAAGGTTTTTGCACAGTCTGTATGGCAGTTGCGAGACAGTGCCGCTTGGCAATCAATGAAAAACACTATCTTTTGGACGGTATGAGCTTCTAGGGATTTGCAAGCTTGTGGACGGCGACGATTTCGCCATCGTACTTGGTCAGTGGCGCCCCCCACCGCCAAAGAGCCCTCAAAGGCACAGGAGACATACCCTGCTCCAGTGTTTCCAGTATCTGGCATGGAGAATCCATCACAATATATGTGCATCCATTCTTCACGGAGGGTATTGAGTGCTGATTGTTTCTAGAGCGACTTTTCTAGGAGCACTTCACTTGATAAGTGTTTTGGTGTATCGTAGTCACTTAACCGTAATACAGTGATTAGTAAAAACGGGGACAAATCGTTGCTCAGGGAATGGGGCGGCCACAGACTGCAGGAAGTCGTATTTTTCCTGGTTATGGTGGCTATGGTCAGAGGCGTTGCCTGGTTTTTTAGGCGCTGTTTTCGCTTGTCTATACTCTTCCACGTCTTGGGTAGTACTCTTCTTTGTCTTTCCCAAAACATAAGGTGAGATTTATCTCTGCGGCATTGCATTGGTTCGATGTTAGTTTGAGCTTCCATGGCCAAGATTGGTGTAGATTTAGGTGCTCCCGTGATAATGCGCAGCGCTGTGTTTTGAGTGGTATCCAGTTTAGAGGTGGTAGTGGCACTGGTTATTATAGTGGCCTCACTGCCATATTCTAGGATGGGCCGGATATATGTTTTGTATGTTGTTGTGAGCACGTCTTGCGTGGACCCGCACTTCGTAGCAGTGAGGCGCTTGAGCAGACGACACCTTTTGGTCGCTTTCTCAGCAGAGCCATCTATGTGGCTTTCCATATCATTTTCTTGTCTATTGTTACGCCCAGGTACTTTGTGATGTCTTGCTTCTCTAAATTTGCACCTTTGTATAAGAGCTGAATATTGGGTTGTTTAGAAGACAAGCTGAGTACTATATATATATATATATATTGTCTTGGCGGTATTAACCGTTAGGCAATTGGTGTCTGCCCATATTTCAAGGTTTTCGAGAGCTTGGTTTAGCACCGTCTCAAGGGACTTGATGTTACTGCTAGATGCCCATATCCACATCCTCCCGTCTGTGAACATCGCTAACCCGGCTCAACCGTTCAATCGATTTTCTCCAAAATTGAATTTCTCAATCGATCTGACTGATGTCGCACTCTCTGGAATTTGAAACTGATTTTTTATTTTGGGGGGTACTTTACATGAAGCCCCTGGGACAGTTTCCAAATTTTCAAAAAAAGTTATCTATCGGTTTTGATTAAATTTTGTTTTTGGATAGTGAGAAGGACGTTTAAGGGAATGGTGTATGCCTCATTTTTCTCGAAAACTTTTATTTTTCAAAAATTGCATAAATTTCAAATTTTTTCTGCCTCTTTCTACAACAACAGTTATGAAGAGAAATATTTCTCTTAATAAAATCTGTTCCTTAAAGATCGATTTTAAAATAAGGTCAGGTACAACTCTAAGGACATTTAAGTATTTCTCGCGTAATTTGCGTGAAAGTACGGGCGAGACGTAAGTACGTATGTGAAAGTACGTGCTGTTTTAGTATCACTAGTTTATCATTAGATACCACTCCTTCCCCCTAAGCTTCTTTCTCTTCTTCTTTGCATTATTCTCCTTAAAAATGTAGCAATATTTGATGGAAAATGTCATCGAAATGTGTACAGTGGGGGCTTTGGAGCCAATAAAAATGTCAATATGTGCGCAGTGTAAGATTGTTCTACGTGGTTCATCCACAGAAAAACTCTCGCTAGAATGCTTAGCCCTGTGAGCTGCGATGCGGCAACCTTCGTTGCGTCAAGGACCGCAACAGACGCTCTCGAGCTTTTCAACGTCCGCGGCGCGGCCGAACGCAGCAAGTGACGTAAGTTCTTAGGTGCAAAATACGAAATCCTTATCCACTTCCATCATTTTCCCCTTTCCATCGCATCCTGTGAGGGATTCTGATTGTGTGGAAGTAATCGCTCAGAAAATCTCTCTAGTTTTTCATTGTAAACGGTTCACTGAATAACTAGTACCTACAATTTCGGGAAAGTAGTTAAGCGTAGAGTTATATTGTTTTGCATTGAAAACCAACTTCTGCGAAAAATGTATTAGGTAAAGTGGATTTTGTAACATTTGTAAACACACCACCCTGCAGGGATTTCCTTGAAAATCTACGCTTCGTGTTCATAAAGTGTTTAATTAGTAATTTATGAAATTTTGGCAGGTATTTCTAGGGATTCATCGTAGATGTAAATACCGATTTTCTTGAAAAGTGATTCTATATATTCAAGCTCACCATTTTCAGACTTGCAAACATTAATTACTAGAAATTAAAATTACAGTTTATGGATAGTATGAACATTTTCAGAATATATTTTTGGAACTGAAATTTTTAGAAAAACTGATTTAATCTATCATTTGTTTCCTTTTTTATTTCCACTCACAAACTTTGTTCTAAGACTAAAAAGTTTGCTTGTTAGTCCAGTTGTTATCGATTGCCTTGTATTTGTAACAGTAGTTTGGGAATTGCCATTCAACTGACCGGAGTTAACGAACAAAAACTCCTTTTGTTTCGCTTGTTACTGTAACATTTTATAAGCAACAAACGGATTCTTTTCATGTGTCTTTTATAACCACTTTGAGTGGAATTTGTTCGACCGTTGTTTGGATTTGACTCTTCTTCCCCAGGTTGCTTGAGTTTGGAATGTAGACGTTTTCGCACAGTAGTTGGAAACAGTCATAAAATGGGCAAAATTCGTTTGTTGAAAATTATATAATTTACTTACAAGATTCTCGACATGAATTAAATTAAAAATAGCTATATTTTTCATACTCCCTTTTCTTTAATACATAAGGAGGGCGGAGAGAATAATCGACACAAGTTCTACTAGACATAGAGGATTTTCTCGCTTTGGTACTTCTGAGCGATCCTTCACTCTGACATTCTCTGTTGTTGCGATAGTTTCATATACTATGGGTTATCCGTAACAGTGTATTTCGAACTCTGGATTGCGACTGTTCGTAAGTCGGCAAAAGATTATGATTTTAAGAGTTTCAAAGAGGCCAAATTGTGAGCGTTTTAGAGAAGTTCTGTAATAAATATAAGATCCTTATTTTATGTAACGATGGGACACAGTAATCTCAAGATAATGACAAAGTTAAAACTAAGCAAAAAGTAATGTTTGTCCGATACCATTCTCCATCGATACCATGGGCTCTATGCTCCTGTCAGTTCAAGAAGCGTCCCGCAGAGGAGTCAGTTCTCTAGTACCTGCAGCATACATGCGAAACCCTGCAGCGCGATTCAATAGACAGGCCATTTCTATTGTAACGAGAAAAAAAATTCTTGGTGGGTGGATGATTAAACACGCGTAAGCGTAGCTCCTACCCCTTTCGAATCAATGTAAAGAAAATACTGTAGTTTCCAGTGTACTAGTTATTATATTTTATGATAAAACAAACATTTGAATAAGTCTCTTTTTTTCAATTCAGCGAACATGAAAATATGAGTTTCATTATTTTAAAAGGTCTCCTTTTATTTAAAACTAGCTGGTACCCGGCGCGTTGCTGCCGCAGAAGAAATAATTGAGGAAATATTCCTCTCCCTCCTCTCCTACCCCTCTCTTTTCCTCCTCTCTCATTTTACTCATTTTCTCTCTTTTCCATCTGTTTCTTTTCCCCCTATGTGTCTCTTTTCTCCCTCTGTCTCTTTTTCCCTCTCTGTGTCTCTTCTTCCCCCACTCTCTGACTCTTTTCCCGCTCTCTCATTCCATTCCCCTCCTCTCTCTCTCTTCTATTCCACCTCTCTCTTTCGCCCTCTCTATTCCCCTCGCCCTATTTTCCCTCTTTTTCATTTATACTTTCCGTCTCTTTCACTATTTCCCCATTCTTTCTCTATTTCCTCCTCTTTTTTCCTTTGATTATTTTCCCTTTCTTTCTCTATTTTCCTAATCTCTTATTTTTCATCTCTCTCTCTCTTCCCTGTCTCTTTTTCACTTTCGTGTCATCAACTTGCGCCGCCTGCTCCATGTGTTCTCCTCGACCTCGCCACAAAGCACACGGCAACGCCCAGCGACAATGAAGCTCACGTGGATTGGGAATTGCATTTAATTGAAACTCTATCATGTGCTCTAGCGCCATTTAGTGGAGTTACAATAATTATACTATCCTGTGTTCTTCCCGCAAGTGCAAGCAATATGTTGACACATTTTTATCGCAATTGGATGCTGATGCGGCAACGCATTAAGCACGAACCAACAAACATTGATTTTTATATATTAGATTAATTTTCTGTATATAATTTTTCTAGCTTATGAAGAACCCCGCATTGCCGGGGTATCTATACTAATATATAAAGACAGAACTGCACTCATTTACAGCGCGATAATCTCTGAATCTACTGAACCAATACTGATGAAACTTTTGTAGTAGCTTCCTTTAAAGGTCTGGAGTAACATAGGCTATGATATACAATCACAAACCTTACTATATTCACAAAATAATTACTTTTTCGGACATTTTTCGCTTCGCTCTTTACATCACAGATTCAATAGTGGATCAATGTCAATAGTTTAGATGCGCGCCACCAGAGGATGAGGTCTGAGATCTTCTACTGTTTTCATCAATGTCCAGGATCAAGGCCGTCTAGAATAGTATATTATCTATTTTAGACGGTCTTGCCAGAATTATTACGAAATTCACTGGGGTGTTGAACATGTGCTATGTAAAGTCCGTGTGTTCGTAGGTGATTTGTTTGTTTTCAACGTTGGTGGAACCATTTGAACGAAATCCTTTAAACGAAAAACGTCAATGTACAAACATTGTCCTTAGTCCGTTTGATACACAAATTGTAGCAAGAAAACATGTGAGTTTTAAAGTATTTAGAGAGTTAAAAGTACAAAAATATACAGTACAAAATATATAGTAATGTACCACAGATATCGTATACAGGTATCGTATATTTTCTAAAAACCTCTTCTTTTACAGAATTTGTGAAAATTGAAATGCCGAAACGAAAGTTACAGTTGTCAAAACAGAATACAAGTGCTAATAGATGGGCAGCTATTAAAATTCAGAATGGGCTACTCTGAGGCAAGAACGACTTGCAAAAGAACACGCACAATTGAAAACATACAGTAAAGAAGAAAGCAAATGTGAATAATTCTCTAGGAAGCAGGGCAGCTTTTCGTTATGACTCTCGATTTGACTATTTAGACATATCTCATGTTCAAATGGTAAAATGGAAAATATTTGTATGTTTTGGTCAACTCAGTTGAACATTTTTCTTCAATATGGGCAGTGGTATGTAATTAAGTAATGGTCCTTTACATATTAAGACTAATCTTGCTGTTGTTTCTCATGTCAGTTGCTCCCAGTGAATAAATTCGTCTATATTTTCTATAAACTGGCAAAAATTAATTTATCTAAAATATTTGTGTAATCTAATAACAAAATTCTGAGACTCCTTGATTTCTATAATTCACATTTCAAAATCCATAGTATTTCGCACTCAAATCAAATAACGAAGCTAATAGTGTTTTGTTAGGTGGTTCAGTACATTGTCAATTATATATGTATACATAATGTACAGGTTCGTGGATCAGTATTGCTGTTATGTTGCGATGATATGATGAATTGATTTACCTAAACAAATAAGTTTTATACTACATGTTACTAGCACATAGATCTTTAAACATACATGTTTCTGTCATCTTCAGAATAATTATAGAAACCGGCAATTAACTTTCAGCATAGATATTCACATTACTTTTATTATAACGATTCATCAAATACGTTACGACATCTATATCTATTTGTCCGGATCTGTCTACTAGCGTACCCATGCGAGAACTCTCGGATGTTTCGTATACTCTGCTTAAAACTGTAAGTCCCTTCAAGGTCACGAGTTGGCAGCAGATAAATTTTTAATCTTTCTTTTATAAATACTATAGAAGCAAAAATATAAAAATGGTTAGTTTACAATTCGGCAATTTATTGAAAGTGTTGATATAATATATAAAACTCCCGTCCTTTGGCTCGACAGCCCTGCTATGGGCCATAGCTGAGCGGTGACACAGCCTCTCGGCCACGGGGTGTTCGAGTGGTTAGCACGAGGACATCCCTTTACCGTATACACCGCTCTTCTTAACCTTAGGATGGGCTTTCTTATCGTCACACAGCAATCGATACTGAGACATTTGTAAGGAAGCGCACAGTTCTAATTTACCCGGCCGGGGAATCGAGCTCGGGGTTGTTTCATGGAAAACGAGCACGCTAACCAATAAGCCACCGAGGGCGGGATATAAAACTCCACACAAAGAATACATGTGAGTCTACAATTTGTACAAGAATTTTACGAGTGTTTTGTAATAACAGTTTAGATTTGTTTATTATTTTTATTTATAAAGTAAGGAATGTTTGGGAGCTGAAACTCCCAATTAGAAAAATGTAAACTTTCTTTAGTAAGAAAGTGAACGAGGCACACCGGAAATTTCCAAATAGGGGGAAAAACATGACAGGGCTAGCTTGGCGGGACAGATATACAATAAGAGAGTAGGCCCACTGCACGGCATGAATAAATGGAATACCTCTTCCTGGCTAAAAAATTACTGTAATAAATGCCTGGGCACCGCCGGGTAGTTCAGCTAGTTTATCATAATTTTGTATTAAACAGAAAGTGAAATTCCATCTACTCCCGCCCTGTGGCAGAGCCTACTCCTATCTATTCTACCGTATATTCCCTCCACGCTATCACGCCTCTCTGCCTTGCTCCAGTTTGGAAAAAACCTTCTACACACTACAGCATTTCTCACTAAAAATATTTAAATTTTAGTCATATTGGGGTTCCAGCCCCCAAATTCCTTTCTCTTTATAACTGAAAATAATAAACAAATCTAAAGTAAAAAATTAAATGCATGTACTTACGTTATTCTGTTTGTGGAATTTTATGTATTATATACCAAAACATACTCTAACTTGACACATTATAAAACTTATTCTTTTTCATATTTTTTTCTTCTCGCGTATTTATATAGAAAAGATTGAAATTGATCTTGCTGCATCAATCGACAGTTAGAAATAATTAAAGTTATTTTAATTGAATTCTAGTACCCGCTTTAGGATCCTTGATAAATTGTGGCTGACCACAAGGAGCCATTAACCACTTATGGGATTATAATATCTCCAAAAATCCGAGATCACTCTGAGTCCCGGCTTGACAATACTTTTTCTATTTAAAATAACAATCTTCAAAACCAGCGTTGTCACACATTAAATTCCTCCAAATACCCATTTACCAATACTATTTTACTTTAATTGTACTGCCGTTTTACTAAAAACTGTATTAATGCCAAACTGTCATCAATTTAACTGTTCCTTCAGCACCCAAAGGTACTCTCTACTATCCCACTCTCTTCTATATTAAAACACATCTCTGAATCATGCATTCCTCCATCAGTTTCAGAATAACACGTAAATCGCACTGTCGCTCGCCTAATCTGCAAATACGTCATAATTATGCTTAATTTACTACAATTAAACATATGTGCATATATACCTTTTTACGGCAATGTTAACCACATTCATCAGAAAATGATATCTTTCAAACATTTAGTCTCTTGTACACTTAATGCACTCACGTCTATACGCAATTAAAATCAATATTCAAGTTACTTTTCTAAATAAAGCGAAAAAAACTATTACTATTACACTAAAACAAATATTTATGGTTAGACAACTGACTGTGAAAAATAAACAGTCCTCTAAATTCACAATCCTTTACATTGATGAAAACAGTAGAAGATCTTAGACATCATCCTCTGGTGGCGCGCAGCTAAACTATTGACATTGATTCACTATTGAATCTGTGATGTAAAGCTAGGCGAAAAATGTCCGGAAAAGTAATTATTTTGTGAATATGGTAAGGTTTGCGATTGTAAATCATAGCCTATGTTACTCCAGACCTGTAAAGGAAGCTAATACAAAAGTTCCATCAGTATTGGTTCAGTAGATTCAGAGATTATCGCGCTGTAAATCAGTGCAGTTCTGTCTTTATATATTAGTAAGTATATAGTATACTAGCTAGTACCCGGCGCGTTGCTGCCGCAGAAGAAATAATTGAGTAAATATTCCTCTCCCCCTATTATATATTATAAGTTGGTCCATCGTTCATAAGAAAGAAATCATTTAATCAGCTTTATATACAAATTTTTTTCACAACGTTTCGGAAACATATGGTTTCTCTATTTTTCCCTGTCTCTTTTTCACTTTCCTGTCATCAACTTGCGCCGCCTGCTCCTTGTGTGCTTCTCAACCTCGCCCCACGGCACACGGCACACGGCAACGCTCAGCAACAATAAAGCGCACGTGCATTGGGAATTGCATTTAACTGAAATGCCATCATGTGCTCTAGCGCCATCTAGTGGAGTTACAATAATTGTAATATGCCTATGTTCTTTCCGCAAACTTATAATATATAATACGTAATATAGGCAGAAAAGAAAAATATTAAAATTCCTCTCCCCCTCTTTTCTCCTCTCTTTTCACCTCTTCCTCTCTCTCTTTTCCTCCTCTCTCATTTTCCCCACTCTTTTCCATCAGTGTTTCTTTCCCCCCTCTGTGTCTCTTTTCTCCCTCTCTCTCTTCTTCCTCTGTGTCTCTCTTCCCTCACTCTCTGACCCTTTTCCCGTTCTCTCATTTCCCCCTCGTTCTATTTTCCTCTCTCTCCATTTCCGCCTCTATTTCCCCCTCTTTCTATTTTCCTTCTCATTCGCTATTTTCCCTTTCTCTATTTCATTCTTTCATTATTTTCCCTATCTTTCTCTATTTCCTTCTCTTTCAATATTTCCCTCTATTTTCCCTGTCTCTTTTTCACTTTCCTGTCATCAACTTGCGCCGCCTGCTCCTTGTGTGCTTCTCAACCTCGCCCCACGGCACACGGCACACGGCAACGCTCAGCAACAATAAAGCGCACGTGCATTGGGAATTGCATTTAACTGAAATGCCATCATGTGCTCTAGCGCCATCTAGTGGAGTTACAATAATTGTAATATGCCTATGTTCTTTCCGCAAGTGCAAGCAATATGTTGACACATTTTATCGCAATTGGATGCCTGCAACTGCAGCGCATTAAGCACGAACCAACAAACATGGATTTTTATATATTAGATTAATTTTCTGTATAATTTTTCTAACTGAAGAACCCTACGTTGCCGGGGTATTTATCATAATTTTGTATTAAACAGAAAGAGGAATTCCATCTATTCTCGCCCTATGGCAGAGCCTTCTTCTATTCTACTGTATATTCCCTCCGCCCTATCCCGCCTCTCTCTGCCTTGCTCCAATATGGAAATACCTGGTCTTCCGTAAACACTAAAACACTTCTCACTAAAAAATATTAAATTTTAGTCCTAATGGGGTTCCCACCCCAAATGATTTTTCTTTATAACTGAAAATAATAAACAAATCTAAACTAAAAATTAAAATGTATGTACTTACGTATATTCTGTTTGTGGAATTTGATGTATTATATTCATACTTTCAATCAATTGCCATATTATAAAACTTAACCATTTTCATATTTTTTCTTCTTGAATATTTAGAAGGGAAAGTTTGAAATTGATATTTCCGCATCAATGGACGTCTAGATCTAATTTAAGGAATTTTAATTGAATTCTAGTACACTTTTAGGATCCTTGATAAGTTGTGGCTGACCGAACGGAGCCACTGAGCACTTATGCGATTATAATATCTCCGAAAAACCAAGTTCACAGTGGCTCTCGGCTTTACAACACTTTTTCTATTAAAAATAACAACCTTCAAAACCAGCATTGTCACACATTAAATTCCTCCAAATACCCATTACCAATATTGTTTTACTTTAATTGTACTGCGGTTTTACTCAAAATTCTATTATTGCCGAACTATCATCAATTTAATAATTCCTTCAACACCCAAAAGTACTCGCTATTATATTAAAACACTTATCTAAAACATGCATCCCTCCGTCAGTTTCAGAATAACACGTAAATCGCACTGTCACTTGCCCAACCTGCAAATACTTATGCTTAATTTACTACAACTAAACATGTGTGCACTCATCCCTTTATACGGCAATGTTAACCACATCCATTAGAAAATTATATCTTCCAAACATTTAGTCTCTTGTACACTTAATGCACTCACATCTACACGCAATTAAAATCAATATTCAGGTTATATTTATAAATAAAGCGGAAAAAAATGCAGAATTATTTCGGGTTAGACAAATGACTGTGAAAATAAACACAGTCCTCTAAATACGCACTTCTGTACATTGATGAAATCAGTAGAAGATCTCAGACCTCATACTCTGGTGGCGCGCAGCTAAACAATTGACATTGATCCACTATTGAATCTGTGATGTAGAGCCAGGCGAAGAATGTCCGGAAAAGTAATTATTTTGTGAATATAGTAAGGTTTGTGATTGTAAATCATAGCCTATGTTACTCCAGGCCTTTAAAGGAAGCTAGTACAAAAAGGTTCATCAGTATTGGTTCAGTAGATTCAGAGATTATCGCGCTGTAAGTCAGTGCAGTTCTGTCTTTATATATTAGTATAGATATAGATATAGATATATAGATATATAGATATAGATAGATATAGATATAGATATAGATTAATGTCTATTTCCTAAAACAGTTCTTTAATAAACTTGCCTCGTTTTTTAATGCCTTGATATTACAGCTATATTATTAACGCATCCCAGAGCCTAAACAACTTAAAGATTTTAAAATTTTCCTCGTGATTCGTTATGATTTGTAGCTTATTAAAGTGCTTTCAATAAACTGCGTACGGAATTCGGAGAATTGCATTATTGGAAATCAACAGGCGCATTCTTAGAGAAAAATTATACAAAATTTGTAATCCGTTGTTTTTGTCAACTCATTTAATCATATGAAAGGTACTGAATATAAAATATAGAGAATTGAAGTGTTTTAATCATGTTTTGGTCTCCTGGCCTATGGACAGATTTTACACTAGTAGTGATGAAACGAAGCATAGCGTATACTAACATGAATTCTGAGCTTAGTTATGGGATAGCTTAATATAATGAATGATGTTTTGATCCCTAATATTACTAATACGATATAATTGGGTAACAGATCTTCACACCACTTTATCAGTATCCCTTGCGTCAATGTTCCCAATATGACAGTTCACTCCATACACGACACATCCAAGATTATTGAACGTCGAGGTTCAATCTGCCCACTTCATATCAGGAATTCTTGTATTATCCACCCTCAACACGATTCTGTCCACCAAGACCAACATTCATCTTAAGTAGACGGTTGCCCATACCACTCCATTGACACACGGCTTAACGAAACTCTTGCCCTGACCAGTCTTGTTTTCTTATTATATCTTGTTCTGTCCTCGTGACTATGTCAACTTTTTCATTTAGGTTATTTATTCTGCTTTTTTCATAAATCACAATCGTCTTTTCTTGTACATCTTAACAAGAGTTATTTTCTGAAATGTACAAGTATATTACAATTTCATTTTTAAGACGAATATGTACCAAAACAACCATACCCACTATCTTTTTCTTAACCATGTTCACCGACCTTTGATACATACTGGTAAAAACTTCCGAATATTGCAAGTATTCTAGTTAATACAGCTGCAGGACGACATGAAAAAGGTGACGTTGGTAACAAAACGCACGCGCGTCAGTGGTTGAGAGCGAGCACCCACAGTTCCGTGGACGGACCGTCCAGGACACAAGACAAATAGAAAGGGGCCTTGGCCGCTTTGTAGTGGATGATTTGCGCGCTGGTTTCAAAAATGACTCTGCACGTGCGCTCGTATTCATCATTATATTTTTTAAATTTATTTATTTATTTTAGGTCGCTTTAAAAACATCTGTGGTCATTAGCAACCAATATTTATTTGTATTAGAGGTACTCTAAATTAGAATAAACAGAAATAATAACAATAAATATGAATACAATAAATCATTATCTTTGTTTTGGGTTGAGAGATTCATAAACATATAAAATGAGAAACCACAGCATTTGCCGTACATGGATAATGTTTAGATACACGGTTTCTATTCTATCTACTATATTTCACATGAAAGTTCTTCAACATTCACAATTAATAAAGGGTCATCCATAAATTGCGTGATGCTAAAAACGGAGGGAGGGGATCCGAAGCAGCGTTACGCTGGGTTACATAGAGATAGAGAAGTGCATTACAAGGGGGAGAGGGTATTGAAAATACTCGAAATTTGCGTTACGTAATTTATGGACGGCCCCTAACTGAGTAGGGAGAACACAAATGTTTCCTTCGTAATATTTTGTTCTGAAGAGTCAAAACTATACGAACTTGTACGGTGAATTTGAATTTCGAACAATGAATTTGTTCGTGCAATTAATGTATGCCGAACAACTCTTAACCATTTATATCACGTATGTTTTCATACAGTTAAATAATACACGCACCGAAAAAAAAAGTATCGTTATTCTAAATAACTTTTGCTAAATAAAGCTTTTGACGTCATTGATCATAACATTTTACTTTCAAAATTACCTTCGTATGGAATCCGTGGTATTGCTCTAGATTGGCTATGTTCGTACCTTAAACAACGATCTCAGAGAGTAGAAATACCTTACTGGAATGATGGAACTTTATGTACACACCTTTCCGGTTCTTTGCCAATTGCTCGTGGAGTCCCCGCAAGGATCGATTTTAGGCCCTATTCTCTTCCTATTATACGTAAATGACATGCCCTTAGCGATTCGAAACGGAAGAACAGTTCTCTTTGCGGATGATACAAATATTCTTTGCAACAAAGAAACCGTAAATAGTACAATATCAGACGTTTCAAATTGGTTCCGTAATAACAAATTAAAAGTAAATGAAAATAAAACAGTTTCAATGCAGTTTTCCATATCAAATAAAAAATTCTGTACTCCATTGAAAATGAACGGTGTGCCATTGACTGATGTTAATGTAACAAAATTTTTAGGTCTATCAGTTCAGTCAAACCTCAAATGGAATGCCCACTTAAATGAATTGAACACAAAATTAAGCTCATTATGCTACGCGTTCAGAATTCTTTCAAATTCCGTCAGCCTTCATACAGCTCGTTGTGTATATTTTGCCAATGTTCATTCCCGCCTGAGATATGGCATAATATTTTGGGGAAACACATCTTATAGCTCACAGACTTTCATATTACAAAAAAAAATTGTACGAATAATAAGCAAATCCAACCCACGTGATTCTTGTAAGTCACTCTTTATTAATCTAGGAATTTTACCATTACCTTGCCTCCTGATTTACGAATCAGTATTTTTTGTCAAAAATGACTTACTTAAGGACGGGAATATATTTTCAGCAAACGCCGATGTCTATAAGTATAACACACGACGTAGTAATCATATTCACCAGGTGGCAGTATCAACAGCTCACTACAAAAAATTCACATACAATTCATGTACATTACTCTACAACACTTTGCCAGAAGACATTAAACGATTAAATTCAATAGAAAAGTTTAAGTCCCAAGTAAAATCTTTTCTGCTGCATAACTGTTTCTATACAATTCGAGACTATACCGAGCATCAAAAAGGAAAGTAGAATTAATTTTAACAATGATAGGTAATGTAATTATTTATCATTTGGACTGTATAATTCTAAAGAACCTGTAACAAGTATTGTACCACAGTTTCTGGGTTGATGGCCCCATCTCGATCAGGTTTTTCGTCCAGTTTCCCTGATCCTTGAGCAAATGCTGAGATGGTCCCTTGTTTTGCTTCTGGACATAAATGTAACTTCATTATTTGTGCACGTCTTCTGAATTTCAGTGGGAAATATAGTTATTCAAATTATCGTTTTTCATATTATCGCGGCAAAAAGTATTATTCTTTCATGAAGAACATGAGGGTTCAGGGCAAGCATTTATAGCTAATTTACCTTTGAAAATATATTTTATTATATAGGAGCGAATATTTTGTCAACAAAACTCGAAAAAAAACTCTCTTTTCTGTATTCAAAATTCGACTAAAATATGGTTAGGATAGAGACCACAGAATTATGAAAACGTGCACAAAATTCACTTCTCCTCATAGCTCGTCATACGCAGTTTTAACTGTTTTTTGACGTAAATAAATAAATAAATAAAACTAACTTGCTCCTTTCACATTCACAACTTTGTCTACGTCTGCTTTGTTCGGACGTTTTCACTGCAATGGCGGGTTTCAAAGTATTCCGCGACAGCAGCGCTCACAGTGCGTCTTTAATTCTAATCCTAAGTCTTTGGTTGATCAATAATCAGCTTCATAAATAACTCAGCCTAGAACCCATTGAACATCACATCACATACCTAGCCACTACCTTTCAACATTATTTCCCCGAAATTCCATCCCTTGCAACCGTCAGACTCGCAAAAAATTCTAACCCCACGAGAATAAAAAACAGATATTCCTACAGTATATTACTAAAAACCTTTTCCGAATTCAAACCTGAATAGAGAACCCAGTAGGACATCATCTACCTTATGTTAGATTTAAGTGTTAGAAGTAAGTTTTAAATATAAGTTAGTTTTAAATATAAGTAAGTTTTAAATATAAGTTCTAAATATAAGTTATAAATATAAGTTTCAGACATATGTAAAGTTGTAAGTCAAATTGAACTATGAACAACCAAAATAAATCAATAGAACCATACATCTTTGGTCGCGGGCGACGGGGAGGACATACGAGTTCAACCTCGCGTCACCCGGCAGACGCCGGACGACGCGAGCGATATTTCAGCTCCCACCCCCTTCGTCACGACAGGTCTCGCACCACCTCGAGTGAAGCGCTGCAGGTGAGAGAAAATTGAATCAGCTTACGAAGTTTTTTCGGGCAGAAAGAGAAAGAAAAGAGAAGATCGTTAGGCGACGACTGAATGACTCTTGTTCCCCGCCCCGCGGGGTCAAATTGTTTTAAGGACTTTAGTTGCGTGACGAGGGGGCGTTTTGGGCCCCTGGGAAGCGCTGAGGTGAAGAAGGGGGAGGGCAGTGAAGACGGTAGCGTAGCCCTTGCTGTAGAAAGCCGAGGCCATCGGCGGAGAAAGTCGGAAGGTAAGGGTAGATCCATGTGAAGTTATCATCCCGTCAAAGATAAACCAAGACTTTTATTGATTATAGATGTATGATTAGAGACAACCAGACCACAATGAATAAATTTTAAATAGTGTATTTAACACATATTACACCGAACTAGTTTCAAAGGACTTTCCACATCTTCAGTGGTGCAAAACTAGCAACATTAGTATAAAACACATGAACAACGTTAAATTAATACATTGCATTTTAAAACATAAATTATGAATTTCAGTGAAGATAATACTCACTCAGGTAAAGTGAGCAAAATATGCATAGATTGAGATAGAATAATTCTTTATCCATTTTAAATGGAGTAGTTATTTTGTTTATGGTTTAGTGGAGGAGGAAAAAAGAAATTCATGAGTATGCTACATTTTACATCTATTTGTTAATTTAGGTAAGTCATTGAAGGATTTCTTAGTAATTTTTCTACATTTTCTAGAATATTTAATTTAGTTACTTATTTTCAATATGTAAAATTCAGACTTTAATTGATATTTTAATTGTATTTTCATCACTTCAAAAACGCTGTATTAAATTATAGGAGGCCGGTCAAAGTGCTAGCTTCTATGTGTGAGGACAATTTAAATATTTTAAGATCGATTTACGTTAGAAGGAAGAGATTGACATTTCTAATGTTCCTACAATTCCAATATATTACTCGGAGTTAGAAGAACCGTGACGCGACGTACGCTATCAGCAGTAACTCTTTGCCAATAACTGAATATCAAGCCAGAGCGCCTTTTGAAGGACTTCAAAAAATCATGCATGTTATAATCACTCTTGAGTTTGCAGAGCAAATGATTTGTTTGTTTGGTCGCACTGGAGTAAAAAACAATAATTTTCAATAATTTGACGAGTGTATAATGATGTGTCTACATTGTATTCGATAGCCATCGTTTCCACTGATTCGCACTTTTTAGAAGAACTTACGGTATATTACATTTTCAGAACTTACGATGGGTTACATTATTAGTTGCAAGTCCACTGATACAAGTAATTTCGAAATAAGTAATTTTCACTTCTTGCACTTAGAGCGATGGGTTTGAACTGGACTAGCCGTTATGATTTCTTAGTATCTTGAAAATGCTGGTACTATCAGTGTCGCCAGTGGGCATACAAGCAAACTACGGTAATCAAGTGAACGTTGCTAATTGGAAACTGAAGGGAAGAACAAGAGAGAGAGAGAGAGAGAGAGAGAGTGGAGGTTACCCTCCGGTAAACACTTAATAAAAAATTGATTAGAATAACGTAATTTTACTATTTCACTGATAAACGTAACATACAATGCTAAAATATTATTACACATTACAAGAATGCCTTGATGATCTCAGTTAAACTCTGATAAACTCGCTCACGGAATCTTGTTCAGCCCCTTACTTCCTTCTGCACGTGTAGATGGTTAGTATTAGAGTGAAAATTCTTGCTAAGGACGTTTCAAGTGTTCTGTTACAAAAATTACATACGCAAATTGTCAAAGAAGAAGTAAAAAATGAGATAAATCTAGTAAATATTATAATTATTTGAATACTAACCTTTGATTTACCAGGGAAAGTAAAGATTAATTTGATTGATTTTGAATTCCTGTAAGAGAAGATTGACTTCTTGTTTGCAATGTCTTCACACCCACCACAACTTCGTTTCCTTTTACCGATTCTGTGTGTGTTGCATAGTCAATGTTCAACAAAGCCAATTGCCTGTGATGCATAGTCAGTGTCTAATTGAGAGCTAAATACAGCAGTGTCTGGTACTTTCGCCGACATATCAGACCTGCTGCCCATATTCCTCAGTTGCTGCCTCCCCCATCACCATCATTGCCACCACCCCGCCCCCGTCCCGACTCCACCCCCGCTCCACCTCCGCTCCACTCCCGCTCCACCTCCGCTCCACCCCCCGCTCCACCCCGCTCCACCCCGCTCCACCCCGCTCCACCCGCTCCACCCCGCTCCACCCCGCTCCACCCCGCTCCACCCGCTCCGCTCCCGCATTCACAACCGCCCCAGCCCTGCCCCACACCTGCCCCATACCCTATCCACCCCCGCCCCGCCTCACCGCCGCCCCCATCCCATCCGCGCCCTGTCCCGTCCCGACTCCGCTCCGTCCCATCTTCCCGCCCCCACTCTACCCCCGCCCTACTCCCGCCCTTCCCCCTCCCCCACCCTTCCCCGCTCCACCCGGCCACCACAACAGCCACCGCACTCATCCCCTCCCCCGCCGCCGCCACCGTTTTCTACTCGACCACCTCCTTTGGCTCGTCGGAAGCCGCAAGTGATAAATCACAGGACGCACCGGTAAATTATGTGTTAATAGAATCTGCCTCCCCGCGGCCCTCCGCTCACGAGAAGGCGTCTGCGCGGCACGCAATGCGTGGTTATCGGATTTAGACGGCGACCGCTCACGGGGCTTCTAATGGCGATCGCCCGGGACAAAAAACTACGGCCGCACGCCAGCTGCAGCAGTGGGCAATGATAAGCAAGGAGAATTTTACTTCGTGACTATGAAAAGTTCTGGAAGGGAAGGAGACTGGACTTTTCCTTCTTGAATCTTTACATACACCATTTTTTAAAAGACATGTGACCTTGTATGCATGAAAATGACACATAAGGGATGAATTAATTGTATAACCGTTGTTTTAGACTATAATAATACAACGTTTGATTAATTAAATTAATGATATATAGTTATCAGTATATTATCAATATAATTAGACATTTATTTTTCATTTTGGGTCGATTGACCGACTTTGCCGGCTAGCTAACGGTAGCACCCCATATCTGTCCTATTAAATTCCCACGCATGGAGTTATTCACTTACCTCGTAACTAGCTAACTTCGTCTGCCTGAGCATTTCTTCGCCACACAGCTACAGAAACTGAGACGATTTTAAGGAAAACTACAACCTCTATTTTAGTTTTGTCACTGGGAATCGAATTTTTGAACCGGTAAGGTTTGGAACTGCTCGGGAAAGTAGTAGGCTGCCCATGAGCCATCCTAGACTCTTGATACAGAGTTAATACAGTTAAATAATAGCGGCCGGCTAAAGTTGTCAACAGTTAATAATCAATGCTTTGTACTACGTTGCTTGGGTGTTTATTTTTGACAATATAATACAATCTAATAATTGGTAGTGGGAGGGATAATTTTCTGCTTTCTTAGTTCACATGCATATACAATGGTGTGGTTTTAAATAGGGTCAACTGTAGTCAATTACAGTATTTTTCAATTTTATACTTTTTCATCTACGAAGTTTTTAATATACGACATTTGCTTATTAGCTCGTAAGAACCTTCTAGAACCTGCTAAATAAATGATATGTATCTCACGTATATTTTATCATCATAGACGCCTGCAATTTTTAGCTAGAAATTGAG